>JASDDO010000031.1:276638360-277068466 GCA_030015575.1 Agapanthus africanus | reverse complement strand
GACGCCCTAAGAAACGGTCTACAACTGCCGGAATCAAAGAAACCGTAAGAAGAGAATATGACCGACGACCCCAAATACTGCCCCTATCACAGAGTGATAGGTCATGCCATTGAGGACTGCTTCGTCTTCAAAGATTGGGTCGAAAAGCAATACAAGGCAGGAGTGATAGAACTGTCCAAAGGCATATTAACAAACAGTCAAGCTGCAACCGCCAATTTCATACAAAACGGAGACTGAAGTTCTTCGTGAAACCGATTCTCTCAGACATCTGCCTTTCTCTGAAAACAATCGACCACCACGTCATTAAACTGGGAACAGTCGACCTCTAAGTCGTTAAACTGGGAATGCAAAAAAAAAAAATTGTAAAAATGTAAATAAAAAAAATGAAAAATGAATGTGCAAATAAATAAAAATAAATGAAAATAAAGCCGAAATGATGGGGCAACTCGCAATAAAAATCAGCGAGTAAAAATGAAAATGAAAATAAAGCCGAAATGATGGGACAACCGCGAATAAATAGCCGAAATGATAGGGCAATCGCGACCTTCGCGATAAGAAAAACTGAAATGATAGAGCAATCGCGGTAAAAAAAAAACAACGGCGAATGATGAGTGGCTCCTGGTACCATATTCCAGGTGTAGCGATGCAGACGCAAAACAAAAATTCAAATTTCCAAAATTATCCCAGCCCTACAGCCAGTCCCCAAATTGACTACCGTATACAATCCACGGGCTCAAATAATTCTCAGCATACCCATGCCCCACCGCAACCACCAGTTACGCGGGCTGGTCTCCGCCTTTGGAATTATGCTTCATTGGAAAGACCCACTCATGTGTCCTCACGATGCATGAGGAGAACAAACCTTCATGAGATCCTTACGACTCACCAAGGAAAAACACACTTAGGAGTCCTCACGACTCTTAGGACAAAATACACCTGCGGGATCCTTACGACTCGTAGGGAGAAAATGCTTTTATGGGACCCTCACGGCCCATAAAATTGAAAAGTCTTAGGTGATAGGGATCCAAACCTGTCTCCTAAGCCATCGCTCCCCAATCCCCAATGGCGAATGATGAGTCGCTCCAGGTACCATATTCCAGTGTAGCGATGCAGACGCCAACCAAATTCCAAATCCCATACACCAACGGCGAATGATGAGTTTGCTCCTGGTACCACATTCCAGTGCAGCGATGAAGACGCCAACAAAGTCCTAAAATTTTTCCGGCCCTACGGTCTGGATCATACATCCTGCAAAACCGTATACAATCCACGGGCGTAAAACAATCCCGATCTCTCCAAAAAAAAAAGAAAAAAAAAGAAAAAAGAAGAAAAAAAAGAAAGGTATGTCCACAAGCAAAAATGGGGCACGGATGAAACCCCGAAAGGGCTCCGTGGAGTAAAAACAGCAGGACTGCCGGCGAGTTTGTGAAAACCCGGAAGGGCGAAAACTCGTAAAAAAGAAAAGAAATGAAATGTACTCGCAAAGTCCTCTCGACTTTGTGAGGAGAAAATTCCCGCGTGGGATTCCTACGACTCACAAATGAGCAACACACTTAGGAGTCCCCACGACTCCTAAGGAGAAAATACACCTACGGGATCCTTACGACCCGTAGGGAGAAAATGCTTTGTGAGACCCTTACGGCTCACAAAATGGAAAAGCCTTAGGTGACAGGGATCTAAACCTGTCTCCTAAGCCACCAATTCCCAAATCCTCCCGGGCCAAATGATGAGTTGCTCCTGGCATTATTCCAGTGCAGCAATGCAGATGCCAAACAATCCAAATCCTCCCGGGGCAATGATGAGTTGCTCCTGGCATTATTCCAGTGCAGCAATGCAGATGCCAAACAAACCAATCCAAATCTTCTCGGGGCACATGATAAGTTGCTCCTGGTATTATTCTTGTGCAGCAATGCAGATGCCAAACGAAAAAAAACCAAATCCAAATCCTCCCGGGGCAAATGATGAGTTGCTCCTGGCATTATTCCAGTGCAGCAATGCAGATGCCAAACAAACCAAATCCAAATCCTCTCGGGGCACATGATGAGTTGCTCCTGGCATTATTCCAGCTGCAGCAATGAAGATGCCAAATGAAAAAAAAACCAAATCCAAATCCTCCCGGGGCAAATGATGAGTTGCTCCTGGCATTATTCCAGTGCAGCAATGCAGATGCCAAACAAACCAAATCCAAATCCTCTCGGGGCACATGATGAGTTGCTCCTGGCATTATTCCAGTGCAGCAATGCAGATGCCAAACGAAAAAAACCAAATCCAAATCCTCCCGGGGCAAATGATGAGTTGCTCCTGGCATTATTCCAGTGCAGCAATGCAGATGCCGACAAAAATACCAATCCCAAATTCTCTCATGACAAATGATAATTCGCTCCTGGTACCATATTCCAGTATAGCGATGCTGATGTCAACTCAAGTCAAACAAATCAAACCAACCAATTCCAACATCGAACTTTGCGTCAAACAGCGACACTCCGCCTCAGGGAAACGTCAAGCAGACACTCCGTGCCGGGGGGCACATCGACAGCAGACACTCCGCCTCAGGGAAACGTCGACCAGCGACACTCCGTGCCGGGGGCACGTCTACCAAATCGCTCCGGATCAGATCGTCGACCGTCTATGTCGCAATAAAGGGCAGTGCAGGCTCCCATAAATTGGGAACCCAAATCGCTCCGGATCAGAGCGTCGACCGTCTATGTCGCAAAAAGGGCAGTGCAGGCTCCCGCAAATTGGGAACCCAAATCGCTCCGGATCATAGCGTCGACCGTCTATGTCGCAAAAAGGGCAGTGCAGGCTCCCGCAAATTGGGAACCCAAATCGCTCCGGATCAGAGCATCGACCGTCTATGTCGCAAAAAGGGCAGTGCAGGCTCCCGCAAATTGGGAACCCAAATCGCTCCGGATCAGAGCGTCGACCGTCTATGTCGCAAAAAGGGCAGTGCAGGCTCCCGCAAATTGGGAACCCAAATCGCTTTGTATCAGAGCGTCGACTGTCTATGTCGCAAAAAGGGCAGTGCAGGCTCCCGCAAATTGGGAACCCAAATCGCTCCGGATCAGAGCGTCGACCGTCTATGTCGCAAAAATGGCAGTGCAGGCTCCCGCAAATTGGGAACCCAAATCGCTCCGGATCAGAGCGTCGACCGTCTATGTCGCAAAAAGGGCAGTGCAGGCTCCCGCAAATTGGGAACCGAAATCGCTCCGTATCAGAGCGTCGACCGTCTATGTCGCAAAAAGGGCAGTGCAGGCTCCCGCAAATTGGGAACCCAAATCGCTTCGTATCATAGCGTCGACCGTCTATGTCGCAAAAAGGGCAGTGCAGCCTCCCGCAAATTGGGAACCCAAATCGCTTTCGTAACAGAGCGTCGACCGTCTATGTCGCAAAAAGGGCAGTGCACGCTCCCGCAAATTGGGAACCCAAATCGCTTCGTAACAGAGCGTCGACCGTCTATGTCGCAAAAAGGGTAGTGCAGGCTCCCGCAAATTGGGAACCCAAATCGCTTCGTAACAGAGCGTCGACCGTCTATGTTGCAAAAAGGGCAGGGCAGGCTCCCGCAAATTGGGAACCCAAATCGTTCCGGATCAGAGCGTCGACCGTCTATGTCGCAAAAATGGCAGGGCAGGCTCCCGCAAATTGGGAACCCAAATCGCTTCGTAACAGAGCGTCGACCGTTTATGTCGCAAAAAGGGCAGTGCAGGCTCCCGCAAATTGGGAACCCAAATCGCTCCGGATCAGAGCGTCGACCGTCTATGTCGCAAAAAGGCAGTGCAGGCTCCCGCAAATTGGGAACCCAAATCGCTTCGTAACAGAGCGTCGACCGTCTATGTCGCAAAAAGGGCAGCGCAGGCTCCCGCAAATTAGGAACCCAAATCGCTCCGGATCAGAGCATCGACCGTCTATGTCGCAAAAAAGGACAGTGCAGGCTCCCACAAATTGGGAACCCAAATCGCTCCGGATCAGAGCGTCGACCGTCCATGTCGCAAAAAGGGCAGTGCAGGCTTCCTACAAAGCAGGAACCAGATCGCTCCGGGCCAGGGAAACGTCTACCACGGACACTCCGTCTCGGAGACGCGTTAAGCGTCGACCGTCCATGTCGTAAAAAGGGCAGTGCATCCTAAAAAGTGGGAACTAAAGCAAGTCACCTCCACGTGAAAGAAGATCCATCAATTTCATGCACACGACCCACATATGCTGTGTGCATTTATTGACGGGGGGCAATTTGTTGGGGTAAAAATTTACACCCCGGTTGACCGAGTCAAAGTCAAGGTCAACCCCAAAGCTAGGTGGGCCCAAGCCCAGGTCAAGCGGGCCTATGCCCAAATCGAGCCCGCAGCCAGCCTCCCCATGCCAACAACAAAATCATGTAATAAATAATTTTAATGTAATTTTTTATGCATGAATGTAAACAAAATGGGCATAAAGCCAATATTTTGTAAGCCCATGGTTTATGTGCAAAAAGAAATGACACATGAGCCATGGGATGGCTAAAATGCCATTTTGTGAAGCCCAAGGGGCTATATGTAAATATGAAAGCCTATAAAAGGCAACATGATGATGAATAAACAAACTTTTCATTCTTTCCAAAAAAATTAGATCTGAGATCTTTTCTCCTTCCTCAAGGTTCCAAAACCTTCTTCTTTCTCTTGAATTAAATCAAGAGTTTTACTCTTCCTTTTCAAAAACAAAATAGTTTTTCACCACCAAACCCACAAAGGGGAACTTGGATCTGTCTTTAGATCCCAAAAAGGAGAGATTTTGAGATCTCACATCTCTTGATCTTCAAGATCAAGCTAACAGAGGAGGAAGAAGAAGAACCCCTTCCATTAACCCCAAAAAACACACTCAGGAGTCCAACTCCTCTCTGATTTCTATTCCGAGAAATTTTTTTAGGCTAAAAGCCTCCTTTTCTCCCTGGCGCTCAAGCGCAGAGCGCCCGCTTGCCGACACGTGGCGCGCTTGCGCTCAAGCGCTCGGCGCTCGAGCGCAGAGCGCCCGCGTGCCGACACGTGGCACGCTTGCGCTCCAGCGCTCCGCGCTCGAGCGCAAAGCGCCCCCGTGCCGACACGTGGCGCGCTTGCGCTCCAGCGCAAGTGCTCGAGCGCAAGTCGCCCCCGTGCCGACACGTGGCGCTCTTGCGCTCTAGCGCAAGGGCTCAAGCGCAAGTCGCCCACGTGCCGACACGTGGCGCGCTTGCGCCCAATCGCTCTACGTCCAAGCGCAAAGCGCCCACGTGCCGACACGTGGCGTGTTGCGCTGCAGCACTCTGCGCTCGAGCGCAACGCGCCCAAGTGCCGACACATGGCGCGCTTGCGCTCAAGCGCCCAGCGTCCGAGCGCAAAGCGCCCACGTGCCGACACGTGGCGCGTTGCGCTTCAGCGCCCTGCGCTCGAGCGCAAAGCGCCCACGTGCGCCTAGGCGCTGGCCCCAACTCATCCTTTGGATGCCTTTCCCCCCTCTTTTTATATACATACATATACATATACATATGTATACATATTTGCACACACACGTGCTCCACGACACTGTCACTGTTAGAAAAAAATTTCTAACGGGGCGCTGCCCCGCACCCCGCAAGTGGGCTGCTTGCCCCCTTGACCCCCAGCCCGCTATCCGGGTAGGGGGACCCCCGTAAAAAACTCTGTGTGGCTCCCGATATATCCAAAACCACCCTTTCAAAACACACGCACAATGCACATTGAGTTCGCTTTGACCAGTTTAACCCGTTAATCGGAGGTTCCCTCGCTCCAAAGGCGAGGGGTAATTAACGGCAGCTTAGTTCGCGGCTGCCGGAGATTCGGATCCCCCACAATCATTAAACCCCGGCCTACCCTAGGCAGGTGGAATGTGTAGTATGCCTGACAAGCGCGCGCGTATTCCCATCTCAATGGGGTGACGAAAAACACCCTACAAACACTAGCTTTTGGATTGTCAGAGTTGCAGACCTCATTGCCACTCCTACTTTACCCTTTTCTCTAGGACACCCCGTATTACTATGAACGTCCACTTCCATTGGACAAAACCATAGTATGGTTATATGAGAACTCGAAGGAATTCGAGGATGGTTTCCGGTTCTGGAGAAACGAATAGGACTAATCAGTTGTTTTTTTCCTTTTTCCTTGTCTCAGGTTGCGTGTACTCCTTGGTTTAGGAGATAGTACACCTATTACGCAAATTGGATAGTCTTCTTCCAAACCATAGGCAGGAGCTGACCGGTAGGGAATAGAAAACCAGTTAGCCTAAACGGTGTACAGAAGGTATTAAGTAAGACAAAGAAAGGGATTAGTAAGAGGGCAAAGTAAATTGCGACTGCTATTCACGACCAAACCAAGTGTTTCTTCGCCAATCCTTAATCACCTTTGTATTTCTCCAGGACACTCCGTATCACTACGAAGATCCACAGTTTATTTGGATACTCCATCGTATGGTTATATACGAACTCGAAAGGAACTTGTTCCAGTTCGGGGATGGATTCTCGTTCAGGAGAAATAGGATTAAGGTTTATTCGGTTGTCTTTTATCTTTACCTTCTCTCGCATTGAGAGTGCTCCTAGGATTAGGACAGTACACCCATTATGCTTATGGGATAGTCTTCTTCCAAACCATAGGCTGGTGCCGAACGGTAGGGAAGGAAGAAAACCATTTTGCCTAAAGGGGTGTACAGAAGGTAATGACTAAAGACATATAAAGGGATTTGGAGAGGTGGCAAAGAATTATACGGTTACAGTTGTGAATCTGGATAATGGAAGAGGCATTACTAGGAATACCGGGATACCCCGTCGAAACATTTCAATGTTTCAGTTTCACTGTGTATTGTTAAAAGAAAACTGATTTCCCAATTAGACACTTGCTCCAGGGTATGTATTTACCAGGAATGATTCTCACATCTGTATGGTTTTACAGATGATGAGTGCGAGTAAGTTATTGGAAATTGGGTGATAATCCTCATTATATCGGGATTCGTTGTAATCAGTTATATTTGAGGAAGTCACCTGGGTTGTTTGCCGGACGGCAAATATTTATTTTTGAATATCCGTTGTTATGCACCAATTTCAAATTGATATATCTGTACGTCTATTTTTATAGAGTGAGATATTCCTTTTTGAAATTATGTCTATGACATTTACCTGTATCAGTGGATGGTTAAGTAAGGAGCATTGAACAGCGGTGTAATTCTTCTTAGCCATAAGTACAGTTTTCAACCTACGACACACAGTGAATGAGTCATTTGACTCAAGGGACTTATACAGAGTATTGTATGTTGTCCAGTGTCCATTAGGACAGAGGGGTAGGTACTCGTACTATATTCTGTTTACTTGTGACTTCTCTAGTTTTTAGACAGGTGTTTCGTAGAAACGCAGGGTCCAAGTTTTGAGAAGTTATAAGTATAAGATTAAAGTAGAGAACCAGGTATTGCAAGTATCGGAATTCTTCAAGGTGATCGAAGATGTAGATACTTGTGTATGGTATTCAGTTGATAGTAATGATTAAGAGAACTTGCTTCTCTTTCAGGTTACTCATAATTGGAAGTACTCCTAACTTGAGTAACGCTGATCGGCCTCCTTCTATTTAGTTGACATGCACTGGAGACAGCTGCATGATTTGAATCTGGTTCAATTAAATCAGTGCCTCTGTTTCTGTATTGGATATAGAACAGTTCATATCTTGACATTGTTAAGATATGGGGAGTTGTCCGGCTTATGCTTAAAACCAGACTCCGGATAACTCAAGGCACGTTTCCGTAATGGCTGTTTGTGGGTTGACCCGGGCTATGACGAGGTTTGACTTTCTACCATCTGGAAGATCAATAGTGATATTGTTCTTGACTCGCCACAGTTTTAATAAAAATGGATTTTTTTCAGAAAACAGTAGTGGGAGTATGGTAGAACTGGAAGTTATTCCAGAACCGTAAACGATTACTGAAGATTTGATAAGAACCTAAAGATTCAATCTGGTATGACATTCCATTGGCCACTCCGCAGATATGGTGGGTAACCTCAGGCACTCGAGAGGTACTTCGGTATGCTCAAGGACGGTGACAGGGAGGTTCTTGTTTACCCAGACATGCCATTGCTGTTGTTCCAGACTGTGAGATCCGGCAGAAGGATGAGTTTAGCGTCGTTCTAAACTAGCTTTAGAAGTGCACGTGTATATGACTCTGCTAGAGGGTTGTCGTGGTTAGTGGGAGCAGCGGAAGCATGGTGGACAAGTGGCTTATGTCTATTTATGGACTAAAGCAGATATAGCGGAGATAGATCATCTATTTCTGATGTGACAGTCATAGGTTTGACTTCATCAGAATAGGGGATGGATCTGTTAAGAAGGTAGTAGAGTGTGATGTCCTAGTATTTGGATGACATACACAGAGTAGGAAGTGATATTCCTATACTACGATCGGTTATACTTTGGTTGTCACACTTTGTTTTCTCCACATAAGGAATTGGATGTTATATCAGACATTCTGGTTACTAGATCTATTGTTTTAGATCTAGATTTGGGTGGTTTCCCAATCAGGGTACTTAGACAGCATTCTAAGAGTATTTAAAATGGGCGACTTCTGGCATGGTAGTATACCTGTAGGTGATGGAGTCACCCTCTCTAAAGGTGTCTTACAGACTAAAGGGGAGAGGGATGTGCATGATTGGCAGATCACTTGCTTAGGCAATTGAGTCAATCATGAGATGTCAAGTACCACACCAGTTGTTGTTTCTTGCAGTAGATGCAATAAGTTGATATTAATCCAATCCTAGAGAAACAGTCGGAAGCAGTTTTAGAACATAAGTTGATGTTCTAGGGATATGATAACAGCATTCTCCTTCGGGAGACAGTTATCATTCCAGGCTTCCAAAGTGACATGGATGACAGAGTGACTGTCAGAGTTATAGTTTTCCCTCTGACGAGGGACAGTATTTTGGACAGGTGGTCCAGGTGGATACTGAGGGAAGGATGGCGCAAGATACTGATTATGTTCAGTTGACGATACAGTCTAAGAAGTTTGGATTTGGAGTTCATTTATGAGCTAGGTCCCATCAGACATCCAGACATATTCTAAGACAGGTATTGCTCATTTCGGGAGATGGCTTTCTCCGCGAACTTGAGATAAAGAGAGACATAGAAAGAAACATCACAGCGGATCCACTCACTAAGGCTATTCCTCAAATGCAATAGTTTCGCAAACGAGCTTTGTGAGACTGACTAGTAGAGGAGTTGGGTGTTCGGTATCACACGAGCTGTGAGTATGCGACATCGCAATAATTAGCCTTGAGTGCAAGTGGGAGATTTTTGGAGATAGTGCCCTCAGAGTCAATTATTGGATCACAGGCACGTGATTGCTATGATTGAGGGAGGACCTATCCCGGTAGGACAGTCTTACTCAAGATGATAGTATGCTATCTGGTTTATCTTTATCATCGTGTACTGCTTTAGGTGACCTTGCGAGTCGCTATTGCACGTTGATAGAGCCCCTAGGATTCTTGCTTGACTACCAGCAGTATGAGGGCGATCATATACGTGGGAGATGGGGTCTGTAAGCACATCCTTAAAAGGTCCCTAGTCGTGGGAGTTTCGAGACAGGGCATCGATTCTCCAGAGTAGACTAGTGTATACAGTCGAGACCCCGACTAGGGGCGGTGGCCGGTCTCACAAGCCACTGGTGTCAGTTGGTTCACCTAAGATGTATACAGGTGCTCATTGGGTTATGAGTACACCGGACAGGACTCGCCGGGAACCTGCTAGTTGGTGTTATACCTGACATCAGATAGCAGTTCCCTGGTGACAAGTGTACAGGTTAGTTCATCGACCTGAGATCGTCATTTGTCTCGTGTGAGTTCCCACTGTGCTTTGATTACTACCCTACCACGGCTCAAAGGAGTCGTGCAAACAGGTTTTAGTTAGGTACAGTCCCGAGCCACATGGAGGCAGTGAGAGGATCTGCAGGGGTTCGTCTCTCCCAGTATTGGGGGTGAGGTCGCGCTGTGTCTAGGAGAGCCAGTACATGAAAAGTCCTTGGCCAAGGCAGGAGATTTACAGGTAGGTATTTCAGTAGTATCTCAGGGTGTTCTGGGCTTCACTCCGACACGACTTGTACCGCTTTTGGGGGTCTGAATTTTACCAACCCCCTAGGCCCGCCATGCGATGCTCATAGGCGAATGGACCGGACTGTACGGATATTGTCACTGACAGGCTCAGTAGGGTGTCAGAATGAGTTCGCTCATCGACGTCCCTTTTGGTCAATAGCCGGTGGCCCGTCACGTATGGCTAATACCTCTAACGTGCTAGTGGTTAAATCCACAGCCATAGTATTGACGAGTCTTCAGAGTCCACCAGACACAGTTACTCAAGTCTCGGGCGAAACGCTGCAGAGGCCGTATGGAGATATGGCAGGGTTTGATCAGATACGTGCGGTATTGCACGGATCATGATCGGACGGATTTTTCTAGCCGGTTTTTGTTTAAGCCGGATCCTAGTATTAGACAGTGTAGTTTTGTCTCTTTGCATTTGTGTTCAGTGGGAATACAAATGCGGGCATGTATATGCAGTCGCGGGGTTTTCCTGTAATTTATTACGGGATCAGTTTTCTGAAGTTGCCAGTTTGCATTCCGTTCCGGCCTGTTTTCCTTTGTTCCTTCGCGGCCGGACTTTCTGGTTGAGGTGGTTATTTGCAAGTTTGCAAATAACTTTTTGTGGAGGGGTTTATTGTGATTGTGGCTTCATGATAGTTTATTCATCATGAGATTCTTTTCTAGTCCATTCCTATGCATTTATTGTGATGAGATTGAGTGGGGTTGAGATTAGAAATGAGTGTGACCAATTTCATCTCATTATGATGCCTTTTCTTCTCTTGATAATTTCTCCTTTTTGTTAACTGTTTCTCCACCATTCCTTATGAGAGGCAGGCCACTTTGGTGGGAGAGGGAGAGAGGTTTTCATTATGGATGAGGGAAATTGATTAATATCTTTTTCATGCTTGCAAAATATTTACACCATCCTTCTCCCAATAGTTCATTTTCTCCTCCACCATGGCAACAACATAAACCCCAAAGAGACATAGCCTACTAGACTACATCTACAGCAAATCTTGGACGCGTCGGCTAGCCAACTTCGCGCCCGAGTTGCCTCGTTCCAGAGGTGGGAGCCCGTAAAAGAATCCGGCTACGTGGTGCCCTTTCCGACGAGGAGGTGACGGACGGAGATTCCGCGGGAGATCGGAGTGGAGACGAAGACCGAAGGACACAGATCGCTTGGTATATCTCTTCACCCATCTTTTAGTTTGCTAGAAGCTAGGTTAATAGCCCGATCCAGGATTTTTGTGCGCGGTGGTGCCGGTTTGCTAGTTTGCAAAGTTTTTCGTTTCCGCGTTTCCGGCGTCGGATCGACGGCCGGGGCGCCGCCGTGCACTTACAAAAGTGATCACAGATGTGATTTTTGTGATGGTTTTTGGGATTTTAGAGATTCAAAGAGCTTTGAATTGTTGCAAAAAGGAGAAGAAATGCACAAGGGCAGTAGAGAGAGGGAGGGCTCGGCCAATATGGAGGAAGGTGAGGGAATTTCCTAGCACTTTCCTGTGAAAAATGCACATAAATGCATTCACACTCACATGCATGCATCTCATCAATTTCTTTTCTTTTCTTTTAAATTTAAATCAAAACCCATACAGATATCTAGATGCTATGTGAAGGGTTTATTAACTCAAACTTAATTTTTGATAAGAAGACTTAAGAGAAAATTCCCAAAATATGAATATACCACATTAAAATAATATTAAAATTGGGAAAAATTCTTATTGAACCAAAACGTCCCATATAACCCCAAAGCTTGCGCACTAGCTCTATTTTAGCTAAACTAGGTACTGACAAGTCTATATGGTCGTTTGATCAAAGTCGGTTAAAAACAGAAAATACCGACAATTTTTCCCAAAAACGGAAAAATTCACATAACGATTTTCTAAAACGTTACAATTCTAGTTATTAAATTAGCATAGAGTCCCATTTATAGTAATTAACCCACATAAAAAAAATAATTACCACTAATAAAGTGCACAAATAAAGCATTAAAATAATATTATTTTAGGGAAAATTCTATGGGAACCAAAACTTCCCATAGACCCCCAAAGCTCACGCACTAGGTTTATTTTAGCTAAAATATGTGCCGACAAGTTTTTACGGAAGTTTGATCACAATCGGGTTAAAAGGGAAAACACCGACAATTTTACCCTAAAAACGGAAAATTAGCAAAACGATTTCTAAAACGTTACATTTGGTCATCTTGCCGTTGAGACATGAATGGCAAGTTTCATAAGATGATAATTCGAACGGATTCAAATATCCATCCTTATGTAACTAGCTAGTCCAGTCGTATTGATATGACCTAGTCTACAATGCCACAAGAAGGATTTGTTCATTTCTGAACTCTTCCTCTTGTGTGTGTTCTGTACGTTAAGAACTGTGTTTTGATTTAGAACGTATAGACCGTTACATAACGCACCAAACCCAATCAACACTTGATTTAGGTAAATATTCATAACATTATTCTCTACTACAAAGTTATATCCTTCTTTATCTAATAAAGAAATTGATATTAAATTGCATATCATAGAGGGCACGTAATAACAGTCGTTCAAGATCAAAGTATTCCCATTTGGTGATACAAGGTGATATTCACCAACCGCTTTGGCTGCAACACTTGCACCATTCCCTACTTTTAGAGAATGATCACCTATTCCCATTTCTCTACCTTTCCTTAGCCCATGCAACATATTACATATGTGGGATCCCGATACGGTATCTAAAACCCAGGACGTAGAGTGTACCGAGAAACAGTTCTCGGTAACTAACACACCAGAAGAAGATACATCAACATGCTCATTCTTCGTTTGGGTGGCGTGGGAATCCGGATATTCCCCTATTTCCTGCTCGGACTTATAACAATTATAAGATAGAGCGGAACCAACGTTTTCCAGCCCAGTAAAACAAGCGGGTTCGGTCAATACATACATATTATTTTCTTGATTAAGGCCTGACATGGTCGCTACCTAGAAAGAGAGAAAAGAAAATACTTAGCGTATGCTTATGCAATTTTAGATTGGTTTTTATCTTATCTAATCAGGATGGTTCCCACTGTTTTTATCAAATCTTCCTTCAAACCCAAAAACGTAAGACTAGCTGGGATTAATTACACCTTACAAGTTTGCCAATCTTTCAGCCTTGCCAGTGTTGGTACTTTGAGGGAGGTACCCCGTGCTTTCGCACGAACCTAATTAAAATAAACCTCTTTTTCCCAGGGGCGTAACCCCGTTAACACCTTTCTAGACACCTACTTGATCGGCTAATTGTGATGTGTAAAATTCTCCCTGGAGTAACTCTTACTCGTAGTGGGTATCGGGATCCAACCATCCCATAGAAGGTATGCAATCTCATTGCAAATTTCAACACTTGAAATTCCCGATAATATTTTGCCCCAAGCGTCCTATAACCTTGACAGAAGTCAACAAACCATAGTGCGCTAGTCAAGTTCAACCCGTCATTTTATGATTGAATTAAACCCACCTGCACGACCCTTGACAGAGGTCAACAAGATCGTACGACTACCCTAATCCAATCGCATCACATGTTTTGCAGATAAGCACTAATCAGCTACCGCACACTACTCCTTGACAGAGGTCAACAAACGCAGCACGAATACTAAATAGTACTTATCCTAAATGACGGAGGGCTACGACAGGTTTTTAGGAAAACCTTTTGCGTAATGGACTTGATATCGTTGTAGAAACTAGTGATTTTGAAAAGGAGTGTTTTTTAGGCTTCTGTTAGTTTCGCTAAACAGGTCACTCCCGGTGAAGAGATCTCGGCTCTTTCATCATCGAATGAGGTGCTGGATATTCTACAAGGAATACCGCTATGCAAAGCAAGAAATAAAAAAACAATCAAAAAACAAAAGCGAGTCGGTTGTCGCATCTGCTAGTTTCGCTAAAGAGGTCACTCGCGGTGAAGGGATCTCGGCTCTTTCCTCATCGAATGAGGTGCTCGATATTCTAAAAGGAATACCGCTATGCAAAACAAAAACTAGAGCTACCCTTTTTGAAAATTTGATTCTACGACATCTTTTAGGTTTCTTTCTTTTCATTAATCTCATTAATGAAGTCCCATCATTTATGATTCCTAAGCATCACAGAAGAAACGAAAATACAACGTACGCTTATGCCATCCGCATTCGCCACAGTGTCTCGTTATGCACCGTTAGGTTACATAACTAACGGCATAGCAGGGAGGGGCTAGCGCGGGTGCAAAACATAAGCAACGTTTATTATGTATCATATATATATAATAATAAAGCATTCGTCTCAAGCATATAAAGTGATCACATCACAGAATATCAGCAGTAGAAGTCCATAAATGAAATATTGGATATACTAGGATTTCTGTGTTTTATCTTAAGCTAGTAACAAACACGGATTCCACGATCGTGATGAATAGAACCCTAGGAGAGCGGCAATCAACCCCACCAATTCTAGAGTTAGGAGACCCGGACTCGACTCCTCGATATGGTCTTCCACTGGACTCTAGAACCCGGTTACTTGTGCTCCCCACCTTGGGTCTATCCTAATGCGGAAAAGTAAATAATATACATCAATGGTGACATCATTCTCAACCCGGAAGTGCCCAAATAAAAGAATATTACATACAAGTTTTTACATGATTGAAAATAAAAAACTCTCATCTTGTAAGTCGACGTTAGACACCCCACATGATGCGGGGAGGCGGAATAGGTAAAACAATAATTTTGTTTAAACTAATATTGACCAACTTTACGGATCTTTGCCAAACCCTAACTAACAACAACATAGAAGTCATTAGCTACTATGAAAGATGGTTATACCAAATGAATCAAGTCCTTGTTCTCTTTGATCACCTCCTCGTCGGCCTCCTCGATGTGATAGAAGATCCACCCGAGAGCTACTTCTCCAAGCTTTAACCTCTCACTTGAGGTAACTAGGTGACCATGAGTGCTAATCAAAGCAACCTAGAGGATATAGAAGAGGATTAGGGATCTATTAGTCTTACTAACCCTTGGATCTCAACACATGAGAGGTTAGGGTTAGTTCATTGAAGAGAGAGAGCTTGAGGAGAGAGAAAGTGAAAGTAATAATCAAATGAATTATGTCTCATTTGTGATATCTGATGAAGCATAAAGAATATAAAATAATACATTATTTGATATTAACAACCATGCTTCATTTAATACTATAATGAATCATCTTATGTGTCATTAAGCAATAAATGGTTCATTAACTCATTTGGATGATTGATCTCATGAGTCACTAATCCATTTAATGCAAATAACACCTAAGCTCTCCACCTCATCAATCTTCTAGAAGCTTCTCAACAAATTACGAGAATGCCCCTCCCATCCGTGAAAACTCGGAAATACTGAGACTGTATAAATCCAATAATCCAATACTAGAATCTGGCTTAACCCAAAGCCTGCTAGTATAAACTGTCCGAACATCGTACGTGTGTAAAAACACGTATGTGTCCGAACCCTGTCGTAAAACCATACGACCTCTATATCGTTTCGCCCGAAGCACGGAAACTCTCTGTGTGGGACTCTAAAGACTCGACTTATACGCTGGCAGTGGGTTTAACAACAGGCCGCAAGCGGTACTAGCTAAACGTAACGGTCCCCAGTTAGATGTCGATAAGAAGGCCGATGAGGAAACCTATCCGAACTCCTACTGAGCCTGATATGACAATCTCCGTAAAGTCCGGTTTGTTCGTCTAGAACTATCGCATATCGGGCCTAGGGGCGGCGGCAAGCGTCGGTCCCCTAAAAGCAGTATAAGTCGTGTCGGAGTGAAGCCCGTTACACCATGAGAAACTACTGGAAATCCTACCAGTAAATCTCGTTTGCCTTGGCTAGGGACTTTGCGTAATGGCTCTCCAGCGCGATATCAACTCCCAATACCGGGAGAGACGAATCCTATCTAACCGCCACTGCCTCCAAGTGCTTCGGGACTGCACCCAACTGCTACCTGTTTGCACGACTCCTTTGAGCCGTGGTAGGGTAGCAATCTAAGAAAGTGGGAACACACTCGAGACGAAGCAGCAGTGTCAAGTCTGCGGACTATGTTGTACTCATGTCACCTGGGAACTGTTAACTGACAACGGGTATAATACCAACCAACAGTTCCCTGTGAGTCATGTCCGGTGTACCCGTAACCCAACGAGCACCTGTATACTATCTCCAGTACAACGTACTAATGGCTGTGGGACAGACCAATTCCCGTGCTGGAATGAGAAGCGTACACACTAGTCTACTCCGGAGTATCGATGCCCTGTCTGGATAATCCTACCACTAGGGACCTGAAAAAGGATGTGCTTGTAGACTACCCAGCCCCCACTAGTATGACTGCCATCACAACGCTGGTAGTCAAGCAAGATCCTAAGGGCTCTATCAATATGTATTCTCGATATGCTAACATATACACACATTAAGATATATACAAACCAAGTAGCGTACTACCATGTTTAGCAAGACTGTTAATATAACTGTGAATATCCCAAGCTTCCATTAAGTAATATACAAGCCAGTATGACACAATAATGGCCCCTAGGGCATATACACTAACAATCTCCCACTTGTACTAAGGCCATGTACTGGCGTATCGAAGACCTGTCATCTCGAGTAGCCTCTCGAACTGAATCTGAGGTAAGGCCTTAGTGAATGGATCTGCAGTGTTCTCCTCTGTAGCAACTCTCCAGACCTCGATCTCCTATCGATCTATGATCTCCCTGATCAGGTGATCCCGCCTTAAGATGTGTCTGGACTTCTGATGGGACCTGGGTTACTTTGCTAAAGCTATAGCCCCGCTGTTGTCACAATACAGATGTATTGGATCAACAACGGATGGAACCACCTGAAGTTCTGTGAGGAACTTCTTCATCCAGACCGCTTCTTTTGTAGCATCGCAAGCAGCGATATACTCCGCTTCCATCGTCGAGTCAATAACGGTGTCCTGCTTGGAACTCTTCTAGCACACCGCCCCTACATTGAGGGTAAAGACATAACCTGACATGGACTTGGAGTCATCCTTGTCACTCTAGAAGCTGGAATCAGCAAAGGCCTCGATCTTGAGGTCTTTTCCGCCGTTAACCAAGAACATCTCCTTAGTCCATCTCAGGTACTTGAGAATGTTCTTTACTGCTATCCAGTGCTTCTCCCTTGGGTCTGACTGATACCTGCTTACCCCGCTCAGTGCGTAAGCTACATCTGGTCTGGTGCACAAAATCGCATACATTATAGAGCCTACCACAGATGCGTAGGGTATAATAGATATGCGATCCCTTTCCAAATCAGTATTGGGCGACATCTCTTTGGAGAGGGTGATTCCGTGACATGCCGGTAAACTACCACGCTTAGAATCTTCCATACTGAATCTTTTTGGTATAGTGTTGATATACCTGGACTGCGAAAGTCCCAACATCCTCTTGGATCTATCACGATAGATCCGGATCCCCAGAATGTAAGAGGCATCACCCAGGTCTTTGATGGAGAACCTGTGTGACAAGAATCCTTTGACAGATTGTAGCATAGGAATGTCATTTCCTATCAAGAGAATGTCATCTATGTACAAGACGAGGAATACGATAGTTCGTGCTACAATTTTACTATATATACATGGTTCATCTGGATTTTTGATAAAGTCATATTATTTGACCGTTTCATCAAAACAGATGTTCCAACTCCGCGATGCCTGCTTCAGTCCATAAATGGACTTAAGCAACTTGCACACTTTCCAGCTGCTCCCACTCTGATTAAAACCTTCTGGCTGATCTATATAGACACACTCTTCTAAATTACCATTTAGAAAAGCCGTCTTTACGTCCATCTGCCAGATCTCATAATCATGGAAGACAGAAATGTCAAGAAGGATCCGAATAGATTTGAGCATAGCCACTGGAGAAAAAGTTTCGTTTGATTCTTATGGGTTTTACCCTTAGATCCCTTTCCAAACCAGGTCTTTGACGAATACCCTTTGCAACAAGTCTAGCCTTATAGGTTTCCACCTGTCCATCTACACCAATCTTTTTCTTGAAGATCCATTTGCATCGTATGGGTTTTACCCAATCTGGAGCAAAGTCCAAAGTCCATACTTTGTTGGTGTACATGAACTCCATCTCGGTCCGCATTGCATCCAGCCATCTTACTGAGTCGCCGCTCTGGATGGCCTGCTCGAAGCTAATAGGTTCATCATTATCAATGATGCAAACTTCTCTATCCCCGTCTATGAGAAAACCGTAGAATCTCTCAGGCGGATGAGACGGCCTACTACTCCTGCGGAGGGGTGCGGGAATGTCCTGTTCTTCTTGAACTTATGGTTCTACCAAACTTTCAGTAGTAGTTTGTGGTTCTGGAATTTCTTCCAGTTCTATTGCGGTCCCACTTGTTTCCTTTTCTAAAAACTGCTGTTCTAGAAAATGGGCATTACGAGAAACAAAAACCTTTTGTTCCTCTGCGTAATAGAAGAAATACCCCTTGGAGTTCTTTGGATATCCCACAAACTGACACTGCACTGATGGTGCCTCGAGTTTGTCCGCATGTTGCTTTTTAACAAAAGATGGACATCCCCATATCTTCAGACACTGAAGATAGGGTTTCTTCCCACTGCACATCTGATATGGCTTGGTAGGCACAGTCTTGGTAGGAGCCCTGTTCAAAAGATATGTTGCTGGTTTTAGCGCATAACCCCAGAAAGATCGCGATAACTCAGCATTACTCATCATGGAACGTACCATTTCCAATATGGTTCGGTTCCGTCTGTCCGATACACCGTTATGCTGTGAAGTGTATGGAGGAGTAAGCTGAGAGAGAATTCCTTTCTCTTTTAGGTAACCTAAGAACTCGGTACTTAAGTATTCACCACCTTGATCAGATCTCAATGTCTTGATACTTTTACCGGTTTGGTTTTCTACTTCATTCTTATATTCTTGGAATTTCTCAAAGGCCTCGGATTTATGTTTCATCAAGAAAATGAATCCGTACCTAGAGTAATCATCCGTAAAAGTAATGAAATATGAAAAACCACCTCTTGCATGTGTAGACATTGGACCACATACATCGCTGTGTATGAGTCCTAAGAGCTCGCCCGCTCTTACTCCATGTCCATTGAATAGAGTCTTTGTCATCTTTCCTTTGAGACATGATTGACAAGTGGCATACGATTGATATTCGAACGGATCCAAATATCCTTCTATATGTAACTTTGTTAACCTTGTCTCATTGATGTGACCTAGTCTATAATGCCATAAGAAAGCCTTATTTAAATCTAGAGACTTTCTTTTTAGTGTGTTCTGGACATTGAAAATCTGTAATTGGTTTAACACATATATACCGTTATCTAGTGTACCGGACCCAATCAAACCATGATTAAGGTGGATGTTAACAACATCGCTTACAAACGTATAATCATAACCTTCTTTTGATAACAACGATACTGATATGATATTACACGTTAAACTGTGTATACAAAAACAGTTATTCAAAACCAAAATATGTCCACTCGTCAATCCAAGGTGATAATCCCCTACGGACACAGCACCCACGCTAGCTCCGTTAGCAACCTGGAGAGTCATATCACCAACCTTCAGCACTCTACGGTTTCTCAGTGCCCGCAATGAATTGCATATATGAGATCCTGATCCGGTATCCAATACCCAGGAAGTAGAGTTGATTGACAGACAATTTTCAATTACAAACACACCTGAAGTCGAAGCCACAGCTTGCTTCAGTTCCTGGTTCTTGGCAATCCAAGCTTTGCAATCTTTTTTCCAATGACCTTTTCTATGACAGTGGAAGCACTCGTCCTTTACCACTACTGGCACAGCAACCTTTGCCTTTCCCTTAACTCCCACCTTACCAACACCTCCTCTTGGTTTGGTGGAGGCCTTCTTCTTCCTTCCTTTGGCCCTTGCCTTAGACCCGGAAGAGGAAGCACCACGAACAAACATAGTGGGTGTTTCCCTTTCTTTCTGCAAGGTGCCCTCTGCACTTCTCAACATGTTAAGGAGTTCTGGAAGTTCAACTTCTTTTTCTTGAATGTTGAAATTCAGAATAAACTGGGCGTAGGTGGAAGGAAGGGACTGAAGAACCAAGTCTGTATAGAGCTCGTTCTCTAAAGTCGTCCCGCGGTCCGTGAGCTCTTCTATATAGCCAATCATCTTTAGGGCATGTTCTCCGACAGATGATCCGACGGCCAGCCTCGACTGAAACAAGTTCTTCGATGTCTCGTATCTAGCTATACGAGATTGCTCTCTATACAGATCCTTTGTGTGGAGAAATATGGATTCAAGATCCATATCCTCGTGCCTCCTCTGATGTTCATTATTCATAGAGGAAAGCACGATGCGATTGGCCTTCGCGCAATCTAACTCCCAGGTCTTGTGGATTTCCTTATCCGCAATACTGGATTCTGGACCAGGGACAGCAGGTGCCCTAGCAGTAAGGACATACTCAAATTTGTCATAAGTTAAAGCCATCTTGACATTCCGGAACCAATCTTTATAGTTTGGCCCTATCAGAATATTTTTCTCTAATAGTAACTTAAGGCCTGTCATGTTATGGGTCGCTGCAATTGAGAGAGAGAGGGAACACTTTAGCATGATGCTCTTGCAAGTTTAGACCGGTTTTTAGTTTATCTAAACTGGATGGCTCCCACTGTTTCTTGAATCCCTCCTCAAACCAAAAAGGAAGAACTAGTAAGGACTATTCTTATCGTACAATACTTACTTAACCGTTCAGCCAGGCCGGTGTCGGTACTTCGAGGGAGGTTTTACAACGCTTTCGCGAAGTTCCTTAATTAAATAACCTCTTTTCTCTGGGGGCATAACCCCGCTGACACCTTTCTCGACACTTACTTGGTTTATAGCATTGATCGTTAAGTGACGAATCTCCTGATGAGTAGAAGATACTCACAGTAGGATCGGGATCCAAATATCATCGTGTGATAAAGCTTAAGGAATCCTACAAAAAATATCACACTCCAAATTGTATGCAACTCTTTGCAAATTTTAGTTTCTTTAGAAATTCCCGATATTAATTTATGCCCCATGCTCTTATGATCTTGGCGCTGGTCAAAATGTCATAAGTCACATGTCAAGTTCTACCCATCATTATCTTGTTAATTTGAACCCATCCGTACATACCTCTGACGTTGGCCAAATGATAATACGACTGTCCCAAACTAACTCATCTATCTATGCAACAAATGAATATCCAGCAGCTACCCAACACTATACCTTGGCGTTGGTCAAAATACATAGCTTGAATACTACTTAATACCCAAATGAAATGACGGAGGGCTACGAATGGTTTTGGCGAAACCGTGAACGTAGTGAACTAGATATGACCGAAGGAACCTGATAGCTTTTAAAAGGAGTGGTTAAGCTCCGCAATTAAAAATATCTTCTGTTTTAAAAATAACCGAGTGGTTTCTTTTAAACTGTTCCAACGATTCAACTTTGGTTTATTTTCTTTGCATTAATATAATGCGTCCCATCAATTAACCTATCATTGTAGAAAACAACGAAAATACAACGTCCTATTATGCCATCCGCATTCGCCACTGGGCCCCGTCATTCACTCGTTAGGTTACTTAACTAACGACAGAGCGGGGGCTGGGCTAGCGCGGGTGCAAAACAGAAGTGACGTCTAATAGCTATCATATATTGATATTGTACCTTCGTCAGACTCAATAATAGGCATTCCAGATCACAGATGAACATATTGGATTTTCTACGAATCCGTATCCCTTTTGAGCCTGCAAAGAAAGACGGATTACACAGTCGCGATGAATAGCCAAAACCACACCATAGACCCCTACGGGTACACCAAACTACCGCCTAGTACCCGAAGTGAAGTGGTCTCCCTCAACAACGTGAGTAGGCCACAAAACACTTCAAAGTACCCGGTAGTTTGTGCACCCCACCTTGGGTCTATCCTAGGAGCAGAAAACAGTAAATGAAATAATGCAACGGTGGCTACAACCTCAACCCGGATATACCCCGCAAAAGAATATTACAACAATTTACAAATTACATTTGAATGAAAGAAACACTCGTCTCAATCCCCGGCTATCCATTCACGACAATCCAACAAGTCCACATTCACAAACCAGTAAAAACCATTACAGAAATAAGCAACCCCCTGCTAACCGACATACTAGCAGTTAGGGGAGGTTTACGAACACATTAAACAAAACACAGATATAATCGTGTTAGCCAAACATCTTAGAATTTCGATCAAGCGAACACAAATGATTCTACTCCAAATAATTCTCTGTGCACCTGAAACCTGAGTAGAAACAAAACATCCCAGAAAATACAACATCAACACAGAAAAGTTACTGGGCAAATTTGGGCCGACTCGGCTTCAACTCGGCCGCGAATCCGCGGAGGATCGTTTGGATCGGCCGCGTTTCCGTGGCGGTTTGGCCGAGTCACGATCCCAAATTTCTCCAGTAATCTTATAATTCCCTGCTTGTATTTTTAAGGGTCCCTGAAAAAGTTTTAGACCTCGTTTTAAAAACGGCAGAAACTTGGTTAAAATGATGTTTTTTCGGGTTCGTTTTGCGATCGAATTTCTAACGACTTTGCTAACAAGTTAGTTATGGTTTAGCGAGGCTCTGATACCACTGTAAGTCGATGTTAGACCCCCACATGATGCGGGGAGGCGGAATAGGTAAAACAATTATTTTGTTTAAACTAATATCGACTAACTTTACGGATCTTTGCCAAATCCTAACCAACAACAACATAGAAGTCATTAGCTACTATGAAAGATGATTATACCTAATGAATCGAGACCTTCTTTTTCTCTTTGATCACCTCCTCGTCGGCCTCCTCGATGTGATAGAAGATCCACCCGAGAGCTACTTCTCCAAGTTTTAACCTCTCACTTGAGGTAACTAGGTGATTATGAGTGCTAATCAAAGCAACCTAGAGGATATAGAAGAGAATTAGGGATCTATTAGTCTTACTAACCCGTGGATCTCAACACATGAGAGGTTAGGGTTAGTTTTTTGAAGAGAGAGAGCTTGAGAAGAGAGAATGTGAAAATAATAATGAAATGAATTATGTCTCAGTTGTGATATATGATGAAGCATAAAGAATATCAAATAATACATTATTTGATATTAAAAACCATGCTTCATTTAATACTATAATGAATCATCTTATGAGTCATTAAGCAATAAATGCTTCATTAACTCATCTAGATGATTCATCTCATGAGTCACTAAGCCATTTAATGCACATAACACCTAAGTTCTCCACCTCATCAATCTTATAGAAGCTTCTCAACAAATTACGAAAATGCCCCTCCCATCAATGAAAACACGGAAATACTGAGACTGTATAAATCCAATAATCCAATACTAGAATCTGGCTTAAACCAAAGCCTGATAGTATAAACTGTCCAAACATCGTACGTGCGTAAAAACACGTATGTGTCCGAACACTGTCGTAAAACCATACAACCTTTATATCGTTTCGCCCGAAGCAGGGAAACTCTCTGTGTGGAACTCTAAACACTCGACTACTACCCTTGCAGTGGGTTTAACCACAGGCCGCAAGCGGTACTAGCTGTACGTAACGGTCCCCAGGTAGATGTCGATAAGAAGGCCGATGAGAAACACATCCGAACTCCTACTAAGCCTGATGTGACAATCTCCGTACAGTCCGGTCTGTTCGTCTTGGACTGTCGCATATCAGGCCTAGAGGGCGGCAAGCGTCAGTCCCCTAAAAGCGGTATAAGTCGTGTCGGAGTGAAGCCCATTACACCTTGAGAAACTACTCGAAATCCTACCAGTAAATCTCGTTTACCCTGGCCAGGGACTTTGCGTAATGGCTCTCCAAACACAACGCGATATCAACTCCCAATACCGGGAGAGGCGAATCCAATCTAATCGCCACTGCCTCCAAGTACTTCGGGACTGCACCCAACTGCTACCTGTTTGCACGACTCCTTTGAGCCGTGATAGGGTAGCAATCTAAGAACAGTGGGAACACACTCGAGACGAAGCAGTAGTGTCAAGTCTGCGGACTATGCTGTACTCATGTCACCTGGGAACTGCTAACTGACGACGGGTATAATACCAACCAACAGTTCCCTGCGAGTCCTGTCCGGTGTACCCGTAACCCAACGAGCAACTGTATATTATCTCTAGTACAACATACTAATAGCTGTGGGACAGACCATTTCCCCTGCTGGGATGAGAAGCGTACACACTAGTCTACACCGGAGTATCGATGCCCTGTCTCGATAATCCTACGACCAGGGACCGAAAAAGGATGTGCTTGTAGACTACCCAGCCCCCACTAGTGTGACTGCCATCACAACGCTGGTAGTCAAGCAAGATCCTAAGGGCTCTATCAATATGTATTCTCGATATGCTAACATATACACACATTAAGATAGATACAAACAAAGTAGCGTACTACCATGTTTTGCAAGACTGTTAATATAACTGTAAATATCCCAAGCTTCCATTAAGTAATATACAAGCTAGTATGATACAATAATGGCCCGTAGGGCATATACACTAACACATCTCACATAAAATCCCTGGCTATTCAAAACACGACGATCCAATATAACATATCCCAGCAACACATAACATCACATGTTATCAATGTAAGTTAATATGCGTATCCCAATTTTCGTTGTCATATAGCAACGAAACCGGCTATACACCATATGTTACACTTACGGGGGCAGAAAAAAAAGTCAAACTACAACATTTGGAATCGACACAGCCCTTAAGCATCATAAACCCGAAATATCACATACTTCAGATTTCATGCCTAAAATTGTAAATCTTACATTTGGGTCTAACTTATGAAAACACCTTTTCAAAAGAAATCGGGTAATTCAACAAGATTCCCGATTCCCACCGAGACCGAAATGTTAAATTTACAAGAAACTAATCAATTTTCATAAAACTAATTAGTGTAGATTCCAAATATTGTATCACATTCAGATAGCTAGACGATGTTAAACATTCCGATCGAATTATCAAACACCCAAAAATTCCCAAAGAGCTCAACAATTGGGCACAATTTAAAAATAATCAGAACATGCCACGGTACCTATAGACCAACCGTAGAAGGGTCAACCCTTGCCTCACATATGGCACGGCGGAACAACCACAAACCCTAGGGTTTAGTGGCGGTTCTGACGGTCATAAAATCGAGTTAGGGTTTCATTCTTCTAGAGAGTCCATCGAATTACTTGCATGATTTTTGAATGTTTTAAACTTGGAAAAAATCCAACTTTTGGAAAATTTCCAGCGAGGGAGAAAATGGGTTATTGATATTCGTTCGAACTTTTTAACGTCGTCTAGATTACCCAAAACGATGTTAGAATTTCAACCACAAAACTCTCCGAATTGCCTTTACAGAATGATAACATCACATGCAATCTTAGCAAAAACAAGCAACACCTGAAACACCAAAACCCAGAGACCAGAACTCCAAACCAAAACGAACCCGAAATTACATCATTGGGCTATCTTACCGGGTCAAATCCTGTGGATGCGGTTCGTATACGTCTGGTGTTCATATTACATCTCATGTAACATTCTCTAGTTGCTTAAAAAATTTTTAGACGAATTAAAAATTTCGACCGAAAGCAGGTTATTGTTTCTTGTGTTTCGGAGTTGTTTCGGTTTCTTAATTCAACAAACATCGTCTAATTCTCTAGCCTGGTTCTGATACCACTTTAGGAATTCCTAGCACGACAGCAATGTTTCGGGAGGCATCATTCATGCCGTTTTCAAAAAAATGCCATGCTAAACAACCTTAACCCTAGAATCTTAACTAGAGAATTAGACAATACATGCATGTAAACAACTTTACATCAAGTGAACAAGGAATACATGCTTTGTAGACCGGTCCTTCACTTCAATAGCTCTGTGTAGTAGTCCCTTCGCTCCAAGTAGTGATCTTCCGGACTCTACAATGGCTCCACAAGATGAAAGGAACAAGCTTGCACGAAGTCTTCGAGGCCTAAGATGATCTACGTCGAGGAGACACCAACCCAATCTACCTCTTCACTAATTAGGGATTAGTGAAGCTAACACCCTAAATTAAATGGCTAATCTAGTAGAGGATGATGAAGTAGGAATTTTTCTCACTTTAGAAATATTTTTCTCGCTAATTTTCCTCACCTCTCCAAAACCTAGAAAGCTCTCTCTTGAGGAAGAAGAAGATGAAGCTAATAATGTTATGGCAACCATGGGTAAGAAATATCTCATATAACTCATGTAGAGACTTGACCATGGGTTTAGTGTAACGCCTTAGATTTCGGTTAGTGTTCATTTAGACGGTAATGCGGGTTTACTGTAAAAAGTTTACCAATTCGGGTTCCTCACATTTTATAACATTTAATTAATAATTTATTATTATTTGTTATAAACATGCACGCACGTGTGCACGTAAAGTGTGAGTTTTGTTTGTGCTAATTTTGATCTTAGCAACCTTGACACTTAACCTAATTCTTGTTTAATCCAATCCTTAACCTAAACCCTAAATCTTTTGTGAGTGAGAAGATATTTTTCTTATGGTGTGATGAGGTGTGTATGAATGCATTAATGGAGAAATTAATGCATATGATACACTCACCCTCATCTCACACCCTACACTCACCTCCCACTCTCTTTATCAATCACCCTTTCTCTTTTCTCTAACCCTTTTATTCTTCATTTCTCTCTTTTACAAACTGAACACTTCATTACCCTTCATCGAATCCATAAAACTTCACAAAAATCACATCTTTGATCACTTTTCTCCTCTTGGATGCCTTGGAGCATGCAAAGCTATGATCTTTGAGTTCTTTTGCATAGGTAATGTTCTTCTTCTGTTTTTTTTGTGTTATATAGCTAGTTAGTTTCAGTTTAGATGGTGTAAAGTTTAGTTTTGTGTGAAATATCGTATTTTTAGTGTCGTGTGTGATATCTGTGTTCTGCTGTGACCCGAGTTGTGTACGAGAAAACCAAACTATGTGGCTGTGTTGTACCAGTGAACCTAACACCCCACCTGAGACATGAGACCCAGCCCACCGGCCAGGGCCGGCGACGTCTGACGGGAATTCCGACGAGACCGGCCGTGGGTAGGAGTTAGGGTTTGGCTTTTTCTGGGTAGGTCTATGCTGTGTTTTGGGTGTATTTGGTCTTGTTTGATTGTTAAGTTTTCTCTGTATGCAAAATCTGGGATAACCTAGGTATTTTCTAGTGTTTTGTGTTTGCGCGATACGTTATCCGACACGGATCGTGCACTTTGTATGGTTTTGCTCTTAGGTTGTTTTCATCGTGTCGCTACGCGCGTTAGCTACAATACGGACACTTGAGAGTAAGTTTTGTGTTGTTACGTTGGTTAAATGTAGTTAGTACATATTTTGGGTCTATTATTAATGTATAATTGTTTTATTGTCTTAATATTGTAGGTTCACTGGTGGGGACTTCGGACACTGCTACAAAGGTCAAGCAGGTGGTAGGCTTCACTTAGCCAGGAGCGTTGGTGAGTAGATTTAACATCTACAGGGGAATCGCCCGCATGGAGTTATGCGTCTGGGCTAGTGATGTTAATTTTGTCGCATATTCTATGTCATATTTAGAATTGCGCATTTACCCTACTGCTTAGTTAATTGTTGTTCTTGGACTATTATCCTTAGGACACTGCACTTTTATTGACGGCTCTTGCTGCACGAGCATTTATTGTATGCCACACACACCGTCAATAATTGCTATGTCACGCACAACCCACATATAGAAATGAAATTGTTTGGATAGGGACATTGAGACATTGATCCATATTTCTTATTGCATATGACTTATAGCATACCTGTATACCTACATGCTTACATATATACCTTGACATACTTACATGCTAGTAACCTGTATACCTATAGAGTATTGTACCATTAGCGATAGGTACATAGACACTTCATGACATAGCTACAGGTATACCTTGCACACATATTTCACTTATACCCGGGGGGTATATTACATCATTACAGATAGGTAGATGTCTATATCTTGCTATACCTTTATGTTTACACATATATCAGTTATAGCTACATGTTTACCTTTACTTGTTGTCATTTAGAATTGGAGAAATTATGAACCGCATAATTTATATTTTTACTGGTTGCAGTTAAATAGCGGCCTTCCTTTATACGCTCGCATTTCAGTTTCATGTTGCGTATATTATATTCATGGATTCTCGCATTGAGATATGGATTTTTCATGATGTTTTCTGGATTTGGGGACCGTGGTAGTTTCATGAAATTATGCATTATTTGAAAAACCCGGTTTCCCTTGATATGATATTTCAGCAGCCACATGAGATTTATCGGTTCTGATATATATATACTCCACGCGAGGAACGGAGGGATCCTTGTGCGGGTACATGGTGGGGCCCGGAGGTTCCCCGAGGCAAGAATCTCAGTGAGGAGATGAGTTAGTGGGGGAACCATACATTCCGGTGACATTACCAATGACTCAGCCGTTATCATGGGGATACCGACGGGAGTCAGGTACGTATACATACGTCGAGAGGCGAGGGTCAGAGCTAGGCACTCGTGCTTTCGGTATAGCGTATGATACGTACCTATCTGGGTGCCAGTCTTGGTGACAACACCTAATAGATCAGCATTTCTGTGTCGATACTTGACACATTGGTTTCATGATATTTCTTTCTACTCCTAAGTATATATAACAGTGGAATGGGACGCTGTTATATATGCCTTCACACCAATATTAGTGTAATGGGACGCTAATATATTTTTATTGATATCAATTTTTATACATCATCATATTTATTCATGCAAATATATTTAGGGTGTTGGAATTTTACTTGATATTGGATTTGGGATATTGGGGATTTATTTGAGATTTGATACAGGATATTATGAGATTGCTGATTTTGTACATTCAGGATATATGAGATTTATTCCATATTGTACATTCAGGATTTGTGAGACTTATATGATATGAGAGCCAATTTGGGGGCTGATTTGAGGAAATTGGGATTTGGATTTGTCTTGATGTCAGGATTCCGTGGGAATGACATATTTCATTCCATACTGCACATTTATTGTTTATGCACTGCTTCATGTATTAGTAGTACCTGTTAATGTACCTTTCATGACTGTTGCATATATACTTTTTCATATCATTATTGCATGATTATTGCATACCGATCGTCATATCATTAATTCATGTACTTGTAGTACCTGATAGAGTACCTTACATGAATGTTACATATATATCGTCATATTATTGTTTCATGTATTAATTGTACCTGCTAGTGTACTTTTCATGATTCTTGCATTAAATATGACCATTCATGGCTATTCGATGCTTATGTTAGATTCACGTTGTACGTGCATACTCGCGATTACCTGCTTATGTTATTTACTATTCACGAGTTGGCAACTCACCCCCGTTGTGCCACCGTGTTTTGCAGGTGTTCCTCAGGATATTCAGAGGCAGAGCTATATTCATCTATCTTATAATCTTTTGTTGCGGATACCGCATCAACTCACAGTGTGAAGTTTGCTTAGGTTGGTTTTGTGGTTATTCGTATTGTATTATATATTCGTTGTATCATGTACTCACCATCTACAATTATCTTGTTTGACTTAGAGACTTGTTGTGAGGAAGATATTTTATATTTTTATGACTTGGAGGTTTTTATGCAGTTTTATTTATATCGTCTATTTCTTCGCTACGGCGTCGTATATCTGTTGTGGTGGTTGTTTTCCGCCTTTTTGGCATGGATTTTGCTCCCGTTTGGGATGCTTTTATTTATATTTATTTTGTACCCATTTTTGTGGGCTTGTTTTACAAAGGAGGTGCTGTCAAAATTTTAAAGGAAATAAGTTGGACTTTTAAAGAATTTGGGTTGAGATTTCAAAGGTTTTGAAAATACTATTAATTCTTATAACATTTGATGGTTTAGATTTCTGGGTTTTGGCTTTCTTTTACTGCGTTACGCCTGTAGACGTTGCGTATTATTAGGGCCGTCACGTGCCAATTTCGGGTCGTGACAAAGTTGGTATCAGAGCGCTAGGTTTTTACCTTTCGGAGTGTAGGATGACCTTGGTATGATGGAGTAGGTAGCTTAAGCAGGGTAACGTAGCGTGTGTATATCTGCAGCATACTCACGATGGGGTACTACGCCTAAAGAGACCTAAGTATAAATTGCTTGAAATTCCTTCCTTGATGATTCATATTCTTGTGATTCGATTTCTGTGTTCTTGTCGAATCTTATTTCCATTTACAGCCTTGCCGCCGATGACTAAGGGGACTCAGAATGATGCAGCGAGGGCCGAGGTCAGAGTTGGTTCGGGTGAGACGAGCACTGACCAGGATGGCACGCTAGTTACACAGGTGCAGACGGATCCACCTTCGACAGATAGTATCGCTAGGCTTGTGGCAGAGATGCAGGACATGCGCCGGACGATGAGTTCTCTGGTTGAGGCCGTTCGAGCACAGCGACAGGAGGTTGTCACCCCTGTTACTCAGTTGTTCCTTGCGATCAACATGCAGCAGTCCGTCACCTACATAGCACCAGTAAATGCAGCCCCTGTTGACGAGGCAAGCCTTCCAGAGACTTTGAGAGTTCCAGGACAGTGGAGGACTCATACCGGTGTACCATCCCAGAGACAGAGGCTTAGTCGTCGAGACAGATTTCGTGATCGTCGTGGGAGTAGCAGAGGCTTAGGGCGAGGACCGTCGTTCAACTCTCATCCCCTGGAGGGTCAGCAGTCATCGCGTGGATGTTTTTGATGTAGGAGCCTTCGTCACCTCATCAGGAGTTGTTCCCTAACACCTCATCAGGGTCATATTCTGAGACATCAGGCACGAGGAGGGTTCGCTCAGAGGAGTCAGTCTAGCAGAGGGATAGTTCAGCCAGTTGCGGGTAGGGGGCAGACACGAGAGTTTGCTTCTACTCATTGGGACGCGCGGGCGTCCAATGCGAAGTTTTCAGGTATCCTTAATTCACATGTTCTTTTGATGTACTTGTTTGTTTTTCACACTTGTGCCGTGGTTGGGACGAGAGTCGTGTTCGGTAGATCAGCCGTTTGTTGTGTTAATTTCTGTCAGCGATCCTTTTGTTGCGCAACACGTATTTCAGTTATGTGCCAATCGGGTAGGAGATTCATCCGTCACTTGATCCTTCTAGAGATGTTGGATTTGACGTTCTCCTGGGCACGGACTGGTGAGCTACGTGCTAGGCGTCTGTGGACTGCCGCGAGAAAACAGTCAGGTATTGTTTTCCCGGCGAGTCAGTTCTTGTTGTGCGGGGGGACAGTGGTGCTGCCTCTCACAGCTTGAATTCAGCCTTTTCGCTAGTTGACTTTTGAGGAGAGGATGTCGAGGATTCTTGGCGTTCATTCGTGATACCGGAGCCACGGTTGGTTTGTTGGACCGGGTTCCTTTCGTGCGAGAGTTTTCCGACGTTGTTCCAGATGAGCCGGCGGAGCTTGGTGAGCTTAAGGATCAGCTGCAGAGTTGTTTGTTGGGGGGTTTGTGCGTCTGATTGTTTCGCATTAGGGAGATCCTATTTCTGTTCGTCAAGGAGGAAGACGGCAGTTTAGGTTGTGTATAGATTGATCGTCAATTGAACCGGCTTATGGTGCGGATAGGTATCCTTTACCTCGCATTGACGATTTTTTCGATCAGCTCCAGAGTGCGAGACATTTTCTAAGTTTGTTCGGGATCAAGTCATCATTGTTGCGGGTTCGAAGTGATTACATTCCGAAGACTGCCTTGTGTGTGTTACGGGCTTTGTGTGTTTTGGTGGTGTCATTGGACTTACCAATGCACTAGTAGCATTCGTAGATATGATGAACCAGGTTTCTTCAGGTCGTTCCTCGACCAGTTTATTATTGTGTCATTGATGACATTCTAGTCTATTCAATGTGTCGTGAGGGACAAGAGTAGCACTTAAGGATTTGTTTTGCAGACGTTGGGAGAGCCTTAGCGGTTTGCTAGGTTCTCGGAGTGTTTCTTCAGGCTTGTTCGTGTTGACTCCTAGGTCTTGTAGTTACGGGAGACGGTTTTGTATGGTTCCGAGGAAGATCGTGGCCGTACAGCTTAGGCCCAGACTTGTGTGCAGGACGGAGGTCCGCAGATTTTGGGGCTTAGCAGGTTTTTTACCGCCGTTTCGTGCTGGATTGCTAGTGAAGTGCTGCACCGTTGACTGGAATGACCGGAAAGGAGGTTTCTTTTCTTTGGACTGAGGCATGTGTGGGGAGTTTTTCGGCGGTTGAAGACTCGGTTAACAACTGCATCAGTTCTTTCTTTGCTTCCTGGTTCGGGCGACTTTGTTGTTTAACGGTAATGTTTCGCGAGTGGGGCTCGATTTTGCGCTGATGCGGCATTATAGATTTATCTCTTTTGCTTCCCTACAGTTGGAGGAAGTACTAGCAGGATATCCCACTCATGATCTGGAGATGGCCGCGGTGGTCGTGCGTTGGAGATTTGGAGACACTACTTGTTCGAGAGTCGTGTCAGATTTTCATGGACCACCAGAGCTTAATATACATCATCCTGCAGCGGGTGTTGATTGTTGAGACAGTCTCCTGCAGATTTATAGTTCTTGTTCGATCGTTGATTACAGCTTAAGTTCGCCTCCACTGAGGGGACAGCTTACTCATGTCTTCGCCCGACCACTTTTCCCTAACCGCTTTCTCGAGGCACTGCCCGCCGATGCTCATTCCTCTGAGATACTTGAGCATACTCGGCTGGGTAATGATTCAGAGTCCTTGATTTGTGACAAGGGTGTGCTAAGTTTAGGGACACGTTTTTGTACCTGATACTATTGGGTAGAGACGCGAAATCCTAGAGCAGGCACATCTGTCAACTCTCTGTACTCATTCAAGTTCCACCAACATTGACGTGACTTGTAAGATAGTTACGGGTGGGCAGGGATGTAAAGAGAAGTTTCGATTTTCGTTTCAAGGTGTTTGTCTTGTGGTGTGCTTTGGTTGAGCATCTGAGACCGGCTGGAGAGTTGCAACCTTTTACCGTTCCGAAGTGGGAGTAGGAGTAGATCTCCATGAATTTCGTTATGGTGTCTACCCAGGTCTAAACAGGGTGTGACTCCATTCGGATGCTTGTTGTCTGGTTTTGCTCAGTTTGCTCAGTAGTTCTTTGTTATGTTTGTACGTTGCACGAAGTTCCTTCACGGGTCGTATCCAATGAAGGCACCATGTTTTCTTGCCGTCTTCTGTAGGAACTTAAGGAAGCCTTGGGTACTGGTTGAGCTTTAGCTCCGTATTTCCATCCGCAGGATGATGGTTTTGTGAGAGCGGGCTATACCGACTCTAGAGGTTTTGCTTGTGCGTACGTACTAATTGTTGTCGGCAATTGGGGATCGCCACTTTCCATTGTTAGGGTTCTCCTTCGGTAGCTGTTATCAGGAGACACATCAATTGGCAACATTTAGGTTTAGTTGTTAGGTTGTGTCGATCACTAGTCTTTTTTTCTGACTCTGCGTAGTAGGATTTTTGGACCCCAGCTAATCTCGAGACTTCGAAAATGATCTCGTTGGTTCAGGTCGGATGATAGCAGCCCAGTGTAGACAGAGGTCTTATGCTGACCGTGATGGTCGCAGACTTGAGTTCGCAGTGGGAGATCATGTATTCCTACGGACTTTTCCGATGAATGACAAGTTGAGTGTTGGGAAGCTTATCCCAGAATTGTAGGTTCTTTTGAGATCCTTAAAGCGAGTTAGTTCCATTGCCTTTAATTTGGCACTTCCGCCCAGATTATTGAGTATTCTATAAGTCCTTGCTACCTCTCCCGGTACTTACGGGCTTGCGGAAATGGTGAAAAACGATTTTTCAAGAGGTGGTAACATGGACTCAAAATACGAATCTTTGTTAAACAACTACCCAACAACCAAACTAGGAGTTTTACCAACTCGGTTATGGGGTTATACCATACTTGAACTCCTTCGTCTTCAACTCCTTGCGGTGTCCGGGTCGCCCTCACCTCATCGTCTCCTCGCGCCGAAGATGGATCCACCCGAAAGCTTCTACCTTTTGGCTTCTTCTTCGAACTTGAAGAAAACTAGAACACTTGGCTTCCTAGGCCTTGTGAACTAGGATGAGTAGAGGATTGTTTTGGTGTTTTTATCTCTAAGGCAATGTTTCTCAACACATGAGAGGGGGTTGCCTTGAGCTAGAGAGAGCAAGAAGAAGAGGGAGAGCTTGAACAAGAGAGAGCTCAAGAGAGAGAAAACAAATGAAAGAATGAGCATAACTTTTTTCAACCTCTCTCATAATCCAAAATCATAATAACAATGTAATAATAATTGAGTATATTGTAATGGTTGTTATCATGACAAATGACACTATCATTTCTTGCACTAAATACAAATGGTGAACAAAACAAGCAAGCATAAGTCAATGCAACCAAATGATGGCCATTGTCATGATGGTGGTCAACAAGTCCAACCTAGTCAACCGGTCAACAAAAGTCAATAAGTCAACGAGGTCAACCTTTCAACCCTAACCATGTCACTATAATACTCAATTAATATTATTTTTAATCATATTTCTTATTCTCATTAGGGTTTAGCAAAAGTCAATAGTCAACAGTCAACAACCCTAATAAGAATCCTCTGCCTCTGTCTCTCTGTCAACTGTGCATACACATCCGCATCCACGTTCCGAGGAACGCGAATACAAAAGAGATAAAACTAATCCCAAAACGTTCACTAGGATCTGGATTAAACCAAAGCCCGCTAGTGTTAACTGTTCGGACACTAAACATGCACAAGTGCACGGATGTGACCGAACCCTGTGGCAAAACCATGCGACCTATCGCAAAACCATGCGACCTGTCGCAAAACCATGCGACCTCTACTCTTTTGCCTAAAGGCGAATAACTCTCTTTGTGGGACTCTAAAGACTCGACACTACGCTGACAGTGGGTTTAACCACAGACCGCAAGCGGCACTAGCTGTGCGTAACGGCCCCCAGGTAGATGCCGATAAGAAGACGGACGAGGTGAAACCCATCTGAACTCCTACTGAGCCTGAATGTGACAGTCTTCGTACAGTCCGGTATGTTCGTCTGATACATCGCATGGCGGGCCAAGGGGGTGGTGAACGTCAGTCCCCTAATAGTGGTACAAGTCGTGTCGGAGTGTAGCCCAGAACACCCTGAGATTACACTGGAAACCTACCAGTATATCTCGCTTGCCTTGGCCAGGGACTACTCGTGTAATGGCTCTCCTAGACACAGCGCGATGTCAACCCCCAATACCGGGAGAGACGAATCCTGTCTAACCGTCACTGCCTCCAAGTGCATCGGGACTGCACCCAACTACTGTTAGTTATATATATGCCCTAGAGGCCATTACTGTACATAGGATGTATATTGTAGTGGATGCTGGGACATATATAGGTAGGACTTTCTTGCTCGACATGATAGTATGCTATCTGGTTGCTCTTTATCTTAACATGTATACTTACTGTCTCTCTATTACATGTTGATAAAGCCCTTAGGATGTGTGCTCGACTTCCAAGACTATGATGTAAATCATACTAGTGGGGCCTGGGTAGTCAATGAGTACATCCTTCAATGTTCCTAGTCGTGGGAATATCGAGACGGGGCATCGATATTCCTGAGTAGACTAGCGTATATCTTATCGACCCATGTGATGGGCGATGGATGTGTTAATTATATGTATGCCCTAGAGGCCATTACTGTAAATAGGATGTATATTGTAGTGGATGCTGGGATATATAAAGGTAGGACTTTCTTGCTCGACATGATAGTACGCTATCTGGTTGCTCTTTATCTTAACATGTATACTTGCAGTCTCTCTATTACATGTTGATAAAGCCCTTAGGATGTGTGCTCGACTTCCAGGAATATGATGTAGATCATACTAGTGGGGCCTGGGTATTCCATGAGTACATCCTTCAATGTTCCTAGTCGTGGGAATATCGAGACGGGGCATCGATATTCCAGAGTAGACTAGCGTATATCTTCTCGACCCATGTGATGGGCGATGGATGATCCCATATTCATTGGTGTTTGACATCAGAGAGGGTATGCGGGTGCTCAGTGATGACTGGGTACACTGAACGGACTCGCCGAGAACTCCCAGATGGTGTTATACCACACGTCAGATGGCAGTTCTCTGGAGACACTGGTACAGCTTAGACTGTTGACCCGAGATCGTCATAGAGTCTTGTGTGTCTCCCACTGTGCTTTGATTTCCACCCTACCATTGCTCTACTGAGTCTTGCAGAGAGATGGTTTTTGGGTACAGTCCCGATTCACATGGAGGCAATGAGCGATAGGAGGGGATTCGTCTCTCCCGGTATTGGGGGTTGATGTTGTGCTATGCTCGACTGGCCATAACTGGAAATCCCTGGCCAGGGTTGCACTGATTTACTGGTAAGTGTTATCAGTAGTTTCTTGCTTGTTATGGACCTTACATCGGCATGACTTATCGAGCTACTGGGGTCTTACGTTTACCACCCCTAGGCGAGATATGCGACATATCAAACGAACAGACCGGACTGTACGGTATGTGTTACTGGTTGGATTCAAAGGAGTGTGAGCGGGCTTGCTCGTGGATCTTCTGATTGCTCAATACACGGGTGGCCGTTACGTTTAGCAGACCGCTTGCGGCTTGTGGGTGTTTGATATGATCATCACCTGCTGCCGGCGTATTGACGAGTCTTTAGAGTCCTACACAGAGGTTTCCTGGCTCAAGCGAAACGAAATAGGAGCGCATATGAGATATGTGCGGGACCAAGAATAATGCGTGTATGTGATACCGTATTCTATTCTCGCGATGAATGCATCGATTGGTTGTATGCGATGTAACCTAGTTATCGAATCAAGGATTGATTCGATAAGTCGATACATTGGATATTAGTCGGTCATATGCGATATGACCGGATCATTAAATCAAGTGTTGATTTAATGATTTAATGTATAATTATATATTAGATATATTACTTTACATTAACTAGTATTTGTTCACTTAAAGATTGATTTTCTCACTTGATGTGCACATTGTATATATGATATAGTTTTGTGCACTAGTTTGTATCATGTTTGATGATACATGCAAACTTAGGTTTATGTTTACTTTAAACCATGTTTAAGTGAATGGTTAGGGTTTTGTTATCTTTTCTTGATTATTTATTTTATTTATTTATTCATTTTAGCAAGAAAAGAAATGGTTGCTTCTTTTGTTTTTTCCTTGAAGCTTCAAGAAGCTTTGACCATTTTTGTTTCTTTGGCTTAACCTAACCATTCACCTAACCCTAGTTTATTCTCTACACTTAACCATGGTTGCAAAATGATAACTATCACTTGATTTTGTTTTATTTATTCATTTTCTTTTTCATCCTTCTTCTTCTTCAAGAGAGAGAAAAAGAAAACCTTTGCTTGAAAATGATCAAGTGATGATTCCAAGTGAGAAAGCAAAATCCAAAGTGAACCCACTTCCTATTTCTTAATCCTCTACCACTTTTCATGTAGTATAGGGTGTTTTCTTCACAAGTTTCATGACTTGGTGAAGGTGGAGCTTGATCTTGAGTTGCCTCGACGTAGATCATCTTCGGCATCGAAGTCGACGACCTAGCTCGATCATTTCTCCGATGAAGCCGACGCTAGAGTCCGGGATCCGATGATCGCAGCGAGGGGACATCGTCACGAAGCTAAGGAGATGGAGGACCGGATCTACAAAGGTTGTAGTCACTTTCACTTTCTAGTTAAGTTGTTAACTTGGATCGTTTTCGCCTATCCTCTAGTTACGATCTTGCTTAGGGTTACTTTGGCACATAGAAAAATTTGATTTTGGCATGGTTGATCTGTTGTGAAACCTCATGTGTGTGCCTAGGAACCCTATAGTGGTATTATAGCCTAGCAAGAGCCTTAGGCGATGTGTAGACGATGTTAGAAGTCCGATCGAACCCGAAACCCTAGTTTAAAATCCTTCTCTGTACATTTTTTGAAATCGGGGATTTTTGTGAATTAAAAATATCCAGAAAATTCAGCAGGCTTTTTCATGAATTACTGTGAAGCACGTGAGGGTAACTCGACCACGTGGCCGCGGAACCGCGGTACGAGAGTGGCATGTGCGGCGGTTCCGCAGCCATATAGGAGTATCTTGGAATTTTCTTTGCACAGTAATACCCTTATGCAATGCCTTTGTTTTCGGGGAATTTTTAAAGTTTACTCAAGAGTTGAGTTTTCTGGGTTGTATTGGGAGTTCGCAGATTCGATCGGATTATCTAATTTTGTCTATGTGTTTTTCCGGGTAATTTTAGAATATGTTAAAAAATTCGACCGGATATAAATACCCACTTTTTCCCCTGTCGGGAAATTTCCAAATGTTGGATTTTTCCGTGGTTTAAAGACGTTCTAAGTAGTGCAAGTAACGCGATGGACCCTCTAGAAGACAACAAACCTTAACTCGATTATGTGACCGTCTTGAACTGCTCTTTGAACCTTAGGGTTTGGGGCAGTACGGCATGCCACATGTGAGGTGTTGGCTTGACGCTTCTACGGCTGGACCGTTGGTACTGAGGCATGAAGTGAATGTTTTTAAACTTATTTCATGTGTTGACCTGTTTCGGGAAAACTTGGGTGTTCGATTGTTCGATCAGAAAGTTTAACATTTTCTATTTATCTGGAATGTGATACAATATTTGGAATCCACAAGTAGTTATGAGATAACTGATTTGGATGTTATAAGCATAGCAGTTTAGTCTCACTTGTTTGGTTGCCATGGAATTTTGATGTGATCAAAAGTCCGTCGCAATCACGTAGCGTACGCGGATACTCGCCGGGTAAACTTAATAGACAGCTACATCCCATAACCTCGACCAAGTGACTGTAGGAGAACTCCGTCGCCAAAAAGCATCCGTTCAGGTGCTCGCGGCAGCGGTGTTCCGCCTTAGTGCACTTCGTCGACGGTATCGGGGGTGCGGCCGTCCACTAAAGTTTGCGACGAGCATTCGTTCTGGATGCCGGGAATCTTGTTGAATTGCCCGACTTTATATTCAAAAGAGTTTTCGATAATGAGACTAAAATGCGGGGTTTATAATATGTTAGGCATGTGATGTCTAAGGAATTCATTTGGTTAGGCATGCGATGTCTAAAGAGTTTGCGGATTCCAACTGTTGTAGTTTTACACTTTCATTTCTGCGACCGTAAGTGTAATATGTGATATCGCTGGTTTCGTTGCTATATGTCAACGACAATTAGGATGCGCATATTTACTTACGTCGATGACATGTGATATTATGTGTTGCTGGATATGTTATATTGGATCGTCGTGTTTGAATAGCCGGGTTTTTTTTATGTGAGACGAGCGTTTTTCATTTTCATTCATGTAAAAACTTGTATGTAATATTCTTTTATTGGGGCACTTCCAGGTTGCGGAAGATGTCACCGTTGATGTATATTATTTACTTTTCCGCATTAGGATAGTCCCAAGGAGGGGAGCACAAGTAACCGGGTTCTAGGGTCCAGTGGGAGACCATCTCGAGGAGTCGAGTTCGGGCCTCCTAACCCTAGAATTGGTAGGGTTGCTTGCCGCTCTCGTAGGGGTCTAGGGGTGTGGGATTGGCTATTCATCATGACGGTGGAATTCGTGTTTTATATTGGTTCGTATTAAAAACACGGACGTCCTAGTATATCCAATATTTCATATGATATTTTCTGCTGCGTTATCTGTGATGTGATCATGTGATATGTTCAGATAGATATTGCATATAGTATATATGATATATTATATAGACGTTTCTTATGTTTTACACCCGCGCTAGCCCTGCCCCGCTCTGCCGTTAGTTACCTAACCTAACGGTGCTGATGGGACATCGAGGCGAATGCGGATGGCATAAGCGTACGTTATATTTATCTGTGATGTTTAGGTGGACTTAAATGATGGGATATTCATTAATGTGATTAATGAAAGAAAATAAACCAAAAAGATGTTGTGGAATCGAATTTCAAAATAAAACAGATAGCTACAGTTCTTGCTTTGCATCGCGGTGTTCCTTGTAGAACATCCTGCACCTTATTCGATAAGGAAAGGACCGAGATCCCTTCACCGGGAGTGACTCCTTTAGCAATAACTGGCAGATGCTACAACCCACGGTTTGTCTTTTGATTGCTTCTATAGTTTCTGCTTTGCACAGCGGTATATATGATATATCCTGCACCTTATTCGATGAGGAAAGGGCCGACGATCCCTTCACCGGGAGTGACCCCTTTAGCAAAACTAGAAAAGCCTAAAAAACACTCCATTTAAAAACCATTTGATTCCGCAACGAGATCAAGTTCAAAGCGTTAAAGGTTTTCATAAAAAACCATTCGCAACCCTCCTTCATTTTAGGAAGTAGAGTACTTAGTATTCGTGCTGTGTTTGTTGACCATAGTCAAGGCACAGTGTACGGTAGCTAAGTGATGTCTTCCTACACCGCATATGATGCGATTAGTTAGGACAGTCGCGTGACTTTGTTGACCTTAGTTAAGGGTCATGCGGGTGGGTCTAATTAATCATGAAATGACGGGTTGAACTTGACTAGTACTTATGATTTGTTGACCATAGTTAAGGTCATAGGTGCTAGGGGTAAAAACCTTTATCGGGAGTTTCAAGTGTTGAGATTTGCAATGAGATTGCATACCTTCTATATGATAGTTGGATCCCGATACCTACTGCGAGTAATTGTTACTCCTGGGAGTGTTTTGCACTTTACAATTAGCCGATCAAGTAGGTGTCTAGAAAGGTGTCAACGGGGTTACGCCTCTGGGAAAACGAGGTTTACTTTAATTAGGTCCGTGCGAAAGCACGGGGAACCTCCCTCACAATACCGACACTGGCCAGGCTGAAAGATTGGCGAACTTGTAGAGTGTAATTAATCCCGGCTAGTCTTTCCTTTTAAGGTTTGAAGGAAGATTTGATAAAAACAGTGGGAGCCATCCTGATTAGATAAAATAAATAACCAATCTAATCTTGCAAGAGCGCACGTAGAGTGTTTTCTTTTCTCTCTCTCCAGGTAGAGACAATATCACGCCTTAATCAAGAAAATAATATGGATGTATTGACCGAACCCGCTTGTTATACTGAGCTGGGGAACGTTGGTCCCGCTCCAACTTATAATTGTTATAAGACAGAGCAGGAAATATGGGAATACCAGAATTCCTATGCCGCCCAAACGAAGAAAGTGCATATGATGCATCTCCTTCGGGTGTGTTCATTATAAAGAACCGTTTCTCAGTGTCCTCTACGTCCTGGGTATCTGATACCGGATCAGGATCCCAGATATGTAATATGTTACATAGGGCTACAGAAAGGTAGAGAACTGAGAACGGGTGATAAGTTTCATGAGACAGAAAACGGGGCAAGTGTTACAGCCAAGTCTGTTGGTCACTGTCACCCTGTATTACCAGTTCATTGATTCTGAACGAATGTTATTAGATACCGAACCTGATATACAAAATCATATCAGTCTCTTTATTAGTAAAGAAATGATAAAATTTTGTATTGTTGGATAATGTTTTGAACATTTCCTATATCAAGAGTTGATCGGTTCAGGCACGTTATCTAAAAGCATTGACATTCTAAATCAAACTACAGTTCCTTATATACGGAACACACACAGGGGGAAGAGTTCAGAAATGAACAAATCCTTCTTGAGGCATTGTAGACTAGGTCATATCAATGCGACCCGACTGGCTGAAGTTACATTTTAGATGCATATTTAAATCAGTTTGAATTTACATCTTGTGAAACTTGCCAGTCATTTACAAAGATTAGATGACCATAGCTCTGTTTATTGGAAACAGAGAAAGAGTTTCTAAACTCTTGGGAATGATACATGATGATGTACGTAAGGTCCCCTGTCTACATATGCCAGGACCGGTTCTTTGTACTTCATTACATTCTCTGATAATCTCTCAAGATTCAGACACATGTTCCCGTTGAAACACATGTCTGAAGCTTTTGAGATATTCACAGAATATAAGTTAGAAGTAGAGAACCAAAACCGGTATAAGTATTATGTCCTATGATAAGATCAGGGAGGAGAACACTTGTGCATAGAATTCCTGGACTATTCTAAAGGAGAATGAAATTCTCTCTCGGTGTTACTCCTCTGAATACACCACAGCACAACGGTGTATCGGGGCGGAGCAATCGCACCATATTAGATATGGTGTGCTCTATGATGAGTACTATTGAGTTACCTATTTCCTTTTGGGGTTGTGCATTTGAGAAGTTGCATACCTATTGAATTAGGTTCAAATCAAATCAGTGCCTACCACTCCATATATGATATAGTATGGGAAGAGCCCATCTCTTAAGCAAGTTAAGATTTGGGATTGTCCGGCCTATGTCAAAAGCAAAATTCGGACAAGATCGAGGCAAGGTCAGTTCTGTAGAACTGGAAAGGTTCCAGCTATACAAAACTGCAGCTGATGATTTGACAGAACCAAAGGATTCAATTGTCCCCGACGAACCTCATCCTCTCCGCCGATCTTGCAGGGTTCTCACCTGCCTGAGAGATACTTCGGTTTCTCGATGACAGTGGGAGCGAGGATTCCATCATGAGATGATGACCCAACTAGTTTCGAGCAGGCCGTCGAGAGTAGGGACTCTGTTAGAATGGCTGGATGCTTAGCGATCTGAGATGGAATCCATGTACACCAACAAAGTATGGACTTTGGATGCTACATCTGAAGGGTTATATCCCCATCAGGATCAAGTATATCTTGAGAAGATTACTTGGTGTAGATGGAAAAGTTGAGACTTTCAAAGCTAGACTTGTTGAAGGTTTTCGTCATCGACCAGGCGTGGATAATGATGAAACCTTTTCCAAGTGCCTATGCTTAAGTCCATCCGGATCCTACTTAAGATTGCTACATACCATGACTACGATATCTGGTGGTTGGGTGTCATGGCTATTTTTCTAAATACTGATTTAGAAGAGAACGTCTATAAGTACACAACTAGAGAGATTCGTAAACAGTGGGAGCAGCGGAAACATGTGCAAGTTGCTTTACAGGATAAAGCAGGCATCGCGGAGTTGGAACGTCTGTTTTGATGTGGTAGTCAAAGAGTTTGACTTCATCAAAATGGTTGAAGAACCTTGTATATACAAAAAGGTAGTAGAGAGTAAGGTGGTCATCCTCGTATTGTACGTGGACAACATACTCATGATAAGAAAAGAGTTTCCTATGCTACGCACGGTCAATCTCCTCTCATCACATGGATTCTCCATATAGGATAAAGTTGATACCTCCTAAATCCTGGGATTTGGGTCTATGAGATAGATCTAAATGGTTGTTAGGATTCTCACTAGCTGTAGTAAGATAGTATCAATCGATCCTGGGGAGAATCACTGGAGAGGTTCCAGGTTAATAAGGACGACTGAATGTCAGTCGCAGGCATTATCTTTACCCTCAGTGGAGGGACTGTATGTTGGAAAAGATCCAAGCTATATACCGTGGCAGAGTAGACGATAAAGGCTGGTGACATCGCTATTAAAGATACTACCAAAGAGGCTGTTTGGGTGTATATTGGTTCATGAAATGAACTAGGTTCCTACCATTGTGTGACAATGGAAGTGTGGCTTTGGCCCATGAACCCTGGTCCCATCAGTGACCCAGACATATTCTGAGGCAGAATCACCTGATCATGGAGATAGTTGATCTCCAGGGTGATCGAGGTTAGGAGAGTAGACCCAGAGGAGAACACGGCGGATCCAATCACAAATGATTTTTCCGAGAGAGAGACTTATATGGGATGGTTGAGTATGTGATACTGCAACCACTGCTACAGATGGCCCTAGTGCAAGTGGAAGATTGTTAGTTATATGTATGCCCTAGAGGCCATTACTGTACATAGGATGCATATTGTAGTGGATGCTGGGACATATATAGGTAGGACTTTCTTGCTCGACATGATAGTATGCTATCTGGTTGCTCTTTATCTTAACATGTATACTTGCAGTCTCTCTATTACATGTTGATAAAGCCCTTAGGATGTGTGCTCGACTTCCAGGACTATGATGTAGAGCATACTAGTGGGGCCTGGGTAGTCCATTAGTACATCTATCAATGTTCTTAGTCGTGGGAATATCGAGACGGGGCATCGATATTCCAGAGTAGACTAGCGTATATCTTCTCGACCCATGTGATGGGCGATGGATGATCCCATATCCATTGGTGTTTGACATCAGAGATGGTATGCGGGTGCTCAGTGATGACTAGGTACACTGAACGGACTCGCCGAGAACTCCCAGATGGTATTATACCTCACGTCAGATGGCAGTTCTCTGGTGACACTGGTACAACTTAGTCTGTTGACCCGAGATCGTCATAGAGTCTTGTGTGTCTCCCACTGTGCTTTGATTTCCACCCTACCACGGCTCTACTGAGTCGTGCAAACAGGTGGTTTTTGGGTATAATCCCAATTCACATGGAGGCAATGAGCGATAGGAGGGGATTCGTCTCTCCCGGTATTGGGGGTTGATGTTGTGCTATGCTCGACTGGCCATAACTGGAAATCCCTGGCCAGGGTTGCACTGATTTACTGGTAAGTGTTATCAGTAGTTTCATGCTTGTTATGGACCTTACATCGGCATGACTTATCGAGCTACTGGGGTCTGACGTTTACCACCCCTAGGCGAGATATGCGATATATCAGACGAACAGACCAGACTGTACGGTAAGTGTTACTGGTTGGATTCAAAGGAGTGTGAGCGGGCTTGCTCGTCGATCTTCTGATCGCTCAATACCCGGGTGGCCGTTACGTTTAGCAGACCGCGTGCGGCTTGTGGGTGTTTGATATGATCATCACCTGCTGCCGGCGTATTGACGAGTCTTTAGTGTCCTGCAGAGAGGTTTCCTGGCTCAAGCGAAACAAAATAGGAGCGCATATGAGATATGTGCGGGACCAAGAATAATGCGTGTATGTGATACCATATTCTATTCTCGCGATGAAATCATCGATTGGTTGTATGCGATATAACCTAGTTATCGAATCAAGGATTGATTCGATAAGTCAATACATTGGATATTAGTCGGTCATATGTGATATGACCGGATTATTAAATCAAGTGTTGTTTTAATGATTTAATGTATAATTATATATTAGATATATTACTTTACATTAACTAGTATTTGTTCACTTAACGATGGATTTTCTCACTTGATGTGCACATTGTATATATGATATAATTTTGTGCACTAGTTTGTATCATGTTTGATGATACATGCAAACTTGGGTATATGTTTACTTTAAACCATGTTTAAGTGAATGGTTAGGGTTTTGTTATCTTTTCTTGATTATTTATTTTATTTATTTATTCATTTTAGCAAGAAAAGAAATGGTTGCTTCTTTTGTTTTTTCCTTGAAGCTTCAAGAAGATTTGACCATTTTTGTTTCTTTTGCTTAACCTAACCATTCACCTAACCCTAGTTTATTCTCTACACTTAACCATGGTTGCAAAATAATAACCATCACTTGATTTTGTTTTATTTATTCATTTTCTTTTTCATCCTTCTTCTTCTTCAAGAGAGAGAAAAAGAAAACCTTTGCATGAAAATGATCAAGTGATGATTCCAAGTGAGAAAGCAAAATCCAAAGTGAACCCACTTCCTATTTCTTCATCCTCTACAACTTGCCATGTAGTATAGGGTGTTTTCTTCATAAGTTTAATGACTTGGTGAAGGTGGAGCTTGATCTTGAGTTTCCTCGACATAGATCATCTTCGTCATCGAAGTCGACGACCTAGCCCGATCATTTCTCCGATAAAACCGACGCTAGAGTCCGGGATCCGATGATCGCAGCGAGGGGACATCGTCACGGAGCTAAGGAGGTGGAGGACCGGATCTACAAAGGTTGTAGTCACTTTCACATTCTTGTTAAGTTGTTAACTTGCATCGTTTTCGCCTATCCTCTGGTTACGATCTTGCTTAGGGTTACTTTGGCACATAGAAAAATTTGATTTTGGCATGTTTGATCTGTTGTGAAACATCATGTGTGTGCCTAGGAACCCTACAGAATGATTCCATGTCCATTGGTGTTTGAAATCAGAGATGGTATGCGGGTGCTCAGTGATGACTGGGTACACTGAACGGCCTCGCCGAGAACTCCCAGATGGTATTATACCTCACGTCAGATGGCAGTTATCTGGTGACACTGGTACAACTTAGTCTGTTGACCCGAGATCGTCATAGAGTCTTGTGTGTCACCCACTGTGATTTGATTTCCACCCTACCACGACTCTACTGAGTCGTGCAAACAGGTGGTTTTAGGGTACTGTCCCGATTCACATGGAGGCAATGAGCGATAGGAGGTGATTCGTATTTCCCGGTATTGGGGGTTGATGTTGCGCTATGCTCGACTGGCCATAACTGGAAATCCCTGGCCAGGGTTGCAGTGATCTACTGGTAAGTGTTATCAGTAGTTTCATGCTATGTTATGGACGTTACATCGACATGACTTATCAAGCTACTAGGGTCTGACGTTTACCACCCCTAGGCGAGATATGCGACATATCAGACGAACAGACCGGACTGTATGATAAGTGTTGCTGGTTGGATTCACAGGAGTGTGAGCGGGCTTGCTCGTTGATCTTCTGATCGCTCAATACCCGGGTGGCCATTACGTTTAACAGACTGCTTACGGCTTGTGGGTGTTTGATATGATCATCACCTGCTGCCGGCGTATTGACGAGTCTTTAGAGTCCTACACAGAGGTTTCCTGGCTCAAGCGAAACGAAATAGGAGCGCATATGAGATATGTGCGGGACCGAGAATAATACCAGTATGTGATACTGTATTCTATTCTCGCGATTTGTATCATTGGACGGTTATATAAGATATAGCCGGGTTACCGAATCAAGTGTTGATTCGATACATTGATACACTTAATATTAGTCGGTTATATGCAATATGACCGGATCATTAAATCAACTGTTGATTTCATGATTTAATGTAAAATTATATATTTGATATATTACTTTACATTAACTAGTATTTGTTCACTTAAGATGGATTTTCTCACTTGATTTGCACAAGTTGTATATATGATATATGTTTGTGCACTAGTTTGTATCATGTTTGATGATACATGCAAACTTGGGTTTATGTTTGCTTTAAACCATGATTAGGTTAATGGTTAGGTTTTATTTGTTTTATTTATTTTCTTTATTTATTTTTGGCAAGAAATAAAATGGTGGCTTGTTTTGTTTTACTCTTGAAGCTTCATGAAGTTTTGAAAGTCTTTACCATTTTGTTTCTTTCCTTAACCTAACTATTTACCTAAACCCTAGTTTATTCTCTAAAAAGGTTAATCTCACCCATGGTTGCTAAATGATAGACTTCACTTGAATTTTCTTTTTGGAGATAATTCATTATTCATTTTCTTTTCTTCTTCTTCTTCTTTTCATGAAGAGAAGAAAGCTCTCTTGAAATTTCCAAGTGATGAATCCAAGTGAGAAATCCAAATCCAAAGTGAACCCACTTCCTATTTCTTCATCCTCTACTACTTTCCATGTAGTATAGTGTGTTATCTTCACAAGTTTCATGACCTAGTGAAGATGGAGCTTGAGTTTAAGTCGCCTCGACGTAGATCATCTTCGGCATCGAAGTCAACGACCTAGCCCGCCCATTTCTCCGATGAAACCGACGCTAGAGTCCGGGATTCCGATGATCGCTGCGGAGGGACATCAACACGAAGCTAGAGAAGTGGAGGACCAGATCTACAAAGGTTGTAGTCTCTTTCACTTAGTAGCAAAGTAGTTTGCTTGCACGTTTCGCCTTACCTCTAGTTAACGATCTAGTATAGGGTTCTTTGGCACATGGAAATTTTTTATTTTGGCATGGTTGATCAGTTGTAGAACCTCATGGATGTGCCTAGGAACCCTACAGTGTATCAGAGCCTAGCTAGAGCTTTAGGCGAAGTGTAGACGATGTTAGAAGTCCGATCGAACCCGAAACCCTAATTGAAAACCCTTTTCTGTACAATTTTTCTAAACTGTGATTTTTGTGAATTAAAAATATCCTGAAAATTCAGCAGGCTTTTTTAAGAATTAATGTGCAGCATGTGCGCATAACTCGACCAAGTGGCCGCGGAACCGCGGCACGAGCATGGCTCATGCGGCGCTTCCGCGGCCGTACTGTCACAATATTCTGTGAATTTTGCACAGTAATTTCTTTCTTTAATTTCTGTGTTTTCTAGGAATTTTTAATATGCACTAAAGAGTTGAGTTTTCTGGGTTGTATTGGGAGTTCGTTGTTTCGATCGAAAGTTTAACTTCGTCTATGTGTTTTTCCGGGTATTTTATAACATGTTAAAAAGTTCGACCGAATATAAATACCCAATTTTTCCCCTGCCGGGAAATTTCCAACTGTTGGATTTTTCCGTAGTTTGAGAACGTTCTAAGTAGTGCAAGTAATGTGATGGACCCTCTAGAAGACAACAAACCTTAACTCAATTATTTGACTGTCTTGAACTGCCCTTTGAACCTTAGGGTTTGGGGCAGTACGGCGTGCCACATGTGAGGCGTTGGCTTTACCCTTCTACGGCTGGACAGTTGGTACTGTGGCATGAAGTGAATGTTCTTAAACTTATTTCATGTGTTGAGCTGTTTCGGGAAAACTTGGGTGTTTGATTGTTCGATCGGAATGTTTAACATTTTCTATTTATCCGGAATGTGATACAATATTTGGAATCCACAAGTATTTATGAGATAACTGATTTGAATGTTATAAATATAGCACTTTAGTCTCACTTGATCGGTTGCCACGGAATTTTGATGTGATCAAAAGTCCGTTACAATCACGTTGCGTAAGAGGAAACTCGCCGGGAAAATTTAATAGACAGCTACACCCCATAGCCTCGACCAAGTGACTGTAGGAGAACCCCGTCGCCGAAAGCATCCGTTCGGGTGCTCGCGACAGCGGTGTTCCGCCTTGGTGCACTTCGTCGACGGTATCGGGGGTGCGGCCGTCTACTAAAGTTTGCGAGGAGCGTTCGTTCTGGATGTCGGGAATCTTGTTGAATTGCCCGACTTGATATTGAAAAGAGTTTTGATAATGAGACTAAAATGCGGGGTTTATAATTGTTAGGCATGCGATGTCTAAGGAATTCATTTGGTTAGGCATGCGATGTCTATGCAGGTTGCGGATTCCAACTGTTGTAGTTTTACACTTTCTTTTCTGCGACCGTAAGTGTAATATGTGATATCACCGGTTTCGTTGCTATATGTCAACGACAATTGGGATGCGCATATTTACTTACGTTGATGACATGTGATGTTATGCATTGCTGGATATGTTATATTGGATCATCGTGTTTGAATAGCCGGGGGTTTTTATGTGAGATGAGTGTTTTTCATTTTCATTCATGTAAAAACTTGTATGTAATATTCTTTTATTGGGGCACTTCCAGGTTGCGGAAGATGTCACCATTGATGTATATTATTTACTTTTCCGCATTAGGATAGACCCAAGGAGGGGAGCACAAGTAACCGGGTTCTAGAGTCCAGTGGGAGACCATCTCGAGTAGTCGAGTCCGGGTCTCCTAACCCTAGAATTGGTAGGCTTGCTTGCCGCTCTCGTAGGGGTCTAGCGGTGTGGGATTGGCTATTCATCACGACCGTGGAATCCGTGTTTTATTCAGGCTCAAAATAAAACACGGACGTCCTAGTATATCCAATATTTCATATGATATTTTCTGCTGCATTATCTGTGATGTGATCATGTGATTTGTTCAGATAGATATTATATATAGTATATATGATATATTATATAAACATTGCTTATGTTTTACACCCGCGCTAGCCCTGCCTCGCTCTGGCGTTAGTTACCTAACCTAACGGTGCAGACGGGACATCGAGGTGAATGCGGATGACATAAGCGTACGTTATATTTATCTATGATGTTTACGTGGACTTAAATGATGGGACTTCATTAATGTGATTAATGAAAGAAAATAAACCTAAAAGATGTTGTGGAATCGAATTTCAAAAATAAAAACAGGTAGCTACAGTTCTTGCTTTGCATCGCGGTGTTCCTTGTAGAACGTCCTACACCTTATTCGACAAGGAAAGGACCGAGATCCCTTCACCGGGAATGACTCCTTCAGCAATAACTGGCAGATGCTACAACCTTCGGTTTGTCTTTTGATTGCTTCTATAGTTTTCGCTTTGCACAGTGGTATATATGATATATCCTGCACCTTATTCGATGAGGAAAGGGCCGACAATCCCTTCACTGGGAGTGACCCCTTTAGCAAAACTAGAAAAGCCTAAAAAACACTCCATTTAAAACCGTTTGATTCTGCAACGAGATCAAGTTCAAAGCCTTAAAGGTTTTATTAAAAACCATCCGCAACCCTCCGTCATTTTAGGAAGTAGAGTACTTAGTATTCGTGCTGTGTTTGTTGACCATAGTCAAGGCACAGTGTACGGTAGCTAAGTGATGTCTTCCTACACCGCATATGATGCGATTAGTTAGGACAGTCATGTAGCTTTGTTGACCTTAGCCAAGGGTCATGTGGGTGGGTCTAATTAACCACGAAATGACTGGTAGAACTTGACTAGTGCTTATGATTTGTTGACCTTAGCCAAGGTCATAGGTGCTAGGGGTAAAAACCTTTATCGGGAGTTTCAAGTGTTGAAATTTGCAATGAGATTGCATACCTTCTATATGATAGTTGGATCCTGATACCCACTGCGAGTAATTGTTACTCCTGGGAGAGTTTTGCACTTTGCAATTAGCCGATCAAGTAGGTGTCTAGAAAGGTGTCAACGGGGTTACGCCTCTGGGAAAACGGGGTTTACTTTAATTAGGTCCGTGCGAAAGCACGGGGAACCTCCCTCAAAGTACCGACACCGGCCTGGCTGAAAGATTGGCGAACTTGTAGAGTGTAATTAATCCCGGCTAGTCTTTCCTTTTAAGGTTTGAAGAAAGATTTGATAAAAACAGTGGGAACCATCCTGATTTGATAAATATATAACCAATCTAATCTTGCAAGAGCGTACGCAGAGTGTTTTCTTCTCTCTCTCTCCAGGTAGCGACCATATCACGTCTTAATCAAGATAATAATATGGAAGTATTGACCGAACCCGCTTGTTATACTGAGCCGAGGAACGTTGGTCCCGCTCCAACTTATAATTGTTATAAGACAGAGCAGGAATTTGGGGAATACCAGGATTCCCATGCCGCCCAAACGAAGAAAGTGCATGAGATGCATCTCCTTCGAGTGTGTTCATTATAAAGAACTGTTTCTCAGTGTCCTCTACGTCCTAGGTATTAGATACCGGATAAGGATCCCGCAAATGTAATCCGTTACACGGGCTATAGAAAGGCCGAGAACTGAGAACGGGTGATAAGTTTCATGAAACAGAAAACGGTGCAAGTGGTGCAGCCAAGTCTGTTGGTCACTCTCACCCAGTATTACCAATACATTGATTCTGAACAAGTGCTATTAGATACCGAACCTGATATACATAATCATATCAATCTCTTTATTTATTAAAGAAGGATATAATTTTGTATTGTTGAATATTGTTTTAAACATTTCAAAAGTTGATCAGTTCAGGCACGTTATCTAAAAGTATTGATGTTCTAAATCAAACTACAGTTCTTAGTATACAGAACACACACAAGAGGAAGAGTTCAGATATGAACGATTCCTTCTTAAGGTATTGTAAACTAGGTCATATCAATGCGACCCGACTAGCTTAAGTTACATTCTAGATGCATATTTAAATCAGTTTGAATTTACATCTTGTAAAACTTGCCAGTCATGTCACAAAGATTAGATGACCATAGCTCTGTTTATTGGAAACAGAGAAAGAGTTAGAAAACTCTTGGGACTGATACATGATGATATATGTAAGGTCCCCTGTCTACACATGCCAGGACCGGTTCTTTGTACTTCATTACATTCTCTGATGATCTCTCAGGATTCAGCCATATGTTCCTGTTGAAACATAAGTCCAAAGTTTTTGAGATATTTACAGAATATAAGTTAGAAGTAGAGAACCAAAAATCGGGTATAAGTATTATGTCCTATGATGAGATCAGGGAGGAGAATACTTGTGCATGGAATTCTTGGACTATTCTAAAGGAGAATGAGATTCTCTCTCAGTGTTACTCCTGTGATTATACCACAGCACAACGGTGTATCAGGGCGGAGCAATAGCACCCTATATGATATGGTGTGCTCTATGATGAGTATTACTGAGTTACCTATTTCCTTTTGGGGTTGTGCACTTGAGAAGTTGCATACCTATTGAACTGGGTTCGAATCAAATCAGTGCCTACCACTCCATATAAGATATGGTATGGGAAGAACCAATCTCTTAAGTAAGTTAAGATTTGGGATTGTCCGGCCTATGTCAAAAGCAAAATCCGGACAAGATCGAGGCAAGGTCAGTTCTATAGAACTGGAAAGGTTCCAGCTATACAAACTACAACTGATGATTTGACGGAACCAAAGGATTCAATTGTCCCCGACGAACCTCAGCCTCTCCGCAGATCTGGTAGGTTTCCTCATCCGCCTGAGAGATACTTCGGTTTCTTGATGACAGTGGGAGCGAGGAATGCATCATGAGATGATGACTCAACTAGTTTCGAGCTGGCCATCAGGAGTGAGACTCTGTAAGAATGGCTGGATGCTTAGCGATCTGAGAAGGAATCCATGTACACCAACAAAGTTTGGACTTTGGTTGCTATATCTGAAGGGTTAAATCCCTATCAGGAGCAAGTATATCTTGAGAAGATTACTTGGTGTAGATGGAAAAGTTGAGACTTTCAAAACTAGACTTGTTAAAGGTTTTCGTCATCGACCAGGCGTGGAAAATGATGAAACCTTTTCCAGTGGCTATGCTTAAGTCTATCCGGATCCTACTTGCCATTGCTACATACCATGACTACGATATCTGGTGGTTGGGTGCCATGATTGCTTTTCTAAATAATGATTTAGAAGAGAACGTCTATAAGTACACAGCCAGAGGGCTTCGTAAACAGTGGGAGCAGCGGAAACGTGTGCAAGTTGCTTTACAGGATTAAAGCAGACATCGCGGAGTTGGAACATCTGTTTTGATGCGATAGTCAAAGAGTTTGACTTCATCAAAATGGTAGATGAATCTTGTATATACAAAACGGTAGTAGAGAGTAAGGTGATTATCCTCGTATTGCACGTAGACAACATACTCTTGATAGGAAAAGAGTTTCCTATACTACGAACGGTCAATCTCCTCTTATCACAAGGATTCTCCAAATAGGATAAAAGTAATACCTCCTAAATCCTGGGATTTGGATCTATGAGATAGATCTAAATAGATATTAGGGTTCTAACTAGGTTTAGTGAGATGGTATCAATCGATCCTCGGGAGAATCACTGGAAAAGTTCCACGGTGATAAAGACGACTGAATGTCAGTCACAGGCAATGTCTTTACCCTCAGTGGAGGGACGGTATGTTGGAAGAGTTCCAAGCTATATATCGTGGCAGACTAGACGATAAAGGCTGGTGACATCGCTATCAAAGATACTACCAAAGAGGCAGTTTGGGTGTATATTGGTTCATAAGATGAACAAGGTTCCTACCATTGTATGACAATGGAAGTGTGTCTTTGGCCCAGGAACCCTGGTCCCATCAGTGACCCAGACATATTCTGAGGCAGCATCACCAGATCATGGAGATAGTTGATCTCCAGAGTGATCGAGGTTAGGAGAGTTGACTCAGAGGACAACACAGCGGATCCACTCACAAAGGCCTTTTCGCAAAGATAGACTTTTATGGGATGGTTGAGTATTAGATAATGCAACCACTGCTACAAATGGCCCTAGTGCAGATGGGAGATTGTTAGTTATATGTATGCCCTAGAGGCCATTACTGTACATAGGATGTATATTGTAGTGGATGCTGGGACATATGTAGCTAGGACTTTCTTGCTCGACATGATAGTACGCTATCTTGTTGCTCTTTATCTTAACATGTATACTTACTGTCTCTCTATTACATGTTGATAAAGCCCTTAGGATGTGTGCTCGACTTCCAGGACTATGATGTAGATTATACTAGTGGGGCCTGGGTAGTCAATGATTACATCCTTCAATGTTCCTAGACGTGGGAATATCGAGACGGGGCATCGATATTCCAGAGTAGACTAGCGTATATCTTCTCGACCAATGTGATGGGCGATGGATGATCCCATATCCATTGGTGTTTGACATCAGAGATGGTATGCGGGTGCTCAGTGATGACTGGGTACACTGAACGGACTCGCCGAGAACTCCCAGATGGTATTATACCTCACGTCAGATGGCAGTTCTCTGGTGACACTGGTACAGCTTAGTCAGTTGACCCGAGATTGTCATACAGTCTTGTGTGTCTCCCACTGTGCTTTGATTTCCACCCTACCACGGCTCTACTGAGTCGTGCAAACAAGTGGTTTTTGGGTACAGTCCCGATTCACATGGAGGCAATGAGCGATAGGAGGTGATTCGTCTCTCCTGGTATTGGGGGTTGATGTTCCGCTATGCTCGACTGGCCATAACTGGAAATCCCAGGCCAGGGTTGCAGTGATCTACCGGTAAGTGTTATCAGTAGTTTCATGCTATGTTATGGACCTTACATCAGCATGACTTATCAAGCTACTGGGGTCTGACATTTACCACCCCTAGGCAAGATATGCTACATATCAGACGAACAGACCGGACTGTACGGTAAGTGTTGCTGGTTGGATTCACAGGAGTGTGAGCGGGCTTGCTCGTTGATCTTCTGATCGCTCAATACCTGGGAGGCCGTTAAGTTTAGCAGACCGCTTGCGGCTTGTGGGTGTTTGATATGATCATCACCTGCTGCCGGCGTATTGACGAGTCTTTATAGTCCTACACAGAGGTTTCATGGCTCAAGCGAAACGAAATAGGAGCGCATATGAGATATGTGCAGGACCGAGAATAATACCAGTATGTGATACTGTATTCTATTCTCGCTATTTGTATCATTGGACGGTTATATAAGATATAGCCGGGTTACCGAATCAAGTGTTGATTCGATACATTGATACACTTAATATTAGTCGGTTATATGCAGTATGACCGGATCATTAAATCAAGTGTTGATTTAATGATTTAATGTATAATTATATATTTGGTATATTACTTTACATTAACTAGTATTTGTTCACTTAAGATGGATTTTCTCACTTGATTTGCGCAAGTTGTATATATGATATATGTTTGTGCAATAGTTTGTATCATGTTTGATGATACATGCAAACTTGGGTGTATGTTTGCTTTAAACCATGTTTAGGTTAATGGTTAGGCTTTATTTGTTTTTTTTATTTTTTTTATTTATTTTTGGCAAGAAATAAAATGGTGGCTTGTTTTGTTTTACTCTTGAAGCTTCATGAAGCTTTGAAAGTCTTTACCATTTTTATTTCTTTCCTTAACCTAACCATTTACCTAAACCCTAGTTTATTCTCTACAAAGGTTAATCTCACCCATGGTTGCTAAATGATAGACTTCACTTGAATTTTCTTTTTGGAGATAATTCATTATTCATTTTCTTTTCTTCTTCTTCTTCTTTTCATGAAGAGAAGAAAGCTCTCTTGAAAATTCCAAGTGATGAATCCAAGTGAGAAATCCAAATCCAAAGTGAACCCACTTCCTATTTCTTCATCCTCTACCACTTGCCATGTAGTAGAGTGTGTTATCTTCACAAGTTTCATGACCTAGTGAAAATGGAGCATGAGTTTGAGTCGCCTCGACGTAGATCATCTTCGGCATCGAAGTCAACGACCTAGCCCGCCCATTTCTCCGATGAAACCGACGCTAGAGTCCGGGATTCCGATGATCGCAACCGAGGGACGTCAACACGGAGCTAGAGAAGTGGAGGACCGGATCTACAAAGGTTGTAGTCTCTTTCACTTAGTAGCAAAGTAGTTTGCTTACATGTTTCGCCTTACCTCTAGTTAACGATCTAGTATAGGGTTCTTTGGCACATGGAAATTTTTGATTTTGGCATGGTTGATCAGTTGTAGAACCTCATGGGTGTGCCTAGGAACCCTACAACTACTACCTGTTTGCACGACTCCTTTGAGCCGTGGTAAGGTAGTAATCAAAGTACAGTGGGAACACACTCGAGGCGAAGTGACAATGTCAAGTCAGTGGACTAAGCTGTACTCATGTCACCTGCGAACTGATAACTGACGATAGGTATAGTACCAACCAATTAGTTCCCGACGAGTCCTGTCCAGTGTACCCGTAACCTAACGAGCACCCGCATACTATCTCAAGTACGACGTACTGACGGATGTGGGACATACCGTCTCCCCTGCTGGGATGAGAAGCGCATACGCTAGTCTACTCCGGAGTATCGATGCCCTGTCTCGTAGTCCTACGACTAGGGACATGTATAAGGATATGCTTGTAGATTACCCAGCCCCCACGAGTGTGACTGCCATCACATCGCTGGTAATCAAGCAAAGATCCTAGGGGCTCTAATAATATGTATAAGCAATATGCTAAAAGAAACACATGCACATATTGAAGTAGAAACAAACCAAGTAGCATACTACCATTTTGAGCAAGATTGTCTATACAAGGTGAATATCCCAAGCTTCCATTAAGTAATATACAAACTAGTATGATACAGTAATGGACTCTTGGGCATATACACTAACAATCTCCCACTTGCACTAAGGCCATGTACTGGCGTATCGAAGACCTATCATCTCGATCAGCCGCTCGAACTGAGTCTGGGGTAAGGCCTTCGTGAGTGGATCAGCAGTGTTATCTTCTGAATTTACTCTCTTCACCTCGATCTCCCAGCGATCTATGATCTCCCTGATCAGGTGGTACCGCCTCAAAATGTGCCTGGACTTCTGATGGGACCTGGGCTCCTTCGCTAAAGCTATAGCGCCGTTGTTGTCACAATACAGCGGTATTGGATCAACACTGGTAGGAACCACCTGAAGCTCCGTGAGGAACTTCTTCATCCAGACAGATTCCTTTGCGGCATCGTAAGCAGCTATGTACTCCACATCCATTGTTGAGTCAGCAACGGTTTCCTGCTTGGAGCTCTTCCAGCAAACCGCCCCTCCATTGAGAGTAAAGACATAACCCGACATGGACTTGGAGTCATCCTTGTCACTCTGGAAGCTGGAGTCAGCAAAGGCCTCGATCTGGAGGTCTTTTCCGCCATACACCAAGAACATCTCCTTAGTCCTTCTCAGGTACTAGAGAATGTTCTTTACCGCTATCCAGTGCTTCTCCCCTGGGTCTGACTGATATCGACTTACAACGCTCAATGCGTATGCTACATCTGGTCTGGTACATAACATCGCATACATAATAGAGCCTACCGCAGATGCATAGGGTATTGATGACATGCGAGCCCCCAAATCAGTCTTGGGAGACATCTCTTTGGAGAGGGTGATCCCGTGACAAGCCGGTAAATTACTGATTAGTCGAAAATATTGTATTTTTTAGCCGGAAATTTCCTCATCATTTGCATTCATATAGAAGTGTTCGGCATTCATATTTTACATATTAGCAAAACTGTCGCAAATTATCAGATTGCATGTATTAGACTCTAAAACCGACACTATAAAGGAAATTGACTACATTTCATGGCATCGCATCATCCCTACATTTGCGCAACACTTGTTTTGAGATATGTGCAGGAAAATCCAGCAGAAAGGCAAAAATTTACAGGGTACAGCTAAAACGTTACGCCAACTCAATGATTTCAGTTCTGGTATCAATCCAAAGGGACAAACAAAAATCAACATATCAAAGGAAGCTCCAAATAGCAGCCCAAGACCACACAGGAAGTTTGAAGCACCAAGGAGCCAACATGGCCGCGGAACCGCGGCCAAAGCTGGCTTGAGACGCGGTTCCGCGGCTTTCTTGACATGTCATCCACTCAATTTTGCTGCACAACTCCTATGCAAGCTCCTACACTTCCGAATAACACTCCAATTTCCAGAAGACTCCAGAGACTTCTGCCAGATCAGCAAGCTTTGGGACCAACACTAAACTAGCCTATCATTCTAGAAACTTCTCCTTAAACCCTAGCTTAAACCCTAAGCTAAGCCTAACAAACTCTTTCTAGAAGTCTTTCAACAAACTTTTGTAGGGAACTCAAGAAGGCTTAGGGTTTGGGTGCTCTATAAATAAGACCCTAGGCTCACTTGTAAATCATCTTGATTCATCTTGGAACTTTGGAAAAATCAATCCATTAGTTCATTTTAGAGCCATTCTATCTCTTTCTTCATCTTCTTCTTCCACAAGTCTAGTGAGAGGATTTGTGTGAAACCCCAACCCTAATTCCAAACAAAAGCCAAGATCCCGAGTACCCATTCAAGCAAGAAGCCTTGCAAGCTTTTAGGAGCCGAGCCGGTCTTCAACAGAGCAAGTGCTCCAAGCTGATCCGCGACTCACGGAGCCGAGCGAAGCCAAGTCGACAATTTAATTCTTCCTCTTGTAGTTCTTGAGCGACTGTAATCAAATTGTTGATATAAATAAAAGGTGATATTCTTTTATCTTGTTTTCTTTAAATTCTTGCATCATGAGTCAATCTAAATTTCTATATATAATTCTTGTTGTGATGTTTGAGTAATACTCCGCTCGTCGAGGAGTCGAGACGATCAATAGAATGATGATGTAATATATCCTAAATCGATTCTTGAATCCTACGAGTTTTGTAAACCCTAGCAAGATCAAGAATCGACGACCCAATTCGTTGCGATGCTTTCTTGATTGATATCGCCCGAGATTGGGGAGTTAGATCGTTTCTTGAAATTGCTAGAGGTTAGAATGTGAATGATAATCGACGAAAGAACAAGGGTTAAACGATGAAACCCTAGTTTCATCAAGAAAGCCCTAACTCTCGTCGACCATCATCGATCTAGTATCAATCCTTCGAAGGACAAGAACACGAAATCTTGATATTACATCACGTCTATAGATCCGATCGATTCCTACGAGCCTCGTTTAGATTCTTGACATTTTGGTTGTAAATATTATCGAAACCCAATTCTTGATTGTTTATCAGTTTCTTGATTCTTGATTAAACTCGTGACACCTGAATCAATTGATAAATTCTTGAATCATGTTTTCTTTTCTTTTCAATTAACTTTTCAATTCAAACAAAGCAAATATAAAAACAAATCGCACAATCCCTGTGGACGATCCGCACTCGCTTACGATCTACAACTGACACCGTAGTTGATTGCGGTCAAATATAATTTTTTGATTGTGAACATTATTCAATTTTCTAATTACCGACACAAAAAGACTCTTATCGATTTGATTTACTTACTCAGTCTCGCATTTTACGATCAATCAAATAGCGCCGAAATCGGGGACTATTTGAATCGATACTTTGATAACTTTTACTTTTTCACATCTACACCAATCGGAAATTGTATCAATCAAATGGCGCCGTTGCCGGGGATCGCGCGCTAATTCGTTTTCATTTTATAGTTTGAATTGAAAGATTTATTTCATTGTGATTTTTGAGATCAAAATTCGTGCAAACCCTAAACAATTTGTGGTGTTTCATTGCAAGGAGATCTGGAGCTTGCTGGAAATTGATAAAAAAATTTTAGAAAATACCAGAGAGCTGAGAGAGTCTACAGAGACTCTCTGAAGAATTTTGGTGCAGTGTTCCTACAATTCGACCGCGGAAGCACGGTGGGAGTGCCCAATTGCGGCGGAACCGCGGCAGGCTTGGGGGATCTCTGCAAAAATTTTCTTTCAGGTACTTTCTTACCTTCTCCTCTCTCCTCTTTTTAGCTCCAACTGACAATTTTCTGCAGGATTCTTTGCAACAAATAGCAGCTCGCAAATTGCAAAAATTAAATTTGTGCGTGATTTTGTTTCTTGGTTGTTTGCATTCTAAATACGGATATTAAGGGGCACGGCCAAATCCAAATTAGGTGGGGATTTCATTACCCTTCCTAGGCCCCGAAAACCACAAAACTTGCATCCGCATTGACCCACATTAACTAAAAGAAATCTAGAGATGACTCTAAGGACTGTCGCGCTCAATTAGGACAGAAGAAGGCCGTGGGTAATTCATTGCTTATCCGCGTTTTCTTGTGGCGCCTAAGGCGAGTGTGTCTAAGGCTAGTGGTTTTTAATTAGGCCCACTACTTACGTAGTGGAGTACCTTCCCACTTACCTGGCACTTATCCGGCCACAGGGGAACAAAGAGGCAGTGGAGGATTCTATCCTGCGACTTGTCTTTTGGCAGTTAGGAGCGGTCTAGAGCCGGACCTAGGTGACCACTAGATTCTAGGGTTTGTGTGCTGCATTTGTTGTGTCGCGTCATTTTTTTCAAAAATCCGTCCCTTTTTCAAAGCAGACACAGCATTCATTCATTACCCCTAATTATAAGCCAACGCTGCCACTTGTACTAACCCTTTTTAGTACAAGATAGGCTGGACACGGGATTCTAGTGCCCGTTTAGTCCGCGTACCCTTTATCGACTCCGAAGTCGATATTTCTCCATTTACCTTTTCATTACCCACTACCACACCCATACCGATGGATCCACCTCCATCAAACTTCTTTAACCCTAATCTGCCGCGTCCGTTGGGGCGCAGAATCCACCCCGCATCTCTCTCCAGGAGAGGTGCTACCCTATTCGAGGTCCTCTTTCGACCTGCTTATCCACACCACCAGCCAATGGGGATAACTTTGAGATTAAGCCCCAGTATATCAACCTTTTACCCAAATTCCACGGACTCGAGACTGAGGACGCTTACGTTTTCATTACCAAATTTGAAAATGTATGCGCAATGATGGATACGTCACAACTTTCAGTGGATGCTATGCGTCTACGACTTCTTCCATTTACCTTGTGCGATATACCCGAGAAGTGGCTATATAACACTACCGCACACTCTATTACGAATTGGGAAGAATTCGTCGCTGCATTCCTTAAGAAATTTTATCCAATACAAAAGACAGCTCGAATCCGTAGCGAACTGAATCAATTTGCCCAGCTCCCTGCTGAACCATTCTCTAAATGCTTTGAACGTTTCAAGGATCTTTTGGTTCAGTGTCCTCATCACGGCATCCCTAGATGGGAGCTTTGCCGAATCATATATGAGGGCAGTAATCCTAACACTAAACAGAGTCTTGAAAACATGTGTCAAGGCACCTTCATGACCAAGGATGATGAGGAAGCTGGGCGATATTTAGAAGAATTCGCTGAAAAGTCTTTACAGTGGGAAAGTCCATCATTTAGGAGTGGCAATAACCAATCGGATGTTTCCATAGGAGTTAGAGTTGACATTTCAGCTATACACAAGAAACTCGAGAATATGGAAAACAAATTTTTAGCCGCCTCCCTTAATCAAATGTCACTTTCCAAAACTGTATGTGGCTGCTGTTCTGATCCGTCTCACTTGACGGAAGAATGTCCGTTTCAAGGTCGTGAGCATACCAATGCCGCATTTCAAAGACCAAGAAACGATCCTTTTTCTTCCACATATAATCAGGGTTGGAGGAATCACCCTAATTTTGCTTGGAACCAATCACAATCACAAAACACGGTTCCAAACCAAAACAATTTCCAAAGGGTCCCTCCACCACAACAACAACCACAACTTCAATTAAGTCAGCACCCCTTTCAAGCACATAATTTTCAAAATCAGGTCAACACACCTGCACTGTCTAGTCCTTTACAGTTGACCGGAACTGATGAATCCTCTTCTTTTGCACAATACATGAATTTGGTCTTATCAAATATCATGCAAGTTTCGGCTGAAATGAAGTCTTCTGTCGATAAAATTGAGAAAAACTCTGCGTCCCAAAATGAGAGTATTAAATCGATGGAAGAAGAAATTGCACGATTAAAAGCCGAAATTAGTGCAAGAGAAAAAGGGAAACTTCCAGCTCAACTCTTACCCAATCCTGGTTATTCACATCATGTGAATGCAATCACCACGTTGAGATCTGGAAGAGTGCTTGACAATCATGTTGGGGAAGAAGTTGATGATATTGAGAATCCTATCAACACCCCGGCTGAGACCTTTCCACACACACACACTTCTAGTTCTGACCCCAGTTCTTCTACCCCACCAACTTCTTCCGAGCCTATTCTTCATTTCTCAAAAGGCTCGCCACTACAGCCCACCTCTTCTACTCCTCCACGGACGATTCCCACTTCTATACTGGGATCGGTTCCACACACACTTCCTTCTCCTATGATGGACCCAACACTTATTGCTAAAGCACCTTATCCTAATCGGTTAAGGGCTAACACACCAGGTCCACATATGGAGAAGATCACTGAGATGTTTAAACAGGTTAACATCAATATCCCTCTTCTAGATGCTATCCAACAAGTCCCAGCATATGCGAAAGTTCTTAAAGACTTATGCACTAGAAAGAGGAAGAAACAAATGCCCAAGAAGATATTCATGGAAAAAACAGTAGACACGGCTTTCCCCCAGCAATTACCGAGGAAACGTAAGGATCCTGGTTATCCTACGATTTCCATCTCTATTGGGGAAAAACACATTAACCGTGCTCTACTAGATCTTGGAGCAAGTGTTAACCTGCTTCCTTTCTCAGTTTATGAGCAGTTAGGGATCGGAGAGTTGAAACCATCTCCTTGCACTCTCCAGATGGCTGACCGATCAATCACCAGACCTAGGGGTGAACTAGAGGATGTGTTAATAAAAATCGAGGAATTTATATTTCCTGTGGACTTTATTGTAATTGATACACAGCATGTAGCGAACTCACGGAATCAAATTCCGGTGATTTTAGGTCGCCCCTTTTTGGCCACTTCCAACGCTATCATCAATTGTCGTAACGGTTCTATGACCCTATCCTTCGGGAAGAGGACAATTGAGATGAACATTTACAAGTTAGGAACTGTACCCTCCGAACCTACTGCTCAGGTCTGTTCTGTCGACTTAATGGATGTCGACAGCAGCGAATTTGATGACCCTCATAATACTGATCTTGACTCTTTTCATACGTTATTGTTTGACCCAACTATGTATCATACACATACGGACTCTTCCACCGAGATGTCCGGGTCAACAATGAACACTGATTATGAACTGCTTTTAGAGTCTGAAGATCACCCCGCACTTTGTGATGACATTATTCTTCGGGGTATTGATGAAACTTTTGAGGAGATCTTCGCTGATGAACTCGCATTTCTGAATAACACGGGTGTTGAGATGAATCATGTTCCAATCATTGAAATTGAACCTTCACCCCTTCTTCTGACTTGTAAGAAGAATGCGAGTAATCCATCACACTCACTGCATCGTCTCTCCAAAATGAGACGCACACACATTCTATTCCACCACTTACCCTTTCCACACTTCTTCTTCCACCAACCAGAGCACTGCATTGATAAAATTTTTGAATGGTTGGTGTTAACATTTGGTCTTTGCAAAGCATGGCATCGACCATTGATTTTTAACCCCCTCATGTGATTTTCAACCCCCTCATGTGATTTTCAAAGATTAACATTGCATAAGTTTGGGGGGCATCAATTTTTCTGGCTCTTGAAAAGAAAATTTTACAAAATTTTGAGCCAAAATTAAGTTTGGGGGAGGTTCTTCACTTAAATATTTTGCCCCCACTAATAAATTCCTCCCAAGCTTACAGGATTTTCGAGATTTAGCAGATGGCAACAGTGAGGACACTGTTGAAAACAAGTTTGGGGGAGGTTTGTGCTTATTTTTGCATCATTTGCATAAGCACAAAACATTTTGAAAACCTATAAAAATTTAAAAATTTTCAAAACTATAAAAATATTTTGTACATAAATAAGATAATAAAAGTTTAGATAGTGAAAAATTACATCCATGAGATTAGAAAAATTTAAGAAAACCAAGAAAATTAGAAGTTTTCTTATACGAACTAGTAACAAGTAGTTATGAGCCGTTGTCCCAAGGGTTAGTAAGATGAAGGTAGTCACTAATCTGAGGATAAAAATAAGTCTGAAAAATAGTTTCTATTCTGGAATCCAAACATTTTGAACGTTGCTACCCTGCTATTCGCACTTACACACGTCTTAAAGCCTGGGATAGTAGAGAATACCTTGAAATGCTCTTGTCTTAAAGCCAAAAGTATGAAGGAAATAAAAAAAAATGAAAACAATATAAAGTGGTGAGAAAAATGGACACTGGTTTTGTTATCACCGAGGGCAATAAAAAAAATATATATAGCGAGGGTGCTTCTTCACCTAGTGCCCTAAGGCCAACTGGTCTGGGAGACACTGCTATGCCTGAGGTGGTGCAAGACGAGGAAAATACACCAAGTAAGTAAGCACAGGAGTAATCGGTCGGTTAGTACCTCAAGAAGTATTAACGGTCGCATGAAAGTGTATGAGCAATCTCATCAAAATATTCATTAATTAAAAAGTACTGAGGCTGATGGGCAAGAGTATGATAGCTTGAATTGAATTCTCCGAGTGTAGGGATGTCTTTACACACACGCAGGGTTATATGATCGATGTTTGGAATAAAGATAGGAATGAAGAATAAGATGATGTTTTATTGAGGGAGGACGTGATTTCTGACATCTTTTCATGACCATTAAGATAGGGCTCATGACAACTGAAAAGCTAGCTTAGTTGGAAACCCTAATTTTCAAAGTCTTTCTTTTACAATTCTTGTCTTTAAATGTAATATTCATGATCTTTCTTTTATTATGGGATTTTGTGGGTGCAATCCGCTGAAAACCCTCAGGAGACAACACTCCTCCTACTAGGGACACCTAGAGGCTTAAAGGCTTGTTGCACGCGCTCAGTGCAATCGTGTTGCCTACGAAAGTGTGCTAGTTAGTTTTTTCTCTTTCTTTATTTTCTCCTTCTCTTTTTAATAAAACAGTTCGCTCGAGACGATCGAAATTAAGTTTGGGGGAATTTGATTAGTCGAAAATATTGTATATTTTAGCCGGAAATTTCCTCATCATTTCCATTCATATAGAAGTGTTCGGCATTCATATTTTACATATTAGCAAAACTGTCGCAAATTATCAGATTGCATGTATTAGACTCTAAAACCGACACTATAAAGGAAATTGACTACATTTCATGGCATCGCATCATCCCTACATTTGCGCAACACTTGTTTTGAGATATGTGCAGGAAAATCCAGCAGAAAGGCAAAAATTTACAGGGTACAGCTAAAACGTTACGCCAACTCAATGATTTCAGTTTTGGTATCAATCCAAAGGGACAAACAAAAATCAACATATCAAAGGAAGCTCCAAATAGCAGCCCAAGACCATACAGGAAGTTTGAAGCACCAATGAGCCAACATGGCCGCGGAACCGCGGCCAAAGCTGGCTTGAGACGCGGTTCCGCGGCTTTCTTGACATGTCGTCCACTCAATTTTGCTGAACAACTCCTATGCAAGCTCCTACACTTCCGAATAACACTCCAATTTCCAGAAGACTCCAGAGACTTCTGCCAGATCAGCAAGCTTTGGGACCAACACTAAACTAGCCTATCATTCTAGAAACTTCTCCTTAAACCCTAGCTTAAACCCTAAGTTAAGCCTAACAAACTCTTTCTAGAAGTCTTTCAACAAACTTTTGGAGGGAACTCAAGAAGGCTTAGGGTTTGGGTGCTCTATAAATAAGACCCTAGGCTCACTTGTAAATCATCTTGATTCATCTTGGAACTTTGGAAAAATCAATCCATTAGTTCATTTTAGAGCCATTCTATCTCTTTCTTCATCTTCTTCTTCCACAAGTCTAGTGAGAGGATTTGTGTGAAACCCCAACCCTAATTCCAAACAAAAGCCAAGATCCCGAGTACCCATTCAAGCAAGAAGCCTTGCAAGCTTTTAGGAGCCGAGCCGGTCTTCAACAGAGCAAGTGCTCCAAGCTGATCCGCGACTCACGGAGCCGAGCGAAGCCAAGTCGACAATTTAATTCTTCCTCTTGTAGTTCTTGAGCGACTGTAATCAAATTGTTGATATAAATAAAAGGTGATATTCTTTTATCTTGTTTTCTTTAAATTCTTGCATCATGAGTCAATCTAAATTTCTAGTTATAATTCTTGTTGTGATGTTTGAGTAATATTCCTCTCGTCGAGGAGTCGAGACGATCAATAGAATGATGATGTAATATATCCTAAATCGATTCTTGAATCCTACGAGTTTTGTAAACCCAAGCAAGATCAAGAATCGACGACCCAATTCGTTGCGATGCTTTCTTGATTGATATCGCCCGAGATTGGGGAGTTACGATCGTTTCTTGAAAGTGCTAGAGGCTAGAATGTGAATGATAATCGACGAAAGAACAAGGGTTAAACATTGAAACCCTAGTTTCATCAAGAAAGCCCTAACTCTCGTCGACCATCATCGATCTAGTATCAATCCTTCGAAGGACAAGAACACGAAATCTTGATATTACATCACGTCTATTGATCCGATCGATTCCTACGAGCCTCATTTAGATTCTTGACATTTTGGTTGGAAATATTATCGAAACCCAATTCTTGATTGTTTATCAGTTTCTTGATTCTTGATTAAACTCGTGACACCTGAATCAATTGATAAATTCTTGAATCATGTTTTCTTTTCTTTTCAATTAACTTTTCAATTCAAACAAAGCAAATATAAAAACGAATCGCACAATCCTTGTGGACGATCCGCACTCGCTTACGATCTACAACTGACACCGTAGTTGATTGCGGTCAAATATAATTTTTTGATTGTGAACTTTATTCAATTTTCTAATTACTGACACAAAGAGACTCTTATCGATTTGATTTACTTACTCGGTCTTGCATTTTACGATCAATCAAATAGCGCCGAAATCGGGGACTATTTGAATCGATACTTTGATAACTTTTACTTTTTCACATCTACACCAATCGGAAATTGTATTAATCAATTACCGCGCTTGGAATCTTCCATACTGAATCTTTTCCGTATGGTGTCGATGTACCTTGACAGTGAAATTCCAAACATCCTTTTAGATCTATCACGATAGATCTGGATCCCCAGAATGTAGTTGGCATCGCCCAGGTCCTTCATGGAGAACCCCTATGACAAGAATCCTTTGACAGACTGTAACATAGGAATATCATTTCCAATTAGGAGAATTTCATCGACGTACAAGACGAGGAATACTACATTTCTCCCTACAATCTTACTGTAAATGCATGGTTCATCTGGGTTTTTGATAAAGTCGAATTCTTTTGCAGTATCATCAAAGAAGATGTTCCAACTCCGCGATGCCTGCTTCAGTCCATAGATGGACTTGTGCAACTTGCACACTTTACCGCTGCTCCCACTCTGATTGAATCCCTCTGGCTGATCCATATAGACGCACTCTTCCAAATTTCCATTTAGGAAAGCCGTCTTTACGTCCATCTGCCAGATCTCATAATCGTGGAAGGCAGCAATGGCAAGAAGGATCCGAATGGATTTAAGCATGGCTACCGGAGAAAAGGTCTCGTCATAGTCCAAACCAGGTCTTTGACGAAAACCTTTTGTAACAAGCCTAGCTTTATAGGTTTCAACCTGCCCATCTACACCAATCTTCTTTCTGAAGATCCATTTGCAGCCTACGGGTTTTACCCCTTCTGGAGCAAAGTCCAAAGTCTAAACTTTGTTGGTGTACATGGACTTCATCTCGGTCCGCATTGCATCCAGCCATTTTACCGAGTCACCGCTCTGAATGGCTTGCTGGAAGCTAGTAGGCTCGTCATAATCAATGACGCAATCCACTCTATCCCCGTCTATGAGAAAACCGTAGTATCTCTCGGGCGAATGAGACTGCCTACTACTCCTGCGGAGCGGCGCAGGAATATCTGGTTCCCCTGAAACTTCTGGTTCTTCCAAGCTTTCAGTAATAGCTTGTGGTTCTGGAATTTCTTCCAGTTCTATTGCGCTCCAACTTATCTGATTTTCCAAAAATTCAGTTTCCAAGATGTGGGCATGCGGAGAAACAAAAACTTTTTGTTCTTCTGCGGAATAGAAAAGATACCCCTTGGAGTTCTTTAGGTATCCCACAAACTTACACAGTACTAAGCGTGCCTCGAGCTTGTCCGCATGCTGCTATTTTACAAAAGCTGGACATCCCCATGTCTTAAGATACTTAAGACAGGGTTTCTTCCCACTCCACATCTGATATGGGGTGGTAGGCACAGTCTTGGTTGGAGCCTTGTTCAAGAGATACGCAGCTGTTTCTAGTGCATAACCCCAGAAAGATTGCGGTAACTCAGCCTTACTCATCATGGAACGAACCATATTCAATAAGGTTCGATTCCGTCTTTCAGATACACCGTTGTGTTGTGGTGTGTATGGAGGAGTATGCTGAGAGAGAATTCCATTCTCTTTTAAGTAGTCCAGAAACACGGCACTCAAGTATTCACCACCTCGATCAGATCTCAGTGTCTTTATACTTTTGCCTGTTTGTTTTTCAACTTCATTCTTGTATTCTCGAAATTTCTCAAAGGCCTCGGATTTGTGCTTCATTAAGAAGACATGTCCATACCTAGAGAAATCATCTGTGAAAGTAATGAAGTATGAATAACCACTTCGCGCATGTGTAGACATTGGACCACACACATCACTGTGTATGAGTCCCAAGAGCTCGCTCGCTCTTACTCCGTGTCCAGTGAACGGAGTCTTTGTCTTCTTTCCCATGAGACAAGATTCACAAGTGGCATAAGACTGATACTCGAACGGATTCAAGTATCCCTCTTTATGTAACTTAGTTAATCGTGTCTCATTAATGTGACCCAGTCTACAATGCCATAAGAAAGCCTGATTTGTTTCCGGAGACTTTCTTTTAAGTGTGTTCTGAACACTAAAAATCTGAGCTTGATTCAATACGTATATCCCATTATTTAATGTACCTGACCCAATCAGAACTTGATTTAGGTGGATGTGTACTACATCACTTACAAAAGTAAAACCATATCCTTCCTTAGAAAGTAAGGATACAGATATGATATTACAAGTCACACCTGGTACATACAAACAGTTACGCAAAATCAATATCTACCCAGTCGTCAGTCCAAGATGATATTCCCCTACGGATTCAGCATCCATGCTCATTCCGTTAGCAACCCTGAGAGTCATATCACCTTTCCTGATAACCCTACGGTTTCTCAGAGCCTGTAATTAATTACAGATGTGAGATCCTGATCCGGTATCCAATACCCAGGAAGTAGGGTTAACTGACATATAGTTCTCTACTACAAACACACCCGAAGCCGAAGCCACAACATGCTTCAAATTATGGCTACTGGCTTTGCATGCCCTGCAATCCTTCTGCCAATGTTCATTCCCGTTACAATAGGAACGTCCCTGTTTAACTACATCCAATCCTGAAACTTTTGCCCTTCCTTTTCCTTCTTCTTCCCTGGTTTCTTTCAGGGAATAAGCAGAGGGCAGGGACTCTAGAATCAAGTCAGTATTCGACATGTTCTCCAACGTGGTCTTCAGGTCCGTGAGCTCAAAATAGCTGGTCTCTGTAAGGACGTTGCCCCCTACAGATGACCCGACAGCCAACCTCGCTTGAAGCAATTCGTTCGAGGTCTTATATCTTGCGATACGAGATTGCTCTCCATATAAATCTTTGTTATGGTGGAAGATAGAAACAGAGTCCATCTTCTCGTGCTGCCTCTAGTTTGCACCATCAACTGAGGCTGACACGAGGCACTTGGCTTTCGCACAGTCTTTTTCCGATGTCTTACGGATATCACTATCCGTGACAGGGGAAACTGGTCCTGAGACGGCAGGGGTTTGATTAGTTAAGAGGTGTCCCAGCTTGTCATGGGCAATGGACATCTGGACAGACCTTTGCAGATCATAACAGTCAGGTTCAGTCATTTTATTATCTAAATGTAACCTATGTGTGGTCACTGGGTCGCTGCAATTAAGAGAGAGAGAAGAAAACACTCAGCATGATACTCTTGCATGTTTAGATTGTTTTTTTAATTTATCTAAACAGGATGGCTCCCACTGTCTCTCGAATCCCTCCTCAAACCAAAAAGGAAGAATTAGTCAGGATCAATCTCACCGTACAAAACTTGCTTAACCGTTCAGCCATGCTAGTGTCGGTACTTCGAGGGAGGTTTTCCAACGCTTTCGCGAAGTTCCTTAATTAAATAACCTCTTTTCCCTGGGGGCGTAGCCCCGCTAACACCTTACTAGACACCAACTTGGTGTATAGCATTGATCGTTAAGTGAGAAAGTTCCCGAGGAGTAGCATATACTCACAGTAGGATCGGGATCCAAATATCATCGCGTGAGAAAACTGAAGGAATCCTACCAGAATCATCACATTCCAAATGGTATGCAGCACTAGCAAGTTTCAGGTTCTTTTGAAACTCCCGATGTGGATTTTTGCCCCATGCTCTTATGACCTTGACGAAGGTCAACAAATCATAAGTCACATGTCGAGTTTTACCCGTCATTGTCCAGGTTAATTTGAACCCACCCGTATATACCCTTGACGAAGGTCAACAAGGTAATACGACTGTCCCAAAACAACGCATCTATCTATGCTACATATGAACACCCAACAGCTACCAATCACTATGCCTTGACGAAGGTCAACAAACATAGCTTGAATACTATTGAATATTCATACGAAACGACGAAGGGCTACGAATGGTTTTGGCGAAACCGTGAACGCAGTGAACTTGATATAATCGATGGAACGAGATAGCTTTTAAAAAGGAGTGGCTCAAGCTCCGCATTTAAAAGTTGGTTTTTGAAAAGAACCGAGTGGTTTTGAAAGTGTTCCAACGACTTTACTTTGGTTTATTTTCTTGCATTAATTCTTTTTAATGTGTCCCATCATTTAATCCTACCATTGCAGAAAACAACCAAAATATGACGTATGCTTATGCCATCCGCATTCGCCACGGGGCCCCGTCATTACCCGTTAGGTTACTTAACTAATGACAGAGCGGGGGCTAGACTAGCGCGGATGCAAAACATAAGCAACGCCTAAATAGTTATCATATAAAGATATATTGCAATGATAGCCAATCCAGATCACAGATGAACACATTGGATATACTAGGAATCCGCAATTCGTACGAGCCAGTAACGAAAAGCGGATTACACGGTCGCGGTGAATAGCCACACCCCACCCTAGACCCCTACGGGTGCGACAAACTACCCGCCAAGTACCCGAAGCGAAGCAACCTCCCTCAACTCGTGAGTAGGCCACTCGGCACTTCGAGATACCCGGTAGTTTGTGCACCCCATCTTGGGTCTATCCTAGGAGAAAAAACAGTAAAAAGAAATTATACAATGACGGCTACAACCCCGACCCAGTTGTGCGGCCATACAAATAATATTACATCAATTTACATATTACAAGAATTGAAAGAAAAGAAAACTCTCATCTCAAAACCCCGGGCTATTAGCCCGCGACAATCCAATGAATTCATATACACATACCATCAACATTACAGATCACAGATATGTATAACCCCCACTAATCGACGTATAGCGATTAACAGACGTTTAATACATAAGATCATCACAGATATCAACCCGTCAGCTTAAGTCTTTAGAAACTCGATAAAAATACGGTTTTTAAGCCCCAAAAACAAATTTTGCTTTCTGGAAAATCTGGGCAGAAAAATCAAATTGTAAAAATCCCAAAACAACCCCAGAACCACACTGCAAGGAAAATCGTCCACGGCCGAGTCAACTCGGCCGCGGATCCGCGGCGGGAGCAAGCTCCGGCCGCGGTTCTGCGGCGCGTTGATGGGATCTCTGGACCATTTTTCTACAGTGAGATATAAAAACCTTGAGTCGAATTTTAAGCCAAGATTTATTATTTTTGGAACAGAGGAGAAATTCGACAGAAAGTTGATTTTACGGGTTCGTTTCGCGACTTTTTCTCCGATCGAATTTCTAGTTACTTTGCTAATATGTTAGATAGTGTTTAACTAGGCTCTGATACCACTGTAAGTCCATGCTACCTCTCCCGGTACTTACGGGCTTGCGGAAATGGTGAAAAACGATTTTTCAAGAGGTGGTAACATGGACTCAAAATACAGATCTTTGTTAAGCAACTACCCAACAACCTACCTAGGAGTTTTACCTACTCAGTTAGGGGGTTATACCTTACTTGAACTCCTTCGTCTTCAACTCCTTGCGGTGTCCGGATCGCCTTCACCTCGTCGTCTCCTCGTGCCGAAGATGGATCCACCCGAAAGCTTCTACCTTTTGGCTTCTTCTTCGAACTTGAAGAAAACTAGAACACTTGGCTTGCTAGGCCTTGTGAACTAGGATGAGTAGAGGATTGTTTTGGTGTTTTTATCTCTAAGGCAATGTTTCTTAACACATGAGAGGGGGTTGCCTTGAGCTAGAGAGAGCAAGAGGAAGAGGGAGAGCTTGAACAAGAGAGAGCTCAAGAGAGAGAAAACAAATGAAAGAATGGGCATAACTTTTTTCAACCTCTCTCTCATAATCCAAAATCATCATAACAATGTAATAATAATTGAGTATATTGTAATCGTTTTTATCAAGAAAAATGACACTATCATTTCTTGCATTAAATACAAATGGTGAACAAAACAAGCAAGCATAAGTCAATGCAACCAAAAGATGGCCATTGTCATGATGGTGGTCAACAAGTCCAACCTAGTCAACCGATCAACAAAAGTCAACACGTCAACAAGGTCAACCTTTCAACCCTAACCATGTCTCTATAATACTCAATTAATATTATTGTTAATCATATTTCTTATTCTCATTAGGGTTTAGCAAAAGTCAATAGTCAACAGTCAACAACGCTAATGAGAATCCTCTGCCTCTGTCTCTCTGTCAACTGTGCATACACACCCGCATTCGCGTTCCGAGGAACACGAATACAAACGAGATAAAACTAATCCCAAAACGTACACTAGGATCTAGATTAAACCAAAGCCCGCTAGTGTTAACTGTTCGGACACTAAACGTGCACAAGTGCACGGATGTGACCGAACCGTGTCGCAAAACCCTACGACCTGTCGCAAAACCATGCGACCTCTACTCTTTTGCCTAAAGACGAATAGCTCTCTGTGTAGGACTCTAAAGACTCGACACTACGCTGGCAGTGGGTTTAACCACAGACCGCAAGCGGAACTAGCTGTGCGTAACGGCCCCCAGGTAGATGCCGATAAGAAGACGGATGATGTGAAACCCATCTGAACTCCTACTGAGCCTGAATGTGACAGTCTCCATACAGTCCGGTTTGTTCGTCTGATACATCGCATGGCGGGCCTAGGGGGTGCTGAACGTCAGTCCCCTAATAGCGGTACAAGTCGTGTCGGAGTGTAGCCCAGAACACCCTGAGATAACACTGGAAACCTACCAGTATATCTCGCTTGCCCTGGCCAGGAACTACTCGTGTAATGGCTCTCCTAGACACAGCGCGATGTCAACCCCTAATACCGGGAGAGACAAATCATGTCTAACCGTCACTGCCTCCAAGTGCTTCGGGACTGCACCCAACTACTACATGTTTGCACGACTCCTTTGAGCCGTTGTAGGGTAATAATCAAAGTACAGTGGGAACACACTCGAGGCGAAGTGACAGTGTCAAGTCAGCGGACTAAGCTGTACTCATGTCATCTGGGAACTGATAACTGACGATAGGTATAGTACCAACCAATCAGTTCTCGAAGATTCCTGTCCAGTGTACCCATAACCTAACGAGCACCCGCATACTATCTCAAGTACGACGTACTGACGGCTGTGGGACAGACCGTCTCCCCTGCTGGGATGAGAAGCGCATACGCTAGTCTACTCCGGAGTATCGATGCCCTGTCTCGATAGTCCTACGACTAGGGACTGTAAGTCCACGTTGCCCACCCCGGTGCAACGGGGAGGCGGAAAACATAATAAAAATCGGATTTTTATCAACTATAGGCAACATGGACTATGCTTTAAGGATCTTTACTAAACAAAAACTTGCTAAAGCTAACTTGAAAGTAGCTAAGTGGTAGAAAGGTTATACCTTTGGTCTTTTGTCCTTCTCTCCTTGCTTCTAGAAGTAGTGGAAGGAGGTCACCTTCTCGTCTTCTCCCGTCAAAGAAAGATCCACCCGAAAGCCTCAACCTTTGGCTTCAACTCCAAGCTAGAAGTCACTAGGGTTCAAGAATTGCTAGTCCTTTAACCCTAAATGAGAGTAGAGAAGATCAAAAGAGGGTTTTTCTCAAGCTCAAGTGTTTCTCAACACATGAGAGGGAGAGAGCTTGAGGGAGAGGAAGAACAAGAGAGAGAAAGGATATGATAGAATGAGAAATAATTGAGCCATTCTCACTAATATGTGTGAATTATTTTAATTGAATAATTAGCTAGATAATTGTCATGGTTAATCATGACATGACCATTATCATTTCAATTTGCAAAGATCAAAAAGCATCTTCCAAAAGAAATGATGATGGTCAAAGTGTCAACCTAGGTCAACAAGTCAAAGAAGTCAAATGGTCAACAACCATAACCATGGACAATTATTAAACTAATTATTAATTAACAATAATACACACATAAACATTAGGGTTAATAAAATGACAATAGCCATTAACCCTAATCAAGGTCCTCTCCCTCTGTCTCAAGCAACTGTGCATACGCACCCGTATCCGTGATCCGAGGAACACGAATACAATGAGAAAAACCAATCCCAAATCATATACTAGGATCCGGCTTAAACCAAAGCCCGCTAGTATATCCTGTCCGGACAGCAAATGTGCACAAGTGCGCGGATGTGAACGAACCCTGTCGCAAAACCATGCGACCTCTACTCATTTTGCCTAAAGGCGAATAGCTCTCTGTGTGGGACTCTAAAGACTCGACACTACGCTGGCAGTGGGTTTAACCACAGACCGCAAGCGGCACTAGCTGTACGTAACGGTCCCCAGGTAGATGTCGATAAGAAGACTAACGAGGTGAACCCCATCTGAACTCCTACTGAGCCTGTATGTGACAATCTCCGTACAGTCCGGTCTGTTCGTCTGATACATCGCATGGCGGGCCTAGGGGGGCGGTGAACGTCAGTCCCCTAATAGCGGTACAAGTCATGCCGGAGTGAAGCCCAGAACACCCTGAGATAACACTGGAAACCTACCAGTATATCTCGCTTGCCCTGGCCAGGGACTACTCGTGTAATGGCTCTCCTGGACACAGCGCGATGTCAACCCCCAATACTGGGAGAGACGAATCCTGTCTAACCGTCACTGCCTCCAAGTGCTTCGGGACTGCACCCAAAAACTACCTGTTTGCATGACTCCTTTGAGCCGTGGTAGGGTAGTAATCAAAGTGCAGTGGGAACACACTCGAGGCGAAGTGACAGTGTCAAGTCAGCGGACTAAGCTGTACTCATGTCACCTGAGAACTGTTAACTGACGATAGGTATAATACCAACCAACAGTCCCCGACGAGTCCTGTCCAGTGTACTCGTAACCCAACGAGCACCCGTATACTATCTCAAGTACGACGTACTGACGGCTGTGGGACAGACCGTCTCCCACACTGGGATGAGAAGCGCATACGCTAGTCTACTCCGGAGTATCGATGCCCTGTCTCAATAGTCCAACGACTAGGGACCTGTATAAGGATGTGCTTATATATCACCCAGCTCCCACGAGTGCGAGCGCCATCACAACGCTGGTAATCAAGCAAAGATCCTAAGGGCCCTACTAATATGTATATCAGCAATATGCTAAAAGAAACACATGCACATATTAAAGCAGAGACAAACCAAGTAGCATACTACTATTTCGAGCAAGATTTTATATACAACTGTGAATATCCTGTAAGTCTACGCTAGCGCCCCGGCAGTCTACAGACGCCAAATGCGGAACAAAAACTTTTTAACTGGCGCTATCGTATACTTTAACCCGGATCTGCCATTATTGCTAAACTAACAAACTGTAAAGAGTGTAGAAAGGTTATACCGAACGATCCGAGTCCTTCGTTCTTTAACCATCATCCCACGCTCCGTTGCGGCTGCTCCGATCTCGTCGATCTCCGATATTCTCGTCGAGGTGGCACCACGTCGACGATTCTTTAAACGGGCTCCCGCCTCTGACTTGAGGCAACTCGGTCGTCAAGTTTGCTAAAAGAGACGACCAAGAATGATGTAGAGAATGAGTAGATGACTTTGTCTCACTTCGTCCAAGTCCGTGGACGATCGGTTAATGAAGTTGCCGAGGGAATCGGGTGATGGAATGAAATGAGCTGTGAATTCCATACAACCCAAAATCTATCATAATCTTTTTTCCAAATGAAATCAACAACTTGTGAGAGAGAGAGAGGAGGGGTCGGCCACTTATATGGAGGAGGAGGTGACCGTAGGAGCAAAGAGGGTGACCTTAAGAAAATATCATGTGTGAACACATGAAAATATCAAGCACAAATATCTTAAGGAAAACAAGAATACATTGAAATCAAAGCATGAGTCACAATCCTTGTCACCAAAATCTAGAACCTTCTAGAACCTTCTAGAAGCATGACTCACTCTCATCCAAGAAAAGATAAATCCGTCTTTAACCGAATGTTAAAAGACGGCTGATAGAAAACTGGAAACTGGCAACTTCCAAAAGTGATCCTGAAACGACTTTCAGGATAACCCCGAAACTGTATAAATATACCCGCATTTGTATTACGACCGAATACAAATGCAACTGAGACAAAGATATTATACCTACTCAATATAATACTCGGATCCGGCTTAAACCAAATCCGACCAGTATCATCTGCCCGAAAAATAACACGTGCGTAAACGCACGTGCATTTTCCGAACCCTGCCATAAAACCATACGGCCTCTACAACGTTTCGCCCGAACTTGGGAAACTGTCTGTGGGGGACTCTAATGACTCGTCAGTACCCTGGCAGTGGGTTTAACCACAAACCGTCAGCGGCACTAGCAATGCGTAATGGCTGCCCATGGACCGACCTCAAGGGATGCCGATGAGCGAACTCATCCGGAAAACCCTACTGAGCCTAACAGTGACAATGTATATACAGTCCGGTCCGTTCGTCTATGAGTATCGCATATCTGCCTAGGGGGCTAGTAACGTCAGACCCCCATTAGCAGTATAAGTCGTGTCGGAGTGAAGCCCAATAACACCCTGAGATACTACTGGAGTACCTACCAGTAAATCTCCTGCCACGGCCGTGGGCTTTGTGTAATGGCTCTCCTAGACACAGCACGATCTCGCCCCCAATACCGGGAGAGACGAATCCCGTGCCGATCCGCTCACGTGCCTCCATATGGCTCGGGACTGTACCTAAAAACTACATGTTTGCACGACTCCTTTGAGCCGTGGTAGGGTAGAAATCAAAGCACAGTGGGAACTCACACGAGACAAATGACGACCTCAGGTCGATGAACTAACCTGTACACATGTCACCAGGGAACTGCTATCTGACGATAGATAGCAGATTCCCGGCGAGTCCTGTCCGGTGTACTCATAACCCAATGAGCACCTGTATACATCTTAGGTGATCCAACTGACACCAGTGGCTTGTGAGACCGGCCACCGCCCCTCGTCGGGGTCTCGACTGTACACACTAGTCTACTCCGGAGTATCGATGCCCTGTCTCGAAACTCCCACGACTAGGGACCACAATTAAGGATATGCATATAAACCACCCAACTCTCACGTATATGATCGCCATCATACTGTTGGTGGTAAAGCAAGATCCTAAGGGCTCTATCAAAGTGTAACATGTAATCAGTCACCTGAACATGTAGACGACTGATAAAGGCAAACCAGATAGCATACTATCATCTTGAGTAAGACTGTCCTACCGGTATAGGTCCTCCGCAATCATTGCAATCACGTACCTGCGATCCAATAATTGACTATGAGGGCACTATCTCCAACAATCTCCCACTTGCACTCAAGGCTAATTATTGCGATGCCGACTACTCACAGCCCGTGTGAAACCGAACACGCAACTCCTCTACTAATCAGTATCACAAAGCCCGTTTGTAAAACTATTGTGTTCGAGAAATATCCTTAGTGAGTGGATCCGCCTAGAAGTTTCTTTCTGTATCTCTCTTAATCTCAAATTCGCGGAGAAAGCCATCTCCCGAAACGAGTAATACCTGTCTTAAAATATGTCTGGATATCTGATGGGACCTAGTTCATAAATTAACTCCAAATCCAAACTTCTTAGACTGTATCGATCACTGAACCTAATCAGTATCGGGCACCATGCCACCCACAGTATCCTCTTGGACCACCTGTCCATAATACAGTCCCTCTTCGTCAGAGGGAAAAAACTATAACTCTGACAATCACTCTGTCATCCATGTCACCTTTGAAGCTTGGAATGATGACCGTCTCCCGAAGGAGGCTGCCGTCATCAAATCCGTAGAACAAGTACTTATGTTCTAAAACTGCTTCCTTATGTTTCTCCAGGATTGGATTAATATAAACTCATCGCAACTAGTGCAAAAACAACATCTGGTGTGGTACTTGACATCTCACGATTGACTCAATTGCCTAAGCAAGTGATCTGCCAATCATGCACATCCCTATCCCCTTTAGTCTATACGACACCTTTAGAGAGGGTGACTCCATCACCTGCAGGTACACCACCATGCTAGGAGTCAACTATTCTAAAAAACCATTAGAATATCTGTCAAAGTACCCACATTGGGAAACTACCCAAATCCAGATCTAAAGCCATAGATCCAGAAACCAGAATGTCAAATTTTATATCCATATCCTGTCTGGAGAAACAACTGTGTGATGACCACAGCACAACCGATCGTAGTATAGGAATTTTACTTCCTACTCTGAGTATGTCATCAAATACCATGACATCACACCCTACTACCTTCTTAACTGATCCATCCCTTATTCTGATTGAAGTCAAAACCCATGACTGTCACATCAAAAATAGATGATCTATCTCCGCTAAAACTGCTCTAGTCTATAAATAGACATAAGCTACTTGCCCACCATGCTTCCGTTGCTCCCACTGACTACGACAACCCTCCTACCGGGTCTCATAACCTGGAACAACAGTAGTGTCAAGTCAGGGTAGATAAGAACCTCCCTGTCACCGTCCTTGAGGCTACCGGAGTACCTCTCGAGTGTCTGAGGTTACCCACCAAATCTGCGGAGTGGCTATTGGAATGTCAAACCTGATTGAATATATAAGTCCTATTAAATTTTCCGTAATCGTTCGCGGTTCTGGAATCACTTCCAGTTCTACCATACTCCCACTACTGTTTTCTGAAAAAGATCCATTTTACTAAAACTGTGGCGAGTCAAGAACAATATCACTATTGATCTTTCAAATGGTAGAATATCAACCCTCGTCATAGCCAGGGTCAACCCACAAACAGCCATTACAGAACCGTGCCCTGAGTTATCCAGAGTCTGGTTTTAAGCATAAGCTGGACAACTCCCCGTACCTTAATATCTTTTAAGGTACGAACTATTCTATATCCAATATAGAAACTTTGGCACTTATTTAATTGGAACCGGATTCTAATCATGCAACTGTCTCCAGTGCATATCAACTTTAATGAAAAGAGGCTAATCAGCATTACTCAACTTAGGAATCCATCCAATTATGAGTAACCTGAAAGAGAAACACGTTTCTCAAAACCATCACTATCATCTGAATACCAATCACAAGAATCTACATCTTCGATCTCTTTGAAGAATCCCGATACTTATGATACCTGGTTCTCTACTTTATTCTTATACCCACAACTTCTCAAAATTTAGACCTTGTATTTCTACGAAACACTCGTCTAAAATACTAGAGAAGTTATAAGTAAACAGAACATAGTACGAGGACCTATCCCTTTGTCCTGATGGACACTTGGACAACATACAATACTCTGTATAAGTCCGCTGAGTTAAACAACTCAAAACCTGTGCGTCGTAGGTAGAAAACTGTACCCTGGCGATTTCCTCAAATATCACCAATTACAACGAATTCCGATATAATGAGGATAATTACCTAATTCCCAATAACTTACTCCCACTCATCATCTGTAAAACCATACAGATATGGGAATGAAACCTGGTAAATACATACCCTTGGAGTAAGTGTCTAATCGGGAAAACAGTTTTTCTTTAACAATGCACTGAAACATGAAAATGTTTCATAGGGGTATCCTGGTATTCATAGTAATGCCTCTTCCATAATCCAATTCATGACTTCAACCGTATATTTTATTGCCATCTCTCCAAATCCCTTTATTTGTCTTTAGTCGTTACCTTCTGTACACCATCGTTAGGCTAAATGGTTTTCTTCCTTCCCTACCGTTCGGCACCAGCCTATGGTTTGGAAGAAGACTATCCAGTAAGCTTAATAGGTGTACCCTCCTAAACCAAGGAGTACTCGCATCTTGAGAGAAGGTGATGATAAAAGACAACTGAATAATACCTTATTCTTTTAAAGGTGAAATAGGAGAGGCGATGAAGTACGCGGTTTTGGTCGTGAATGATATCAGTCGCAATTTACTTTGCCCTCTTTCTAATCCCTTTATTTTGTCTTTACATATTACCTTCTGCACACCCTACTTAGGCTAATTGGTTTTCTTCATTCCCTACCTTTCGGCACCAGCCTATGGTTTGGAATAGGACTATCCAATAAGCGTAATAGGTGTACTCTCCTAAACCAAGGAGCTCTCGCAACCTGAGAGAAGGTGATAATAAAAGACAACTGAATAAACCAATTCTATTTCTCCTGAACCTGGATCCATCCTCGAAGAAGTCCCTTCGAGTTCGTATATAACCATACGATGGATCTATCCAATGGAAGTGGATATCCGTAGTAATACGGGTGTTCTGAGAAATTCAAAGGGTAAAAGAAGGAGTGGCAATGACTTATGCAACTCAGACAATCCAAAAGCCAGTATTTAAGAAGGTTCGGTCAACTTGGTCACTGAGTCATAGTCTAGGGTCGGTCAAAGGTCGCTGCCAAAGAGAGAGAGAAAAGAAACACTCTGCGTGCACTCTAACCTAGATCAGAATGGTTATCACTTTATCTAATCCGGAAACCTCCCACTGTCCTGTCAAATTCTCCTCCAAACCTAAAGAAGAATCAATCGGGATCACCCGAAGAGTAAACCAACTCATCAGTGGGAATCAGGATCCAACTCTCATCGCATGATAACGTGATGGAATGCATCCACGTTACTCACACTCCAGAAGGTATGCGCATACTTGGCAAGTTTCAGTTTCTTTTAGAAACTCCCGATATGATTTTTGCCCCATGCTCTTATAACCTTGGCTTTGGTCAAAGTGTCATAAGTCACATGCCAAGTTCTACCCGTCACTATCTTGTCAATTTGAACCCACCCGCACATGCCCCTGACTTTGGCCAATCGGCAGAACGACTGTCCTAAACTAACTCATCTATCTATGCAACAATTGAATACCCAGCAGCTACCAAACACTATGCCTTAACTTTGGCTAAAATGCATAGCTTGAATACTACTAAATACCCAAAAGAAGTGACGGAGGGCTACGACTGGTTTTTGGCGAAAAACCTTTAACGTAGTGAACTTGATATCGCTGAAGGAACCTGATAGCTTTTTAAAATATAGTGGCGAAAACCTTTTGCTAAAGAGGTCACTCCCGGTAAAGGGATCTCGGCTCTTTCCTCGTGGAATGAGGTGCAGGATATTCCACTGAATACCGCTATGCAAAGCAACTTGTAATCGACTATAGTGAAGTTATTACGCTGACGCAAACTTCTGCCCAAGGGGTCAATCCCGGTGAAGGGATATCGGCCCTTGCCCCGTCGAATAAGGTGCAGGATATTCCACTGAATACCGCTATGCATAACAAAAGGAAACGTCTTTGTAACAACACTTTTTAAATTTGTTCCAACAACTGTAAACAGGTTTGCTTTACTTTGCATTGATCAGAATCAACACAGTCCCATCAATTAATCACACCAGAAAAGAACGAAAATAAAATGTACGTATATGCCATCCGCATTCGTCACTGGGTCCCGTCATCACCCGTTAGGTTACTTAACTAACGACAGAGCGGGGACTGGACTAGCGCGGGTGTAAAACATATACAACATCTAATAGTATATAAACCAATATACAATAATCGCTCCAGGCGTGATAATATGCAACATTACAGAAAAGTAATAAGCATCACAGAACAATACAGATAATCTGGGATCCCCGAGTTTCACAGAGCCGCTGCTGAAACCCGACGTTCCCCTGTCGTGTGGATAGCCTGTGCAATGAAACCTAGACCCCCTACGGGTGCGGCAAGTTACCCGCCAAAAACCTGAAGCGAGGCAGCCCCCTACAGCAAGTGAATGGACCACCCAGCACTTCACGGAATCCGGTAATCTTGGGCACCCCTCCTTGGGTCAACCTGTACCCCCTACGAGTGCGGCGAATAGTCTGCCAATTCTAGAGTCCGGGATCCGATGATCGCAGCGGAGGGACGTCATCACGGAGCTTTGGAAGTGGAGGACCGGATCTACAAAGGTTATAGTCCCTTTCACTCTTAGTTAAAGTTGTTAACTTGCATGTTCTTTCGCCTTACCTCTAGTAACGATCTAGCATTAGGGTTCTTTGGCACATGGAAATTTTTGATTTTGGCATGGTTGATCACTTGTAGAACCTCATGGGTGTGCCTAGGAACACTACAGTGGTATCAGAGCCTAGCTAGAGCTTTAGGCGAAGTGTAGACGATGTTAGAGATCCGATCGAACCACGAAACCCCGATCAAAACCCTTCTCTGTACATTTTTTCAAACTGTGGATTTTTATGAATTAAAAATGCTCAGAAAATTAAGCAAGAAAATCTAAGAATTACTGTGAAGTACGGACCCCTAACTCAAAATTTTGACCGCGGAACCGCGGCCAAACCAAGGATTTGGCGGCGGTTCCGCGGCCAAAATTGTGACTTAGTCCCTGGTATTTCATGTAATTATTCTTAGGTCCTTTCTTGTTAATTTTTTCTGGGAATTTTTTAATTCCACTCAAGTGTTGAGTTTTCGAGGGTCGTATTGGGGACTCGTTGATTCGATCGGATAATTTAACTTCGTTTATGTTTTTCCGGATATTTTAGAAACTGTTAAAAAGTTCGACAGGATATAAATACCCACATTTTCCCCTGCCGGGAAATTTCCAAGTGTTGGATTTTTCCGTAGATTAAGAATGTTCTAAGTAGTGCAAGTAACGCGATGGACCCTCTAGAAGACAACAAACCTTAACTCGATTATGTGACCGTCTTGAACTGCCCTTTGAAACTTAGGGTTTGGGGCAGTACGGCGTGCCACATGCGAGGCGTTGGCTTGACCCTTCTACGGCTGGACCGTTGGTACTGTGGCATGAAATGGATGTTTTTAAACTTATTTCAAGTGTTGAAAACCATTTGGGAAAACTTGGGTGTTTGATTGTTCGATCGGAAAGTTTAACATTTTCTATTTATCTGGAATGTGATACAATATTTGGAATCCACATGTAGTTATGAGATAACTGAATGAATGTTATAAACATAGCACTTTAGTCTCACTTGATCGGTTGCCACGGAATTTTGATGTGATCAAAAGTCCGTCGCAATCATGTTGGATACGCGGATACTCGCCGGGTAAACTTAATAGAGAGCCACGGCCCATAGCCCCGACCAAGTGACTGTAAGAGAATGCCGTCGCCGAAAGCATCCGTTCGGGTACTCGCGGCAGCAGTGTTCCGCCTTAGTGCACTTCGTCGACGGTATCGGGGGTGCGGCCGTCTACTAAAGTTTGCGATGAGCATTCGTTCTGGATATCGGGAATCTTGTTGAATTGCCCGACTTCATATTGAAAAGTGTTTTCGATAAAGAGACTAAAATGCGGGGTTTATAATTGTTAGGCATGCGATGTCTAAGGAATTCATTTGGTTAGGCATGCGATGTCTAAGCAGGTTGCGGATTCCAACTGTTGTAGTTTTACACTTTCTTTTCTGCGACCGTAAGTGTAATATGTGATATCGCCGGTTTCGTTGCTATATGTCAACGACAATTGGGATGGGCATATTTACTTATGTTGATGACATGTGATGTTATGTGTTGCTGGATATGTTATATTGGATCGTCGTGTTTGAATAGCCGGGTTTTTTTTTATGTGAGATGAGTGTTTTTCATTTTCATTCATGTAAAAACTTGTATGTAATATTCTTTTATTGGGGCACTTCCAGGTTGTGGAAGATGTCACCGTTGATGTATATTATTTACTATTCCGCATTACGATAGACCCAAGGAGGGGAGCACAAGTAACCGGGTTCTAGGGTCCAGTAGGAGACCATCTCGAGGAGTCGAGTCCGGGTCTCCTAACCCTAGAATTGGTTGGGTTGTTTGCCGCTCTCATAGGGGTCTAGGGCTATGGGATTGGCTATTCATCACGACCGTGGAATCCGTGTTTTATACTGGCTCGTATTAAGAACACGGACGTCCTAGTATATCCAATATTTCATATGATATTTTCTGCTGCGTTATCTGTGATGTGATCATGTGATTTGATCAGATAGATATTGTATATAGTATATATGATATATTATATAGACGTTGCTTATGTTTTACACCCGCGCTAGCCCTGCCCCGCTCTGCCGTTAGTTACCTTACCTAACAGTGCAGACGGAACATTGAGGCGAATGCGGATGGCATAAGCGTACGTTATATTTATCTGTGATGTTTAGGTGGACTTAAATGATAGGATATTCATTAATGTAATTAATGAAAGAAAATAAACCTAAAAGATGTTGTGGAATCGAATTTCAAAAAAATAAAAACAGGTTGCTACAGTTCTTGCTTTGCATCGCAGTGTTCCTTGTAGAACATCCTGCACCTTATTCGATAAGGAAAGGACCGAGATCCCTTCACCGGGAGTGACTCCTTTAGCAATAACTGGCAGATGCTACAACCCTCGGTTTGTATTTTGATTGCTTTTATAGTTTTTGCTTTGCACAGCGGTATATATGATATATCCTGCAACTTGTTCGATGAGGAAAGGGCCGACGATCCCTTCACCGGGAGTGACCCCTTTAGCCAAACTAGAAAAGCCTAAAAAACAATCCATTTAAAAACCATTTGATTCCGCAACGAGATCAAGTTCAAAGCGTTAAAGGTTTTCATAAAAAACCATTCGCAACCCTCCGTCATTTTAGGAAGTAGAGTACTTAGTATTCGTGCTGTGTTTGTTGACCATAGTCAAGGCACAGTGTACGGTAGCTAAGTGATGTCTTCCTATACCGCATATGATGCGATTAGTTAGGACAGTCGCGTGACTTTGTTGACCTTAGTTAAGGGTCATGTGGGTGGGTCTAATTAATCACGAAATGACGGGTAGAACATGACTAATGCTTATGATTTGTTGACCATAGTTAAGGTCATAAGTGCTAGGGGTAAAAACCTTTATCGGGAGTTTCAAGTGTTGAAATTTGCAATGAGATTGCATACCTTCTATATGATAGTTGGATCCCGATACCCACTGCGAGTAATTGTTACTCCTGGGAGAGTTTTACACTTTACAATTAGCCGATCAAGTAGGTGTCTAGAAAGGTGTCAACGAGGTTACGCCTCTGGGAAAACGAGGTTTACTTTAATTAGGTCCGTGAGAAAGCACGGGGAACCTCCCTCAAAGTACCGACACTGGCCTGGCTTAAAGATTGGCGAACTTGTAGAGTGTAATTAATCCCGGCTAGTCTTTCCTTTTAAGGTTTGAAGGAAAATTTGATAAAAATAGTGGGAGCCATCCTGATTAGATAAAATATATAACCAATCTAATCTTGCAAGAGCACACGGAGAGTGTTTTCTTCTCTCTCTCTCTCTCCAGGTAGCAACCACATCACGCCTAATAAAGATAATAATATGGATGTATTGACTGAACCCGCTTGTTATACTGAGCTGGGGGACGTTGGTCCCACTCCAATTTATAATTGTTGTAAGACAGAGCAGGAATTAGGGGAATACCAAGATTCCCATGCCGCCCAAATGAAGAAAGTGCATATGATGCATCTTCTTCGGGTGTGTTCGTTACAAAGAACTGTTTCTCAGTATCCTCTGCGTCCTGGGTATCTGATACCGGATCAGGATCCCAGATATGTAATCTGTTACATAGGGCTACAGAAAGGCAGAGAACTCAGAACGGGTGATAAGTTTCATGAGACAGAAAACGGTGCAAGTGTTGCAGCCAAGTCTGTTGGTCACTATCACCCTGTATTATCAATAGATTGATTCTGAACAAATGCTATTAGATACCGAACCTGATATACAAAATCATATCAATCTCTTTATTTATTAAAGAAGGATATAATTTTGTATTGTTGAATATTGTTTTGAACATTTCAAAAGTTGATCGGTTCAGGCACGTTATCTAAAAGCATTGACGTTCTAAATCAAACTACAGTTCCTAATATACGGAACACACACAAGAGGAAGAGTTCAGAAATGAACGAATCCTTCTTGAGGCATTGTAGACTAGTTCATATCAATGCGACCCGACTGGCTGAAGTTACATTTAGATGCATATTTAAATTAGTTTGAATTTACATCTTATGAAACTTTCCAGTCATGTCACAAAGATTAGATGACCATAACTCTGTTTATTAGAAACAGAGAAAGAGTTAGTGAACTCTTGGGACTGACACATAGTGATGTATGCAAGGTCCCCTGTCTACACATGCCAGGACCGATTCTTTGTACTTCATTACATTCTCTGATGATCTCTCAAGATTCAGCCATATGTTCCTGTTGAAAAATAAGTCCGAAGTTTTTGAGATATTCACAGAATATAAGTTAGAAGTAGAGAACCAAAAACTGGGCATAAGTATTATGTCCTATGATAAGATCAGGGAGGAGAATACTTGTGCATGGAATTCTAGGACTATTCTAAAGGAGAATGAGATTCTCTCTCCGTATTACTCCTCTGAATATACCACAGCACAACGGTGTATCAGGGCGGAGCAGTCGCACCATATTAGATATGGTGTGCTCAATGATGAGTATTACTAAGTTACCTATTTCCTTATGGGGTTGTGCACTTGAGAAGTTGCATACCTATTGAATTGGATTCGAATCAAATCAGTGCCTACCATTCCATATAAGATATGGTATAGGAAGAGCCCATCTCTTAAGTAAGTTAGGATTTGAAATTGTCCGGCCTACGTCAAAAGAAAAATCCGGACAAGATCGAGGCAAGGTCAGTTCTGTAGAACAGGAAAGGTTTCAGCTATACAAAACTGCAGCTGATGATTTGACAGAACCAAAGGATTCAATAGTCCTCGACGAACCTCAGCCTCTCTGCCGATCTAGCAGGGTTCCTCATCTGCCTGAGAGATACTTTATTTTCTCGATGACAGTGGGAGCGAGGATTACATCATGAGATGATGACCCAACTAGTTTCGAGCAGGCCATCAAGAGTAAGGACTCTGTAAGAATGGCTGGATGCTTTGCGATCTGAGATGGAATCCATGTACACCAACAAAGTATGGACTTTGGTTGCTATATCTGAAGGGTTAAATCCCCATCAGGAGCAAGTATATCTTGAGAAGATTACTTGGTGTAGATGGAAAAGTTGAGACTTTCAAAGCTAGACTTGTTAAAGGTTTTCGTCATCGACCAGGCGTGGATAATGATGAAACCTTTTTCCAGTAGCTATGCTTAAGTCCATCCGGATCCTACTTGCCATTGCTACATACCATGACTACAATATCTGGTGGTTGGGTGCCATGAATACTTTTCTAAATAATAATTTAGAAGAGAACGTCTATAAGAACACAGCCAGAGGGCTTCGTAAACAGTGGGAGCAGCGGTAACGTGTGCAAGTTGCTGTACAGGATAAAGCAGGCATCGCGGAGTTGGAACATCTGTTTTGATGTAGTAGTCAAAGAGTTTGACTTCATCAAAATGGTAGATGAACCTTGTATGTACAAAAAGGTAGTATGGAGTATGGTGATGATCCTCGTAAAGTACGTGGATGACATACTCTTGATAGGAAAGGAGTTTCCTATGCTACGCTCGGTCAATCTCCTCTTATCACAAGGATTCTCCATACAGGATCAAAGTGATACCTCCTAAATCCTGGGATTTGGATCTATAAGATAGATCTAAATGGATGTTAGGCTTCTCACTAGGTTTAGTGAGATGGTATCAATCGATCCTGTGGAGAATCACTGGAAAGGTTCCTGGGTGATAAGGACGACTGAATGTCAGTCGCAGGCATTGTCTTTACCCTCAGTAGAAGGACGGTATGTTGGAAGAGTTCCATGCTGGATACCGTGGCAAACTAGAAGATAAAGGCTGATAACATCGCTATTAAATATACTACCAAAGAGGCAGTTTGGGTGTATATTGGTTCATAATGTAAGTCGATGTACTTCACCCCAGAACTTGTGGGGAGGCGGAATTTTCGAAAACGATCATGTTTAAAGAACGAACATCGACTAACCGCTTAAATCGAAGCTAAACTACAAATAACCGTACACAAAGAGTTTCATAACTATTGTGTTTAGGGATTATACCTAATGAAACCAGTCCTTCGTCTTTACGATCTCCTTGTTCTCCTCGGCCTTCTCTAGGTAGTAGACGATCCACCCGAGAGCAAAACTCCAAACTAAACCTCTAACTTGAGGTAACTAATCTTCTTGGATTGCTAATCAAAGAAGATAGAATGAAATAGAGTGATGGTTATGGATTGATTAGTCTTTTTAATCCTTTGATCTCAACACATGAGGTGTAAGGATTAGGGTTTGAAGATGAGAGCTTGAGGAGAGAGAATGTGTAGATAAATTATGAGATGAGATTGTGAGTATCATAACATATTATGAAGCATTCTCATTAAAGAATAAATGAATAAATGTGATGAATAAGCATGCTTCATAAATGTTAAGTGGTGATTCATTAGCATGAGTCATTAATCATTTATGGTGCAATAATGACAATGATGAATCACTCTCATGACTCACAAATCTTATCCAAAGTATATGCCATCTAAACCTCCTTAGTCACCATCTTCTAGAAGCTTCTCGCACAATTACGAGAACGCCCCTCCAATCCGCAAAAATACGGAAAAACTTTAGACTGTAAAAATCCAATAACCGGATACCAGTAACTGGCTTAAACCAAAGCCGACTGGTAAAAACTGTCCGAAAGTCGTACGCGCGTAAACGCACGTATGCGTCCGAACCCTTGTCGTAAAACCATACGACCACTATATCGTTTCGCCTGGAATAGGAAACTCTCTGTGTGGGACTCTAGAGACTCGACTATTATGCTGGCAGTGGGTTTAACCACAGACCGCAAGCGGCACTAGCTGTACGTAACGGTCCCCAGGTAGTTGTCGATAAGAAGGCCGATGAGGAAACCCATCCGAACTCCTACTGAGTCTGATGTGACAATCTCCATACAGTCCGGTCCGTTCGTCCAGGACTATCGCATATCCGGCCTAGGGGGCGGCAAGCGTCAGTCCCCTAATAGCTGTATAAGTCGTGTCGGAGGGAAGCCCATTACACCCTGAGAAACTACTGGAACCTACCAGCAAATCTCGCTTGCCCTGGCCAGGGACTTTGCGTAATGGCTCTCTGACACAGCGCGATATCTACTCCCAATACCGGGAGGGACGAATCCTGTCTAACCGCCACTGCCTCCAAGTGCTCGGGACTGCACCCAACTGCTACCTGTTTGCACGACTCCTTTGAGCCGTGGTAGGGTAGAAATCTAAGAACAGTGGGACACACTCGAGGCGAAGTAGTAGTGTCAAGTCTGCGGACTATGCTGCACTCATGTCACCTGGGAACTGTTAACTGACGACTGGTATAAAACCAACCAACAGTTCCCTGTGAGTCCTGTCCGGTGTACCCGTAACCTAACGAGCACCTGCATACTATCTCCAGTACGACATACTGACGGCTGTGGGACAGACCATCTCCCCAACTGGGATGAGAAGCGTACACACCAGTCTACTCCGGAGTATCGATGCTCTGTCTCGATAATCCAACGACTAGGGACCTGAATAAGGATGTGCTTGTAGACTACCCAGCCCCCACTAGTGTGACTGCCATCACAACGCTGGTAGTCAAGCAAGATCATAAGAGCTCTATCAATACGTACACTCACATATTAAGATAGAAAAACCAAGTAGCGTACTACCATGTTTAGCAAGACTGTTATATACATGTGAATATCCCAAGCTTCCATTAAGTAATATACAAGCTAGTATGATACAGTAATGGCCTTCTAGGGCATAAACACTAACAATCTCCCACTTGCACTAGGGCCATGTACTGGCATATCGAAGACCAATGATCTCGAGTAGCCTCTCGAACTGCGTCTGAGGTAGGGCCTTCGTGAATGGATCAGCAATGTTCTCTTCTGAAGCAACTCTCCGAACCTCGATCTCCTGACGATCAATGATCTCCCTGATCAGGTGATACCGCCTCAAGATGTGTCTGGACTTCTGATGGGACCTTGGTTCCTTCGCTAAAGCTATAGCTCCGTTGTTGTCGCAATACAGAGGTATTGGATCAACTATGGTAGGAACCACCTGAAGTTCTGTTAGGAACTTCTTCATCCAGACTGCTTCTTTTGCGGCATCGCAAGCAGCTATATACTCCGCTTCCATCGTCGAGTCAGCAACGGTGTCCTGCTTGGAGCTCTTCCAGCACACCGCCCCTCCATTGAGGGTAAAGACATAAACCGACATGGACTTGGAATCGTCCTTATCGCTCTGGAAGCCGGAATCAGCAAAGGCCTCCAACCTGAGGTCTTTTCCGCCGTAAACCAAGAACATCTCTTTAGTCCTCCTCAGGTACTTGAGAATGTTCTTTACTGCTATCCAGTGCTTCTCCCCTGGGTCTGACTGATACCGGCTTACCACGCTGAGTGCGTAAGCTACATCTGGTCTGGTACACAACATCGCATACATTATAGAGCCTACCGCAGAAGCGTAGGGTATAATAGACATGCGTTCCCTTTCCAAATCAGTCTTGGGAGACATTTCTCTTGAGAGGGTGATTCCGTGACAAGCCGGTAGATTACCGCGCTTAGAATCTTCCATACTGAACCTTTTCAGTATAGTGTCGATATACCTGGACTGCGAAAGTCCCAACATCCTCTTGGATCTATCACGATAGATCCGGATCCCCAGAATGTAAGAGGCATCACCCAGGTCTTTCATGGAGAACCTGTGTGACAAGAATCCTTTGACAGATTGTAGCATAGGAATGTCATTTCCTATTAATAGAATGTCATCCACGTACAAGACGAAGAATACAACACTTCTGGCTACAACTTTAATATATATGCACGGTTCATCTGGATTTTTGATAAAGTCATATTCTTTGACTGTCTCATCAAAACAGATGTTCCAACTCCGCGATGCCTGCTTTAGTCCATAAATGCACTTAAGCAGCTTGCATACTTTCCCGCTGCTCCCACTCTGATTGAAACCCTCTGGCTGATCCATATAGACGCTCTCTTCTAAATTTCCATTCAGAAAAGCCGTCTTTACGTCCATCTGCCAGATTTCATAATCATGGAAGGCAGCAATTGCAAAAAGGATACGAATGGATTTGAGCATAGCCACTGGAGAAAAAGTTTCGTCATAGTCCAAACCAGGTCTTTGACGAAAACCCTTTGCAACAAGTCTAGCTTTATAGGTTTCCACCTGCCCATCTACACCAATCTTTTTCTTGAAGATCCATTTGCATCCTATGGGTTTTACCCCACCTGGAGCAAAGTCCAAAGTCCATACTTTGTTGGTGTACATGGACTCCATTTCGCTTCGCATTGCATCTAGCCATCGTACCGAGTCGCCACTCTGGATGGCCTGCTGGAAGCTAGTAGGTTCATCATCTTCTATGATGCAATCCTCTCTATCCCCGTCTATGAGAAAACCGTAGTATCTCTCAGGCGGATGAGACGGTCTACTACTCCTGCGGAGGGGTGCGGGAACGTCCTGTTCTTCTTGAACTTCCGGTTCCACCAAACTTTCAGTAGCAGTTTGTGGTTCTGGAATTTCTTCCAGTTCTATTTCGCTCCCACTTGTTTCCTTTTCTAAAAACTGATATTCTAGAAAATGGGCATTACGAGAAACAAACACCTTTTGTTCCTCTGCGTAATAGAATAGATACCCCTTGGAGTTCTTTGGATATCCCACAAACTTACACTTTACTGATCGTGCCTCGAGCTTGTCCACATGCTGCTTTTTAACAAAAGCTGGACATCCCCATATTTTCAGATACTGAAGATAGGGTTTCTTCCCAGTCCACATCTGATATGGAGTGGTAGGCACAGTCTTGGTTGGAACCTGGTTCAAAAGATATGCCGCTGATTCTAGCGCATGACCCCAGAAAGATCGCGGTAACTCAGCATTACTCATCATGGATCGTACCATATCTAATAGGGTTCGATTCCGTCTCTCCGATACACCGTTATGCTATGGAGTGTATGGAGGAGTAAGCTGAGAGAGAATTCCTTTCTCTTTTAGGTAACCTAGGAACTCGGCACTTAAGTATTCTCCACCTCGATCAGATCTTAGTGTCTTGATACTTTTGCCGGTTTGGTTTTCTACTTCATTCTTATACTCTTGGAATTTCTCAAAAGCCTCGGATTTATGTTTCATCAGATAAATGAATCCGTATCTTGAGTAATCATCCGTGAAAGTAATGAAATAGGAAAAACCACCTCTTGCATGTGTAGACATTGGACCACATACATCGCTGTGTATGAGTCCTAAGAGCTCGCTCGCTCTTACTCCTTGTCCAGTAAATGGAGTCTTTGTCATCTTTCCTTTGAGACAAGATTGACAAGTGTCATAAGATTGATATTCGAACGAGTCCAAATATCCTTCTCTATGCAACTTAGTCAACCTTCTCTCATTGATGTGACCCAGTCTACAATGCCATAAGAAAGCTTTATTTAAATCTGGAGACTTTCTTTTTAGTGTGTTCTGGACATTGAAAATTTGGAGTTGGTTTAAAACATATATTCCGTTATTTAGTGTACCTGACCCAATCAAACCATGATTAAGGTGGATGTTGACAACATTTCTTACAAACGTGAAATCATAACCTTTATTTGATAACAAGGAAACTGATATGATATTACACGTTAAGCTTGGTACAAAATAACAGTTATGTAAAACCAAAATGTGTCCACTCGTCAATCCTAGGTGATAATCCCCGACGGACGCAGCTCCCACGCTAGCTCCGTTAGCAACCCTGAGGATCATATCACCTTCCTTCAGCACTCTACGGTTTCTCAGTGCCTGCAATGAATTGCAAATATGAGATCCTGATCCGGTATCCAATACCCAGGAAGTAGAGTTGATCGACAGACAATTCTCAATTACAAACACACCTGAAGTCGAAGCCACAGCTTGCTTCGGTTCCTGGTTCTTGGCGTTCCACGCCTTGCAATCCTTCTTCCAGTGCCCTTTCCTGTGACAATGGAAGCACTCATCCTGGCCAACTATCGGTACTGCAATCTTTTTCTTTCCCTTCCCTCCCACCTTACTAACACCTCCTCTAGGTCTGGGTGCGGCCTTCTTCTTCCTTCCTTTGGCCTTAGCCTTGGACCCGGAAGAAGATGTACCGCCAACAAACATAGCGGGTGTTTCCCTTGAATTCTTCAAGGTGCCCTCTGCACTCCTTAACATGTTCAGGAGTTCCGGAAGTTCAACTTCTTTTCTTTGAAGGTTGAAGTTCAGGATAAACTGGGCGTAGGTGTGAGGAAGGGACTGGAGAATAAGGTCTGTATAGAGCTCATTATCCAAAGTCGTCCCAAGGTCTGCGAGCTCTTCTATGTAGCCGATCATCTTTAGGACATGTTCTCCTACCGATGACCCGACAGCCAACCTCGCTCGAAACAAGTTCTTTGAGGTCTCGTATCTTGCTATACGAGATTGCTCTCCATAAAGTTCCTTTGTATGGAGAAATATGCCATCAAGGTCCATATCCTCGTGCCTCCTCTGATGTTCATTGTTCATCGAGGCATGCACGATGCACTTGGCTTTCGCGCAATCTAAATCCCAGGTTTTGCGGATTTCCTTATCCGCATTGCTGGATTTGGGACCAGGGACAGCAGGTGCCGTAGCGGTGAGGACGTACCCCAGTTTGTCATAGGTCAAAGCCATTTTGACATTCCGCAGCCAATCTTTATAGTTTGGCCCTGTCAGTATATTTTTCTCTAAAAGTAACTTAAGTCCAGTCTTTTTCAGGATCGCTGCAATTAGGAGAGAGAGAAGAAAACTCTTTAGCATGATGCTCTTGCAAGTTTAGAGTGGTTTTTAGTTTATCTAAACTGGATGGCTCCCACTGTTTCTCGAATCCTTCCTCAAACCATAAAAGAAGAATTAGCCAGGACTATTCTCACCGTACAATACTTGCTTAACCGTTCAGCCAGGCTGGTGTCGATACTTCGAGGGAAGTTTTCCAACGCTTTCGCGAAGTTCCTTAATTAAATAACCTCTTTTCTCTGGGGGCGTAACCCCGCTGACACTTTTCTGGACACCTACTAGGTTTATAGCATTGATCGTTAAGTGACGAATATCCTGATAAGTAGCATATACTCACAGTAGGATCGGGATCCAAATATCATCGTCTGATAATGTTGTAGGAATGCTACCAACATTCATCAAACTCAAAATGGTATGCATCTCTTTGCAAATTTCAGTTTCTTTAGAAATTCCCGATATACATTTTTGCCCCATGCTCTTATGACCTTGGCGTTGGTCAAAATATCATAAGTCACATGTCAAGTTCTACCCATCATTATCTTGTTAATTTGAACCCATCCGTACATATCCTTGACGTTGGCCAAAATGATCATACGACTGTCCCAAACTAACTCATCTATCTATGCAACAAATGAATATCCAGCAGCTACCAAACACTATGCCTTGGCGTTGGTCAAAATACATAGCTTGAATACTACTGAATACCCAGATGAAATGACGGAGGGCTACGAATGGTTTTGGCGAAACCGTGAACGTAGTGAACTTGATATAACCGAAGGAACCTGATAGCTTTTTAAAAGGAGTGGTTAAATCTCCGCATTTAAAAATATCTGTTTTAAAAATAACCGAGTGGTTTCTTTTTAAATTGTTCCAACGATTTAAACTTGGTTTATTTTCTTTGCATTATAGATAATGCGTCCCATCATTAACCTATCATTGCAGAAAACAACGAAAATATGACGTCCTCTTATGCCATCCGCATTCGCCACGGGGCCCCGTCATTACCCGTTAGGTTACTTAACTAACGACAGAGCGGGGGCTGGGCTAGCGCGGGTGCAAAACATAAGTGACGTCTAAATAGCTACATTATATATAGATATTTTACATTCGTCTGACGCAATGATATTCCTTCCAGAACACAGATAAACTTTATTGGATTTGCAAGCAATCTGTATTTCTTTTGAGCCTGCAAGAAAAGACAGATTACACAGTTGTGATGAATAGCCGTTACCCCACCCTCGACCCCTACGGGTACGGCAAACTACCCGCCCGGCAGTTTGTGTACCCCACCTTGGGTCAGTCCTAGGAGCATAAACAGTAAAATGAAATAATACAACGGTGGCTACAACCGCAACCTGGATGTGCCCCGCAAAATAATATTACAACAAATTACATTTACAACAAATGAATTAAATAATAACCCATTGCAAAACCCCGGCTATACACCACAACAGTCCAATAACAGTTCATATGCACAAACAGATAAAACCATTACAGAAATGTGCAACCTCCTGCCAACTGACATACTAGCAGTTAGGGGAGGTTTACGAACACATTAAACAATCACAGATATAATCCAATATGCAAATACTGTACAATTTCGATCGATTAAGCATCTTTAATATTGCTCCAAAAACTGCTCTGTAAAACTGAAACCTGAGCAAATATTAAATATCCCAGAAAATCCTAATTGACACAGAGAAGCAGTACAGGAAATTTGAGTTCCTGACTCGGCAACTCGGCGGCGGAAGCGCGGCGGATCGGTGCCGATCCGCCGCGGTTCCGCGGCCGCGTTGCCGATTCATGAACTCAAATTTCTTGAGTGTTCTTCTGGTGTCTTGTCAAGCTCTCTGAACTCACCTGAAAAATTTTTGGACTTCATTTAAATTTCGACAGAAACTTGACAGTTTTAGGGTTTTCCGGCTTCGTTTTTCCGTTCGAAATTCGTACAAATTTGCAATTAAGTTTTTTATTGTTTAGCGAGGCTCTGATACCACTGTAAGTCGATGTACTTCACCCCAGAACTTGTGGGGAGGCGGAATTTTCGAAAACGATCATGTTTAAAGAACGAACATCGACTAACCGCTTAAATCGAAGCTAAAATACAAATAACCGTACACAAAGAGTTTCATAACTATTGTGTTTAGGGATTATACCTAATGAAACCAGTCCTTCGTCTTTACGATCTCCTTGTTCTCCTCGGCCTTCTCTAGGTAGTAGACGATCCACCCGAGAGCAAAACTCCAAACTAAACCTCTAACTTGAGGTAACTAATCTTCTTGGATTGCTAATCAAAGAAGATAGAATGAAATAGAGTGATGGTTATGGATTGATTAGTCTTTCTAATCCTTTGATCTCAACACATGAGGTGTAAGGATTAGGGTTTGAAGATGAGAGCTTGAGGAGAGAGAATGGGTAGATAAATTATGAGATGAGATTGTGAGTATTATAAAATATTATGAAGCATTCTCAATAAAGAATAAATGAATAAATGTGATGAATAAGCATGCTTCATAAATGTTAAGTGGTGATTCATTAGCATGAGTCATTAATCATTTATGGTGCAATAATGACAATGATGAATCACTCTCATGACTCACAAATCTTATCCAAAGTATATGCCATCTAAACCTCCTTAGTCACCATCTTCTAGAAGCTTCTCGCACAATTACGAGAACGCCGCTCCAATCCGCAAAAATACGGAAAAACTTTAGACTGTAAAAATCCAATAACCGGATACCAGTAACTGGCTTAAACCAAAGCCGACTGGTAAAAACTGTCCGAAAGTCGTACGCGCGTAAACGTACGTATGCGTCCGAACCCTTGTCGTAAAACCATACGACCTCTATATCGTTTCGCCTGGAATAGGAAACTCTCTGTGTGGGACTCTAGAGACTCGACTACTACGCTGGCAGTGGGTTTAACCACAGACCGCAAGCGGCACTAGCTGTACGTAACGGTCCCCAGGTAGTTGTCGATAAGAAGGCCGATGAGGAAACCCATCCGAACTCCTACTGAGTCTGATGTGACAATCTCCATACAGTCCGGTCCGTTCGTCCAGGACTATCGCATATCCGGCCTAGGGGGCGGCAAGCGTCAGTCCCCTAATAGCTGTATAAGTCGTGTCGGAGGGAAGCCCATTACACCCTGAGAAACTACTGGAACCTACCAGCAAATCTCGCTTGCCCTGGCCAGGGACTTTGCGTAATGGCTCTCTGACACAGCGCGATATCTACTCCCAATACCGGGAGGGATGAATCCTGTCTAACCGCCACTGCCTCCAAGTGCTCGGGACTGCACCCAACTGCTACCTGTTTGCACGACTCCTTTGAGCCGTGGTAGGGTAGCAATCTAAGAACAGTGGGACACACTCGAGGCGAAGTAGCAGTGTCAATTCTGCGGACTATGCTGCACTCATGTCACCTGGGAACTGTTCACTGACGACTGGTATAAAACCAACCAACAGTTCCCTGTGAGTCCTGTCCGGTGTACCCGTAACCTAACGAGCACCTGCATACTATCTCCAGTACGACGTACTGACGGCTGTGGGACAGACCATCTCCCCAACTGGGATGAGAAGCGTACACACCAGTCTACTCCGGAGTATCGATGCTCTGTCTCGATAATCCAATGACTAGGGACCTGAATAAGGATGTGCTTGTAGACTACCCAACCCCCACTAGTGTGACTGCCATCACAACGCTGGTATTCAAGCAAGATCCTAAGAGCTCTATCAATACGTACACTCACATATTAAGATAGAAAAACCAAGTAGCATACTACCATGTTTAGAAAGACTGTTATATACATGTGAATATCCCAAGCTTCCATTAAGTAATATACAAGCTAGTATGATACAGTAATGGCCTTCTAGGGCATAAACACTAACACATAAGATGAACTAGGTTCCTACCATTGTGTGACAATGGAAGTGTGGTTTTGGCCCAGGAACCCTGGTCCCGTCTGTGACCCATACATATTCTGAGGCAGCATCAACTGATCATGGAGATAGTTGATCTCCAGGGTGATCAAGGTTAGGAGAGTAGACTCAGAGGACAACACGGCGGATCCACTCACAAAGGCCTTTTCCCAGAGAGAGACTTATATGGGATTGTTGAGTATTAGATACTGCAACCACTGCTACATATGGCCCTAGTGCAAGTGGGAGATTGTTAGTTATGTGTATGCCCTAGAGGCCATTACTGTACATAGGATGCATATTGTAGTGGATGTTGGGACATATATAGGTAAGACTTTCTTGCTCGACATGATAGTATGCTATCTGGTTGCTCTTTATCTTAACATGTATACTTATTGTCTCTCTATTACATGTTGATAAAGCCCTTAGGATGTGTACTCGACTTCCAGGACTATGATGAAGATCATACTAGTGGGGCCTGGGTAGTCAATGAGTACATCCTTCAATGTTCCTAGTCGTGGGAATATCGCGACGGGGCATCGATATTCCAGAGTAGACTAGCGTATATCTTCTCGATCGATGTGATGGGCGATGGATGATCCCATATCCATTGGTGTTTGACATCAGAGATGGTATGCGGGCGCTCAGTGATGACTGGGTACACTGAACGGACTCGCCGAGAACTCCCAGATGGTATTATACCTCACGTCAGATGGCAGTTCTCTGGTGACACTGGTACAACTTAGTCTGTTGACCCGAGATCGTCATAGATTCTTGTGTGTCTCCCACTGTGCTTTGATTTCCATCCTACCACGGCTCTACTTAGTCGTGCAAACAAGTGGTTTTTGGGTACAGTCCCGATTCATATGGAGGCAATGAGCGATAGGAGGGGATTCGTCTCTCCCGGTATTGGGGGTTGATGTTGCGCTATGCTCGACTGGCCATAACTGGAAATCCTTGGCCAGGGTTGCAGTGATTTACTGGTAAGTGTTATCAGTAGTTTCACGCTTGTTATGGACCTTATCTCGGCATGACTTATCAAGCTACTGTGGTCTGACGTTTACCACCCCTTGGCGAGATATGCGACATATTAGACGAACAAACCGGACTGTGCGGTATGTGTTATTGGTTGGATTCACAGGAGTGTGAGCGGGCTTGCTCGTTGATCTTCTGATCGCTCATTACCCGGGTGGCCGTTACGTTTAGCAGACCGCTTGCGGCTTGTGGGTGTTTGATATGATCATCACCTGCTTCCGGCGTATTGACGAGTCTTTAGAGTCCTACACAGAGGTTTCCTGGCTCAAGCGAAACGAAATAGGAGTGCATATGAGATATGTGCGGGACCGAGAATAATACCAGTATGTGATACTGAATTCTATTCTCGCGATTCGTATCATCGGACGGGTAAATAAGATATAGCCGGGTTACCGAATCAAATGTTGATTTGATATATTGATACACTTGATATTAGTCGGTTATATGCGTTATGACCGGATCATTAAATCAAGTGTTGATTTAATGATTTAATGTATAATTATATATATGACATATTACTTTACATTAACTAGTATTTGTTCACTTAAGATTGATCTTCTTACTTGATGTGCACAAGTAGTATATGTGATATATTTTTGTGCACTTGATTGTATCATGTTTGACGATACATGCAAACTTGGGTGTGTGTATGCTATACACCATGTTTAGTTAATGGTTAGGGTTCCATTTGTTTTATTTATTTATTTTTTTGGCAAGAAATAAAATGGTGGCTTGTTTTGTTTTACTCTTGAAGCTTCATGAAGCTTTGAAAGTCTTAACCATTTTGTTGCTTTCCTTAGCCCAACCATTAGCCTAAACCCTAGTTTACTCTCTACATGAGTTTACTCACCCATGGTTGCTAAATGATAGACATCACTTGATTTTCTTTTGGAGATAATTATTATTCATTTTCTTTTCTCCTTCTTCTTCTTCTTCATGGAGAGAAGAAAGCTCTCTTGAAAATTCCAAGTGATGAATCCAAGTGAGAAATCCAAATCCAAAGTGAACCCACTTCCTATTTCTTCATCCTCTACCACTTGCCATGTAGTAGAGAGTGTTATCTTTACAAGTTTCATGACCAAGTGAAGATGGAGCTTGGGTTAGAGTTTCCTCGACGTAGATCATCTTCGGCATCAAAGTCAACGACCTAGCCCGATCATATCTCCGACGAAACCATCGCTAGAGTCCGGGATCCGATGATCGCAGCGGAGGGACGTCATCACGGAGCTTTGGAAGTGGAGGACCGGATCTACAAAGGTTGTAGTCCCTTTCACTCTTAGTTAAAGTTGTTAACTTGCATGTTCTTTCGCCTTACCTCTAGTAACGATCTAGCATTACGGTTCTTTGGCACATGGAAATTTTTTATTTTGGCATGGTTGATCACTTGTAGAACCTCATGGGTGTGCTTAGGAACCCTACATTATCAAGCTGCTGGGGTCTGACGTTTACCACCCCTAGGCGAGATATGCGACATATCTGACGAACAGACCGGACTGTGCGGTAAGTGTTACTGATTGGATTCGCAGGAGTGTGAGCAGGCTTGCTCGTTGATCTTCTGATCGCTCAATACCCGGGTGACCGTTACGTTTAGCAGACCGATTGCGGCTTGTGGGTGATTGATATGATCACCACCTACTGCCGGCGTATTGACGAGTCTTTAGAGTCCTACACAGAGGTTTCCTGGCTCAAGCGAAACGAAATAGGAGAGCATATGAGATATGTGAGGGACCGAGAATAATACCAGTATGTGATACTGTATTATATTCTTGCGATTTGTATCATCAGTCGGTTATATGAGATATAGCCGGGTTACCGAATCAAGTGTTGATTCGATACATTGATACACCAGATATTAGTCGGTTATATCGGATATGACCGGATCGTTAAATCAACTGTTGATTTAATGATTTAATGTATAATTATATATTTGATATATTACTTTACATTAACTAGTATTGGTTCACTTAAGATTGATGTGCACAAGTTGTATATGTGATATATGTTTGTGCACTAGTTTGCATCACGATTGATCATACATGCAAACATGGGTGTGTGTGTGTGACATACACCATGTTAATTATAATTTAGGTTTTTATTTATCTTAATTATTCAAAATAGTGGCTTCTTTTGTCATGGCTTGAAGCTTCATGAAGCTTGAAACAACTTTGATGAAGTCCACCCATTTTGTCTAGATTAAGATATTCATTAACCAAACCATTATAATTAACTATGGTTTAGTCTCTATAAAGTTTAACTCACCCATGGTTGCATTATGATAGACTTCACATGATTATTCTTTTGTGATAATTCAATTTTAATTCTTATTCTTTTCTTTCTTCTTGTTCTTCTTCAAGAAGAAGAAAAACCTACCTAGAAATTTTTCAAGTGAAGAATTAGAGTGAGAAATCCAAATCCAAAGTGAACCCACTTCCTATTTCATCATCCTCTACTACTTGCCATTTAGTTTAGGGTGTTCTCTTCACAAAGTTTTTGACCTAGTGGAGATGGAGCTTGAGTTTGAGTCTCCTCGACGTAGATCATCTTCGGCCTCGAAGTCAACGACCCAGCCCGCTCATTTCTCCGAGGAAACCATCACTGGAGTCCGGGATCTCGATGATCGCAGCGAAGGGACGTCATCACGGAGCTTTAGAAGTGAAGGACCGGATCTACAAAGGTTGTAATCCTTTTCACTTAGTGTTAAAGTTGTTTGCTTGCTAGTTTTCGCATAATCTCTAGTATACGATCTTGGTTAGGGTTGTTCGGCACATCTAATTTTTTGAATCGGGCATGGTTGATGCCTTGTAGAGACTTGTTAGAGTGCCTGGGAACCCTACAGTTTCTTCTCACTCTCTCTCTCTCTGGCTGCGATTTTGACCCGACCTTTGACTAAAACTCATAAAACCAAATTGACCGAACCTTCTTAAAACACTTTGGCTTTTGGAATGTCATGGTGTCGCATATATCATTGCCACTTCTATATCACCTTTGCTTTTCTCCAGAACACCTCATATCACTACGAACATCCACTTCCATTGGATAAATTCATCGTATGGTTATATACGAACTCGAAGGAACTTTTTCGAGGATGGATTCTCGTTCTGGAGAGATTGAATAGGATTATTCAGTTGTCTTTTCTCTTTACCTTCTCTCGGGTTGTGAGGTCTCCTAGGATTAGGAGAGGGTACACCTATTGAGCTTATTGGATAGTCTTCCTCCAGACCATAGGTTGGTGCTGAACGGTAGGGAAGGAAGAAAACCAAAAAGCTTAACTGTGGTGTACAGAAGGAAATAAGTAAAGACATATAAATGGATTAGAAAAATGGCAAAGGAAATTGCGATCACCATCATTCACGACAGAGACCGGGTATACCCCTGCCACTCCTACATCCACTTCGCATTTCTCTATGACACTCCGTATCACCACGGATATCCGCATCCATTGGATAAATCCATCATATAGTTACATACGAACTCGAAGGAACTTTTTCGAGGATGGATTCTGGTTCAGGAGAAATAGAATAGGATTATTCAGATGTCTTTTCTCTTTACCTTCTCTCAGGTTGCGAGGGCTCCCAAGATTAGGAGAGTGCACCTATTACGCTTATTGGATAGTCTTCTTCCAAACCTTAGGCTGGTGCCGAAAGGTAGGGAATGAAGAAAAAACCAATTAGCGTAAAGGAGGTGTACATAAGGTAATAAGTAAAGACATAATAAAGGGATTGCAGTGAGGGCAGGTAAGTATATGGTTACTGTCGTGAATCAGGATATTGGAAGAGGCTTACTAGGAATACCAGTTAACCCCTTTGAAACATTTTCATGTTTTAGTTTGACTGTTCGATGTTAATTGAAAACTATTTTCCCAATTGGAATCTAACTCCAGGGTATGTATTTACTGGATCAAATTCGCACATCTGTATGTTATTACGGATGGTGAGTAGGAGTAAGATATTGGGAATTGGGTGATTAGATCCTCATTATATCGGAATTCCTTGTAATTGGTGATATTTAAGGAAATCATCTGGATTTTGCCGGATGGCAAATATTTGGTTTTGAATATCCGTTGTTATGCACCAATTTCAAACTGATATATCTGTACATTTATTTTATAAAGTGAGATATAACTTTTTGATATTATGTCTGTGACATTTACCTATATCAGTTGGTGATTAGGTAAGGTGAATTCAACAACGGTGTCACGTCCCGAAAGTACGGAACAAGACCGGCACTTAAACTACGAACGTCTCGAGGCGTACGTAATCTAAGTAAACCGAAACCCCAGAAATCCAAACCAAGAAAAGAAGTAGAGTGAAGGAAAACCAATTTAAAACCAGTAGTTTCAATAGCATAAGCCGAATTATGCGGGTTTCTAAAAACATCAAAAATTTCCTGAAAATTTCGGCAGAGTCTCCTTTGTAAAACTGGCCCCCAAACGGGATACAACATGAATAGTATACGAAATCAAAAAAAGGCATCCCCAAGCGGGAGCTAGCTCTTCGTCAACCGACGGTCACAACCACACAAGCAATATAATATACAACGCCAACGGCGAGGATCAAAACTCAAAAGGAAACCTAAAACCACAAGAAATCCACAGAAATATAACGCGCGACTCTAAGGTCGAAGGAATAACATCACTGGTCTCTATCTCAAAAATAAATACATATTTGGTTGATGGAACTTCTAGATACAACAGAATAATGATATACAAGATATATAATGGGGGTACGATACAAGTAAACCCACATACTAGCAAATCACCCGAACGAAACTATGCCCGCAAAGCCGTAATGAAACCTGTACGGCAAACCTGCAAGAAACTGGGCACAACGGGGGTGAGTTGCCAACTCGTGAATAGAAAAACATCTACGCACAGAAATCGCATAAATAACGCAACCTAGGTCAATGATCATAATATATCGTCAAATATATAACATGCAGCCTATAACAATGGCTAATATCTAACCCGAGTGTAATCCCATGTTCCTGTGTCAGTGCCTCAGGTAACAATATATCATATGGATGATGTATGAATGCATGAAACGGAATGCATGTACTGATGAAAACTGCTGTCATAAATTAGTGAGATTTCTATATCTTTTTAAAAACGAGGTATCATAAATGAAATCAGCATAAACAGTGCCTAGCATCGACACAAAACAAGTATCCAAATCTCTCGATATCTCTGTGTCGCAATCTCTGTACCTCAATATCTCAAAATCTCTGTATGTCAATCTCACTATCTAGGGCGCCGTCAGTCCAGACCGGCCCCTACCATCAACCTCAAGACTACGACGGTATCCTCCGGATATCCGACGCGTCGGGTAAAATCACCGGTAGGTAGTGCTCCCCTGCCAGGCTCACATCGTCATCATCACGCGCTTCTTGCCCCGGGGTACCTTACCGGGTCCACCATGTACCCGAAACGGTTCATCCGTCTCCTCGAATCGGGTCTCGAAATCCATCAGCAAACTCATGGTGGACGACTCATACATCATGGGAAAACCGCGCTTTTCATTTAAAAAGAGAAAGAAGAAGTTTGTATAAGTTTTGCGGTTTTCCCCCAAATCCAGAAAATCTCATGGAAATCCGAATCCAAAACCTCAATAGCACGTAAAATAGTGAATATACGCATGAGAATCCATGAATGCGGCATAACAATGAATAACAGTATTAATGAAGTAGCAGGTAATAACTACAATGTCTAAACTAGCATATAAGGCAAGTACACTAATATCATGTCTAAACTATTAGCTAACAGGCTATGTCAATGTAATAGTATTTTCTAAGTGTACGTGACATGGCAATTACCGATGAAGATGTGTGTGAGCCGGCAAGTAAGTGTACGTGGTACATACGCATCATCGGTAATGGTGATGGTGTCCTAACAGCATGATATCAATAATGAAATATGAATTACAATAAGTATGCGATGCGGAGCAACAACAATAATATGCAGGAGCTGAATACTAGACACAACGATAACTAAACTGCATTACCCTAATATAAGTCCTACAATAGTGCCTTTTGAAATAACACGAATCGCAGTGTTTTGAAAATAAGGGCTACGGTGTTTTTAAGAAAAGATACGTCTTTTGAAATATCCGTAGAATCCCTTGACCTGTCTTTTATAATACACACGATTCGTTAGTTTTGAAATAGATAGGAGTCTAATCTAGTCTAACAACTACACTAAACTATACGGCTGAACTAACAAGCTGAACTACAGGTAAGGAAACTGCCTAACATCTGAGTCGATACATATACATACCTGTATATATATTAGTCGGTGATCCCGCCTCAATAATATCATCTCCGATACCATATCTATAATCAGACATCCCAAGTCAAGAGTGCGAATCAATCATCAAAATATAGCTCGTACGTAAATCCGTCGTACGACATCCCCAAATCTGGGTACGGGTTAATATCACATTCATCATACTATTCACCTGGTATCCTCTTTATCAAATATCATGATCGGGGTACTGATCTACATTTAGTACAATACTGATACCGCCTAAGTATGCATGGACGTGTGTGAAACACTACGTCAAGGACCCGCTACAACGTCATGTCGTATCTCAAATACGAATCCTGCCATATCACCGAATTCACAACCTCAATACAAATCTCATCGACTCATCTCAAACCCAAGTATTATCCTCAAATCCGTATGTGAACACATAGTCCCATACCCATGTGAACACATAACTATATATTCCCGTATAAGCACAAATGAAAGAAGAAAGTATGCAAGTATGGGTTGGTGTGTGCATGTGTAGTGCGACCACTACTCTAGGGTTTCGCGACACTAAATCATCCAAGAACACCAAATATCCATATTATCATCAATATACTCAAACAATATATAAACAATATATATGTGTGTGTATACGTATTCGTATACATCACCACGAACTGCGGGGGTGCTATACGCCATCCACCCGACTTCTCCCCGTAGATATAAATCTACTCACCTGGTCCTCGCTAGCCGGTGGCGACGTCGCCACGTGCTTGCTTGTCGTCTCGAAGTCCACATGGGGTACCTACATATCATAACGCATCGTATCGCATTAAAACCAAATTCGAAATCGAAACGGCACACGAAAATCAAATCGGCACGCGTATCACGCATAGGTCAAAACCTATCGCCTACGCATGCCAAAATAGCCAAATCAATCCTCGATGTCGATGTACAAACGTCAATCAATCAAGAAAAACCCAACATACCAATCACGCGTTCATAACGCACTAGAATTTAATTGAAAATATGGTGCAATTCATAAAAACCTTAAATTTGCTCAAATCGATTTATTTCACAAAACCTAGAAAGCACTTAATTACCGTTTTAATTCGAAACTTGATGTTTTAACCCAACTAATAGCCATAATATTCACTAAGTATCATAACCAGGTCATATAAACCATTTCCATACTTTTAATCTCATTAATTATCATTAACCCAAAATTCAAGTTTGCAAAAATAACCAATTTTAACAATTTTTAAAGTAAAATTCATAATTTAACAAATAAGCTTGGTTTTGCATGGTCCAAAGGCATTAAACCACTTATTATAATACTAATAATGACATGAAACCATAATTATATTTTAATCTAAGACATTCAATAATTTTCCAAAAATCTAGTAAGTAAAATAGCTTAAATATTACAATTTCAACTTAACAATTTACAACTAACAATTTAATTTTGTTTCACATTCCACAAAAGAAGAATCCTACTTGCAACCATAATCATACAACAAAACCCTAACTATAAACCAAAACCATCCACTTGAATTTCTAAACTTGAATTCAAAACCCCTTTATTTATATTTTTTTAAACACCTAAACAAGTTTGCTTTAAACATACAACTAACAATTAACAAATATGGAAGAATTTTTATACCTCATGATCAAGAGATCAACATGAAGATCATGGCCTCCAAAATGCCAAATTTCCTCCAAGATCCATGCTAGCTTGGGCAAAGAAATAATGGGTAGAGATTGGATTTTGTTTTTGTAGGATTTTTGACTTGGATTTTTTGTGGAATTTTGTGGGTTTTGCAATGAAGTGGAGAAGAATCAAGAGGGGCTGTTTTTTGTGCAGGTTCGGCCAGAAATTTGTGGGGATTGGGTGAGGGAGGAGAGAGAGTGAGGCGGGGAAAGATAAATCTAGTCAAAGTCCACTCAATTTCTATCATTTTCTATTCTATTCTTTTCTTTTCTTTCTTTTATTTTCTTTGAAAATTCAAGTGGGGAAAGTGATGGGGCTGCTGAATTCGGCCAAGGGAAGAATTAATGGGGGTGTGTGAGTGTGGGTATGGGTGTGGGGTGATGAAAAATGATAAATACGATACCCTAAACATCCATTTACACTAAAAAAAGCCTTTTTTCTTCAATAATTTCTAAACCGTTTTGGCAAACGATTTCGTTTCAAAAACCACATGATAAAATTTTGTTTAATGTTTTATGTTGCACAAAATTTGTTTCAACTCATTCCAATTTGTAACTTTCCCTAATTAAATGTATTAGTGACGGCTTAAAATAATAATAAAATAATTAATTTCGGAAAAATTTTCAGAAAATTTGAAATTTCACCAGTGGCTCAATAAACACCAAATACTAACAATTACATAGCTAGAATATGTATATTTAATTTTATAATAACGATATTTGCATTTTGACTTTTTACAGAAAACCCCTTTATTTTACCGTTTTTTCGAAATTTCACCGAAACGATTTTCAAAACGTTACAAACGGTGTAATCCATACTACAGTTTTTCAACCTACGACACACAGTGTTTGAGTTCTTGAAATCAGAGGACTTATACAAAGAATTGTATGTTGTCCAGTATCCATTAGGACAATAGGGTTGGTACTCGTACTATATTCTGTTTACTCATGACTTCTCTTATTTTAGACAGGTATTTCGTAGAAATGCAAAGTCCAGATATTGAGAAGTTATAGGTATAAGAATAAAGTAGAGAACCATTTGTTGGAAGTATCAGGATTCTTCGAGGAAGTCGAAGATGTAGATACTTTTGTTTGGTATTCCGTTAATAGTAATGGTTTTGAGAACTTGTTTCTCTTTCAGGATGCTCATATATGGATGCACTCCTAGATGAGTAATGCTGATTGTCCTCTTTCCATTTGGTTGATATGCACTGGAGACAGCTGCTTGATTTTGAATCTGGATCAAAATTAAATTAGTGCTTTTGTTTCTATATAGAATCAATTTATATCTTAACGATGTTAAGGTATAGGGAGTTATCCGGCTGATGCTTAAAACCAGAATCCGGATAAACTAGAGGCACATTTCAGTAATGGCAGTTTCTGGGTTATCCCGGGCTTTGACGAGGGTTAACTTTCTACCATCATGAAGATCAATATTTATATTGTTCTTGATTCGTCACAGTTTTAGTAAAATGGACTTTTTCATAAAAACAGAAGTGGGATCATGGTAGAACTGGAATGATTCCAGAACCACAAACGATTACTGAAGATTTAATAGAACCTGAGGATTCAATTGGTTTTGATGTTCCATTAGCCACTCCGCAGATTTGGTAGGTAACCTCAGGCACCCGAGAAGTACTTCGGTCTTCTCTAAGACGGTGACAGGGAGGTTATTGTTTACCCAGACTTACCATTGCTGTTGTTCTAGACTATAAGACCCGGCAGGAGGATGAGTATAGCGTCGTTCTAAACTAGCTTTGGAAATGCACGTGTATATGACTCTGCCAGAGGGTTGTTGTTGTCATTGGGAGCAGCGGAAGCATAATGGGCAAGTAGCTTATGTCTATTTATAGACAAAAGCAGGTATAGAGGAATTAGATCATCTATTTCTGATGTGATAGTCATAGGCTTTGACCTTATCAGAGTAGGAGATGGATCTGGTAAGAAGGCAGTAGGGTGTGATGTCCTGGTATTTAGGATGACCTGCACTTATAGGAAGAGACATTCTTATACTACGATCGGTTATATTGTGGTTGTCACACAGTTGTTTCTCCACATAGGATATGGATATAATATCAGGTTTTCTGGTTACTAGATCTATGGTTTTAGATCTAGATTTGGGAAGTAACCCAATCTGGGTACTTTGACATTATTCTAATGAGATTATAGGATGGACGACTCCTGGCATGGTGGTGTACCTGCAGATGATGGAGTCACCCTCTCTGAAGGTGTCTTATAGACTAAAGGGGAGAGGGTTCTACATGATTAGCATATCACTTGCTTAAACAATTGAGTTAATCATGAAATGTCAAGTACCACACAAGATATTGTTTTTGCACTAGCTGCAATAAACGTATTTTAATCCAATCCTGGAAAAACATTGGGAAGTAGTTTATGAACATAAATGGATGTTCTAGGGAATTGATTACGGCAGCCTCCATAGGAGACGGTTATCATTTAAGGCTTCTATGGTGACCTGGATGACAGAGTGACCGTCAGAGTTATAGTTTTCCCTCTTTTGAGGGACAGTATGTTGGACAGGTGGTCCAAGCGAATACTGAGGAAAGGCATAGCGTAGGATACTGATGAAGTTCAGTGGATGATACAGTCTAAAGAAGTTTGTTGGATTTGGAGTTCATTTCTGAACTGGGTCCCATCAGATATCCAGACAAAATTCTAAGACAGGTATTGCTCATTTCGGGAGATAGTTTTCTCCGCGAAGTTGAGATTAAGAGAGATACAGAAAGAAACATTGGAGCGAATCCACTCACTGAGGCTATTTCTCTAACGCAATCAATTTTTGCAAACGGGCTTTGCGAAACTGATTAGTAGAGAAGTTGGGTTTTCGGTATCACACGGGCTGTGAGTATGAGACATCGCAATAATTGGCCTTAAGTGCAAGTGGGAGATTGTTGGCTATAGTGCCCTCAAGGCAATTATCATAGTCGCGGACTTGTGATTAAGATGATTGAGGCATGACCTATACCGATAAAACGACCTTACTCAAGATGATAGTATGCTATCTGGTTTGTCTTTATCATCATGTACATGCTGATAGAGCCCTTAGGATTCTTGCTTGACTGCCAGCAATATGATGGAGATCATATATGTTGGAGCTGGGGTCTATATGCACATCCTTAAATGTCCTTAGTCGTAGGAGTATCGAGACCGGGCATCGATACTCTAGTGTAGACTAGTGTATACTGATCGAGACCCCGACGAGGGGCGGTGGCCAGGTCTCACAAGCCATTGGTGTTAGTTTGTTCACCTAAGATAGTATACAGGTGCTCATTGGGTTATGAGTACACTGGCCGGACTCGCCGGGAACCTGCTGGTTTGTATTATACCTATTGTCAGATTGCATTTCCCAGGTGACATGTGTACAGGTTAGTCTGTCGACCTGAGATCGTCATTTGTCTCGTGTGAGTTCCCACTGTGCTTTGATTACTACCCTACCACGGCTCAAAGGAGTCGTGCAAACAGGTTTTAGTTGGGTACAGTCCCGAGCCACACGGAGGCAGTGATTGGATCGTCGGGGATTTGTCTCTCCCGGTATTGGGGATTGATGTCGCGTTGTGTACGGATGGCCATCACCATAAATCCGTGGCCACGGTGGATGAGAACTACCGATCCAGGATCGATAGTTTCTCACGTGGTGATGGGTTTCATACCGACACTAAATGTCGTGTTGTTAGGGGTCTGAATTTATCCAGCCCTTAGACTCGATATGCAGATACTCTTAGACGAACAGACCGGACTGTACGGATATTGTCACTGACAGGCTCAGTAGGGGTTCGAGAAGAGTTTGCTCGTCGGCCTCCCTTTCGCTCAATATCTGGGTAGCCGTTACGTACAGCTAGTGCCGCTGACGTGCTTGTGGTTAAACCCACTGCCAGCGTATTGACGAGTCTTTAGAGTCCCACACAGAGGGTTTTCACGATTCAGGCGATACGGTGTACATGAGGTATGTTGGTACATACGGGTGTCCGATTAAATATGTGCACTTGCTGCACAGACTTTAATCGGACGCTTGATAATACTAGCGGCTTAGGATTAAGCCCGATTATTAAATCAGGTTTTTGATTTAATAATTTACATATGTATTTATATATATGTATTCTGGTATTATTTTTCACTATTCATTTTCTCTCTTAGCTATTTGTATTTTTGTACGAATACGCGTATATGTATTTCGGTACATGTACCGGAAAGTATTCCGTATTTTATACGGAATAGCTTCTAGAAGGTGCCGCCTCATTAATGATTTTCTTTATTGAAAATCATTTGGGAAATGAGGTGGAAATGAGGTATGGGTCAAAGCATGGACTTGAAGTATAGTTTGCATTGTTTAATGAAATTAGAAAATGACCTTTTTTTATGTGTGGAGGAGTGAGGGGGGCGGCCACATATTGGTGGGGGGTTCATTTTTATTTGGGCTAATGACATTCATCAAACTCCCACTCTCTCATTCACACAAAATGAGTTAGCCATTTTTCTTTGCTCATGCCAAAGTTTACCTCCTTTTTCATCATTCTTGAGCTGCTCCATGGAGCACATGGATGAGAGAAAAATTGTAGTGTCATTTTCAGACACCCCCACTCTCCATCACTAGCGACTTTGGAGCGTCGGTTATCTCGTTCGACGAGGTTGGAGCTTGCGCCGTTTCCCTCGGGTGGATCATCGGAGACGAAAGAAGAACGGCAACCAAACCATATCAAGGAGCCACTAGGAGCTTGGAATGAAGACCGAAGGACATGGATCAACTCGGTATAAGGATTCTAACTCTTAGTTAGTTTACTAGTTTAGGGTTTATGGTCGATCTGGGATTCGGGCAACGGTAGCGCCGGTTTAGAACATTTTGTTCCGCATTTTGGCCGCGTTTCGACGGCCGGGGCGCTGCCACAACCCAACAGATTGTGGGTACATGGTAGACCCGTTATGATACCCCGGGGCGGGAACGGATTTGCTGTGCAGTAGACGGTGAGCCTGGCAGAGGGACTACTACCTAGCGGTGATTGGTTGGACTTGGCGGTTATCCGTAAGATACCGACCGATGTCGAGAGATGGATATTGGGCCGACCCGTTCTGCCGGAGTGTCACGACCCGAAAGAGCACGTGACTGGCACTTGAACCATATGAAGCCTATAGGACTCCATCTGATCCAAGTAAGCCAAAAGCCCAGAAATCTAAAACCATTTTGAAGAATAAACAAAGAAAACTGGTTTAAAGAAGTGAAGAAATACAGGTTTGAAATCAAGGTTTTTAAATAACTAAGCCGAAGGTATGTTTTGAAAACAATAAGTCTTTTCTAAAAAGTTCGGCAGAGTTTCTCTTGTAAAACTGGCCCCGAATGGGGTACAACATGAATAACAATATATAAAATGATAAAGGCATCCCCAAGCGGGATCTAGCTCTTCGTCAATCGACGGTCACAACCACGCAAGATATGATAATATACAACGCCAAGTGGCGAGGATCAAAAGCAAAAGAAAACTCAAAAGCAACAAGAAACCACAATACTACTAAGCGCGACTCTAAGGTCGAAATATACAACACTGAAATCTAGGTCTGAAAGAATATACAAGTTTTGGTTGATGGACATTTCTAGATACAATGAATAAATAAGTACAACATGGGAATTCTTGATGCAAAAGAATCCACCTACCAAAAGCAAATCACCCGCAAGAAGGTAGTGTGCCAGAAATGCCGCAATAGAACCTGTACGGCATAACCTGCAAGAGCTGTGGCACAACGGGGGTGAGTTGCCAACTCGTGAATAGAAACATCTACAAGGATAAATCGAATGCAAGACATAATCCTAAGTCAACGATCAGTAAAATATCCACAAGAGTACATCTGAGTGTAATAATGTGGCAAGGTAACATCTAATCATGTATATAGTGCCAGGTACTCAGGTAACAACATGTCATCAGTGTAAGGTATGTCTGCATGAAGTATCAATGAAGAAATATCAATAATATCAATACACATATATTAGCGTCCCATACCACTAATATTGGTGTAAGATAAGTGTAAATCCAGTCTGTATATGAACCAAGTCTGTATATATGTGGAACCCGTCCACCTGTCACCCACTGACAGCAAGCATCATGTATGCAAGTATGAGGATACAACAAAATCATGGAAACTCATCATGAAAACCCGTGCCAAGCATCGACACGTAAATCCTCCTATATCGGGCATCCGTCATTCCGGGTCAGCCCTCTCTCAAGTATACATATATCGGGAATCCGTCAGTCCGGGTCATCCCTCTCTCAATACATCGGGCATCCGTCATTCCGGGTCAGCCCTATATCAATCCATCGGGCATCCGTCATTCCGGGTCAGCCCTATATCACAGTATATATCGGGAATCCGTCAGTCCGGGTCATCCCTCTCTCAGTACATCGGGCATCCGTCATTCCGGGTCAGCCCTATATCAATCCATCGGGCATCCGTCAGTCCGGGTCAGCCCTCTCTCAGTACATCCTCTAGCACCGAGAAAACACGGGGCGACGCCCCAAATATCATATCAAGGGAACCGGGTTTTTAAACGATTACGTATTTGAAAAGAGCACGGTTCCCAAATCCAGAGATCACATGAAAATCCACCTCAAGAAGTAAATCCAATGCGATGTGCTATGCAATCAATCCATAATGTATGCGACATGTAAAGAAAGTAACCATATCGGAAATCACGCAACATGGAATAGGAATGTGCATATGTCGAAGGAAGCATCACATCACGAATGCAATAGTACTACAGTGTAGTGACATGGCAATTATCGATGATGAAGTGTGTGAGCCGGCAAGTAGTGTACGTGAAACATACGCATCATCGATAATGGTGCTGGTGTCCTAACAGCATGATAATAGCATGGTAATGAACATATGCCAGCAATGCGAAAAGCATGAATATGCGGAAATCTAGTAATCAGCAGCACAGTGAAGTATCTACTATGCAAACTACATCTAAGTATCCTGACAACCAGGAGGGGTAGGTGTGGAAACCACCTAAAACTGAGTCAAAGTATATATGTAGATATATAGTCGGTGATCCCGCCTCAATGTCATATCGTAAGATATCCTCTAGCTATGAGTGCGGATCTATCATCAATATCAGCTCGTACGGTAAACCGTCGTACGGCATTCCCAAAAGCTGGGTACAGGTCAACATCTCACTGTCTCATCACATAACAAATATCACCATCATCAGATCATATAGTCTGGGTGTACTACTCTATATCTAGTACAAACGGTAACATCGGTAAAGTATGCATGCGGGGGTAAACACACATCCCAAGCCCGCAAGAATCACTAGTCATATCCCACATATGAATCGCATCAAAATACCGATCTCAGGGCACCAAGCCCACATCATCGACTCATCTCCAAAGTCGTCACATATCACCAACCACAGTGTAAGTACATGTGAAAAGCAAGGGTATATGTATAGGTGTAATTCTATCCTAGGGTTCGCGACTATGAACTACACTAGTCACTTCTAACCCTACAAAACCAAAATACACCTAATATCACAATACTATAAAATAAGCTATCTACGGACTGCGGGGGTGCTATACGCCATCCACCCGACTTTCCCCCGTAGATATAATCTACTCACCTGGTCTTCGCTTTCCGAAATCGATGTCGCCATGCTCTTTCACCTCGGAATCCTTACGAGGGTACCTAGAATAATAAACAGTCGCAATACGTATTAATATCAAGGCAGAAAACCGATACAGCGCACGGTGTGCTCATAAGTTGAAACCTATGGCCCAAACATGCAAATCCAACACTTAACCCCTGTTGTCGATGTATGAACACCCGACAACCAAATACAAATCCAAACACCAAGAAAGTGCATTTAAAAATACGGAAAACATCGCCTAAAACACACCAAAATGCCTCCAGATTTTCCCCAGATGACCATCTGCCAAAACTATATATAGGAGGGGTCTAATCTAGTGCTAAATGAGCCCTGGAACAAAAATGGAACCATTTCCCTCTACTCTGGCCGCAAATTGCGGCCAGAATGATGATTTTGGCGGCCACGGTTTAGAGTTAGGGGCTCGGGTCTTGGTGGTAGCTTCCTAGGTGCCTGCACGACTCACTGTCCACTCAATTTTATTTTTGGTACCCCCGGGTTGCTCCAGATTCCAGAACACCTTCACAGATTTCACAAACCGACATGAAAAGTTCCATAATTCCGTATTTTTAGTTTTCCAGTGGGATTGGTCTGGTTTTCTAGTCCATATAGGGTCTAGGGTCACCTTCTAAGCTCAATAGCAAAGTCACAACTCAATTTTCCCCTTATCCTCTCTAGTTTTGTCCAAAGTGCACAAAATCACACGATATCGATATGAAACTTGAATTAAACCTTAAATACAACAATTAACACTCTAATTGAGAAGAAATTACCTCACATGAACCTCATGAATCCTCAACAACACCAAAACATCTCCTTTCTTGGTCCAAAGCATAGATCTTGGGCTTGTGGGCAATTTTTGTGAAATGAGTGTGAGGTTTTGAGTTAGTTTTAATGGTGTAATTTGGAGGATTTGAAGGAGGAGGAAGAGGGAAGAAGGGAGCAGCAGCAGCAGCACAAGGAATGGGGGAGAGAAAAATGAGGGTGAAGGAAATGATGGAAGCATGGTTTCAAAAGTAAAAGGGTTGACTATACCTACCCTCTCTCTCTCATCATTACATACCTTTTTCCTTTTCTTTTCTTTTCTTTATCCAAATCCTTCTCACACCAATAGTATCCCCAAAGTAACATGGTAGGAAAAATGTAACACAAGTCCAAAAATGATATGTGCACATTTTGCACAAAAAGCCGAAAATCCGATTAGCGATTTTTAATCGCGATTAGCACTAAATTAGCATATAAATAATCACAAACACTAAAAAAAGGCATAATTCCAATAAATAACCCATTTTAGAATTTTCCATAATTTTTTCATAATTTTTCTCCATTTATTTGCATTTAAATATTAATTTAATATTAAAATAATCAATAAAATAATATTAAATTATAAAAATTCCTAAAAATAATATTTTGTTATTTTGGAATGTTACAATCTACCCCCCTTAAAGAAATTCGGTCCCCGAATTTAAATGTAAAACCCCCTAATACTAAAACATTTCGATACAAATCCCAAGTCGTCGGGGCTCCGAAATCATCAATACATAAAACGTCACAGCGCAATGCATGCGCATGGGAACTGAATAGATAACTCAAAATCAAAACTCCGTCAAGCATCCCGCAATCATCGAAGTCAAGGTAAAAACACCATGTCAAGTCTTTAAAAAAAATCGCTGTATGATGCACATAACACTGCACAGTGGCGGACGTTTTTCATAAGAAAACTATATACGTATATATATATATATCCTTTGTTTACCAAACACGTTCCGCCATTTTGAAAACAATTTAGAAGGGTTTCCTTGTTTTAAAACATTTCGTGTCATGTCGGACACGTAAGTATATAAATATCGAGACTATAGCTCGCTCCTTGGAGATCCCTTCAAACCATCAATGCATGCAAAAGTACATCCAGGTACTGTCCACTGACTAGTTCTGCTCAGTATGAAAGCAAAATCCAACATCATAAAAAGTGTACTGCTCCAAAAGAAATAAATCCCAAAAATGCACATAGCACAATCCTGTGCGTCTGGTGCGCACGGAAATCAAAAATCCACATATGTGCTAAACAGGTGCACAAAACAGCATCTAGGTGCACGAAGCATCTGTCGTAGGCAACGTATGTGCCGGACAGCCACAAATCCGGTGCATCTGACATGCACGAAGAAATCTCGATTTAGTGCATCGGGTGTGCACCAAAATCGTATCTCAAAACATGCGCAAAAATCCAAATCGGTGCACCCATCGTGCCCGAATGAAATCTAAACCCTGCGCACTCAACATGCACGAAATCACGAAATCCAACAGCAAACGCCGAACATGCGTAAGTCACATCAAAGCACGGAGTGCAAAAGCCAACCATCAATATCAGGGTCAAAATCAACGATATAATGCGGCTCAAACCCCAAATCAAGGGTACCGCAAGGGAAAATCCCACAACCGTGTGCATCAGCATGCACAAATCCAATCATAACACTAAAATGCGTGAAAACTATGCTAGAAGCATAAATCAAATCACCGGCATATAATAGGCACGAAATCACAATCAATACCTCAAAAATAATAATGATGCGCCGGGTATAAATGCCCAATAAGTGCAACCATGGTGCACGAAAACAGAAATCATAGAACTCAGCCATCAAAATCAATCATGCAAATAGATCGCCAAAATACCGAAAACCCAAACTGACAGATACGTGATAATCGAATCACAAAATCACAAAGCATAAATACTGTCGTCGGTACATCAAACTCTCGCAGTGCAAGATCTTCACTTGCCTCTTGCTCGCGACTGGCGTCCTCTGTATCTGGTTCCTGATCCTTCCTGTAGATTGCCGATCTCGCAATCCATCGGCTCACCGGCCCGGTCAGGAGTGCTGACAGGAACGATCCCGTTCAGGCACTTCCTTGTCACCTCTCGGTCAATCCTCACGACAGCTCGTAAGGCAATATGTCACTGGCCTCGGCCTCCGGCTCTCTGAATGCACATCACACATCTGATCCTGGGTGCAAACGTCATAGCACGGTGTCCTGGAAGGAATCCTGCTCAAGGTCTCTGCCGATCTTGCCTATGTCGATCTGTACGGAGGTTGGTACTCTCGCATAGTTTCTTCTCGTCCAATGGTCATCTGTGTCCTCAGCACCGCATTTCCTCAGGAATTGGTCGCCTCCCAGCGCCTCTGTAAGCATATCTGACCTCTGGTCTCGACGGAAAGTAATGACAGCTCAACAGCGTCTCGCACGAACCTCTTGTTCCGCTTGTCTGTATCATCGTCCATTTCAACATCGCGTCTCTATCTGCGCACTGCAGTGTCCTCGCTGCGTCCATCCGAAGTCCCTCACGCGGACACGAAATCACAACTCGGTATCTTCCTCACTCAGTAGAAGGTATCTAGCCGAACACGTCCTCAGCGTGCACGTCACATCTCTGATGTCAGCGGAGTAGAACGTCATCTCATCGAAATCTCGTGCGAACTCCTTACTCCACCTTGTTCACAAATCGACTGATTCGGACTCAACTCATCGTGGCTACACGAACTACGCTCCGGCGGCTATGCTCGCATCTGGAGTCTCCCAAGCAGTGTTCCATCACAATATCCGAAAGATGTCGAACCATCCGATCGACTCGTCAGAACCTCATAATCCCCCAAGAACTCACACCTCGGGTACAGTTTAATAGTATCGAGTACATGCCACAGCGTCGGTGGTCCAGCCGTAGAAGGGCAAACCCAAGCCTCACTAATGGCGCCGAGGAACCGCCGCAAACCCGAAGGTTCAAAAGCTTTCACACGGTCATTAAGTCGAGTTAGGGTTTCATTCTTCTAGAGGGTCCATAGAATCACCTGCATGTCTTTCCGTATACTTTAAACTTGGAAAATAGGCTCCTGACATTCGATCGTCTCAATCGACTCTCAACGAACCTGCGTGAAGTCGTCTCTAGCTGGAAACAATCTATCTGATGACCTCGCATCGGGGTAAGCGAACTCACCACACGTCCTAGTCATTCATCCTCGGTGACTAGCGACTCGCTATCATCTCTCAAGAATATGCTCATGCTGCAGTAGCTCCAATCATTTGGGCGATATCTCATCACTTGCAGCAACAACTAGCTCATACGCCTATACGCCGAACAATGCCTCAATCCTCCAGAAAGGCAACACATAAGCGATCATCTCTGAATCAGCCTGCTCTAGGTCTGAGTAAGACTCTCCACACTGGAAATCTTCAACTCAACTGGGCCCGCTCTGGCGCCAAAACCGGACGAATCACATTCGTCTCTCAAATCTGGTAGACTAGCTATCATCTGTCGCATATCCGCCTGAAAGCTCCGGCAAATCTCAGCTCGCAAGCACCGAAAGCAACATCCTGTCAATCTCAGCAACAGCTGGTCCATCTGTCTGCACGATAGACGACATCATAATCCCTGAGGTATACTGTACATCAACAGTTCTCTCTCAGCTGGCAGCTCTAACAAAGGCACGATCATCCGGTGCAAAACCAAGCACTCGCCCCCACTAGGGGTCACAATCACCATCACTAACTCGAGACGTACCCATGTCACCAGAAAACACAATGGTCGGCCCTCGTACCAAACGAGCTCACACCGGCCGTGACCCTACCAGCAGTCCAAACTGCGCTCAAACACGGTGACAGGAATCTCAATCGAGTATCCAAGAGAGCACATCAGTGGCAAGAAAGGAAACAACAGATCCAAAGTGGATACATGATCATAGGAAGGAACAGCATCAATGAAGGTATGATCATGAACTAATAGAATCGGGGATCTCAAATGGATGTATAATCCAGGATATGAAAAGAATCACTGATCTCGAAAGTATGCACATCCTAAGGTTCCTTAAGCGGAGTGGCGTGTCGTAAGTATGCCGCGGAACATACCAACGGTACGTCACTCTACTTTAGTCACCTAATCCATCAACCAAGGGTCAACCTAGCGCTCTGATACCAACTTTGTCACGACCCGAAAGAGCACGTGACTGGCACTTGAACCATATGAAGCCTATAGGACTCCATCTGATCCAAGTAAGCCAAAAGCCCAGAAATCTAAAACCATTTTGAAGAATAAACAAAGAAAACTGGTTTAAAGAAGTGAAGAAATACAGGTTTGAAATCAAGGTTTTTAAATAACTAAGCCGAAGGTATGTTTTGAAAACAATAAGTCTTTTCTAAAAAGTTCGGCAGAGTTTCTCTTGTAAAACTGGCCCCGAATGGGGTACAACATGAATAACAATATATAAAATGATAAAGGCATCCCCAAGCGGGATCTAGCTCTTCGTCAATCGACGGTCACAACCACGCAAGATATGATAATATACAACGCCAAGTGGCGAGGATCAAAAGCAAAAGAAAACTCAAAAGCAACAAGAAACCACAATACTACTAAGCGCGACTCTAAGGTCGAAATATACAACACTGAAATCTAGGTCTGAAAGAATATACAAGTTTTGGTTGATGGACATTTCTAGATACAATGAATAAATAAGTACAACATGGGAATTCTTGATGCAAAAGAATCCACCTACCAAAAGCAAATCACCCGCAAGAAGGTAGTGTGCCAGAAATGCCGCAATAGAACCTGTACGGCATAACCTGCAAGAGCTGTGGCACAACGGGGGTGAGTTGCCAACTCGTGAATAGAAACATCTACAAGGATAAATCGAATGCAAGACATAATCCTAAGTCAACGATCAGTAAAATATCCACAAGAGTACATCTGAGTGTAATAATGTGGCAAGGTAACATCTAATCATGTATATAGTGCCAGGTACTCAGGTAACAACATGTCATCAGTGTAAGGTATGTCTGCATGAAGTATCAATGAAGAAATATCAATAATATCAATACACATATATTAGCGTCCCATACCACTAATATTGGTGTAAGATAAGTGTAAATCCAGTCTGTATATGAACCAAGTCTGTATATATGTGGAACCCGTCCACCTGTCACCCACTGACAGCAAGCATCATGTATGCAAGTATGAGGATACAACAAAATCATGGAAACTCATCATGAAAACCCGTGCCAAGCATCGACACGTAAATCCTCCTATATCGGGCATCCGTCATTCCGGGTCAGCCCTCTCTCAAGTATACATATATCGGGAATCCGTCAGTCCGGGTCATCCCTCTCTCAATACATCGGGCATCCGTCATTCCGGGTCAGCCCTATATCAATCCATCGGGCATCCGTCATTCCGGGTCAGCCCTATATCACAGTATATATCGGGAATCCGTCAGTCCGGGTCATCCCTCTCTCAGTACATCGGGCATCCGTCATTCCGGGTCAGCCCTATATCAATCCATCGGGCATCCGTCAGTCCGGGTCAGCCCTCTCTCAGTACATCCTCTAGCACCGAGAAAACACGGGGCGACGCCCCAAATATCATATCAAGGGAACCGGGTTTTTAAACGATTACGTATTTGAAAAGAGCACGGTTCCCAAATCCAGAGATCACATGAAAATCCACCTCAAGAAGTAAATCCAATGCGATGTGCTATGCAATCAATCCATAATGTATGCGACATGTAAAGAAAGTAACCATATCGGAAATCACGCAACATGGAATAGGAATGTGCATATGTCGAAGGAAGCATCACATCACGAATGCAATAGTACTACAGTGTAGTGACATGGCAATTATCGATGATGAAGTGTGTGAGCCGGCAAGTAGTGTACGTGAAACATACGCATCATCGATAATGGTGCTGGTGTCCTAACAGCATGATAATAGCATGGTAATGAACATATGCCAGCAATGCGAAAAGCATGAATATGCGGAAATCTAGTAATCAGCAGCACAGTGAAGTATCTACTATGCAAACTACATCTAAGTATCCTGACAACCAGGAGGGGTAGGTGTGGAAACCACCTAAAACTGAGTCAAAGTATATATGTAGATATATAGTCGGTGATCCCGCCTCAATGTCATATCGTAAGATATCCTCTAGCTATGAGTGCGGATCTATCATCAATATCAGCTCGTACGGTAAACCGTCGTACGGCATTCCCAAAAGCTGGGTACAGGTCAACATCTCACTGTCTCATCACATAACAAATATCACCATCATCAGATCATATAGTCTGGGTGTACTACTCTATATCTAGTACAAACGGTAACATCGGTAAAGTATGCATGCGGGGGTAAACACACATCCCAAGCCCGCAAGAATCACTAGTCATATCCCACATATGAATCGCATCAAAATACCGATCTCAGGGCACCAAGCCCACATCATCGACTCATCTCCAAAGTCGTCACATATCACCAACCACAGTGTAAGTACATGTGAAAAGCAAGGGTATATGTATAGGTGTAATTCTATCCTAGGGTTCGCGACTATGAACTACACTAGTCACTTCTAACCCTACAAAACCAAAATACACCTAATATCACAATACTATAAAATAAGCTATCTACGGACTGCGGGGGTGCTATACGCCATCCACCCAACTTTCCCCCGTAGATATAATCTACTCACCTGGTCTTCGCTTTCCGAAATCGATGTCGCCATGCTCTTTCACCTCGGAATCCTTACGAGGGTACCTAGAATAATAAACAGTCGCAATACGTATTAATATCAAGGCAGAAAACCGATACAGCGCACGGTGTGCTCATAAGTTGAAACCTATGGCCCAAACATGCAAATCCAACACTTAACCCCTGTTGTCGATGTATGAACACCCGACAACCAAATACAAATCCAAACACCAAGAAAGTGCATTTAAAAATACGGAAAACATCGCCTAAAACACACCAAAATGCCTCCAGATTTTCCCCAGATGACCATCTGCCAAAACTATATATAGGAGGGGTCTAATCTAGTGCTAAATGAGCCCTGGAACAAAAATGGAACCATTTCCCTCTACTCTGGCCGCAAATTGCGGCCAGAATGATGATTTTGGCGGCCACGGTTTAGAGTTAGGGGCTCGGGTCTTGGTGGTAGCTTCCTAGGTGCCTGCACGACTCACTGTCCACTCAATTTTATTTTTGGTACCCCCGGGTTGCTCCAGATTCCAGAACACCTTCACAGATTTCACAAACCGACATGAAAAGTTCCATAATTCCGTATTTTTAGTTTTCCAGTGGGATTGGTCTGGTTTTCTAGTCCATATAGGGTCTAGGGTCACCTTCTAAGCTCAATAGCAAAGTCACAACTCAATTTTCCCCTTATCCTCTCTAGTTTTGTCCAAAGTGCACAAAATCACACGATATCGATATGAAACTTGAATTAAACCTTAAATACAACAATTAACACTCTAATTGAGAAGAAATTACCTCACATGAACCTCATGAATCCTCAACAACACCAAAACATCTCCTTTCTTGGTCCAAAGCATAGATCTTGGGCTTGTGGGCAATTTTTGTGAAATGAGTGTGAGGTTTTGAGTTAGTTTTAATGGTGTAATTTGGAGGATTTGAAGGAGGAGGAAGAGGGAAGAAGGGAGCAGCAGCAGCAGCACAAGGAATGGGGGAGAGAAAAATGAGGGTGAAGGAAATGATGGAAGCATGGTTTCAAAAGTAAAAGGGTTGACTATACCTACCCTCTCTCTCTCATCATTACATACCTTTTTCCTTTTCTTTTCTTTTCTTTATCCAAATCCTTCTCACACCAATAGTATCCCCAAAGTAACATGGTAGGAAAAATGTAACACAAGTCCAAAAATGATATGTGCACATTTTGCACAAAAAGCCGAAAATCCGATTAGCGATTTTTAATCGCGATTAGCACTAAATTAGCATATAAATAATCACAAACACTAAAAAAAGGCATAATTCCAATAAATAACCCATTTTAGAATTTTCCATAATTTTTTCATAATTTTTCTCCATTTATTTGCATTTAAATATTAATTTAATATTAAAATAATCAATAAAATAATATTAAATTATAAAAATTCCTAAAAATAATATTTTGTTATTTTGGAATGTTACACGGAGCCCTAGGGCCGATCCCGCAAACGGAGCCCGTGGGCCGATCCAGACTGACGGAGCGCAAGATATATGAGGATTTACGTGTCAGTGCTGGATACGGGTTTCATGATGTTTCGAGTGTCGATGCTTGACACTCAGGTTCTACGATTTGGATGTGTCGCGAGGGACACACGTTGATTTATATCCTCATTTTTACATGAATATGTTTTTATGCTATTTACATGCATGATGTTATTGTGTCATCGGTTGACATGTGGACGGGATCCACTTGCATACATGCATTGATTATTTGGTCGGAACATATCCACATGCTGATAGGCGTTTATTTATGTTGTTGGCACATATACAGATACGGTCACCCTAGATATCATAGTATTACCTTTATGATATAGTTGACCAAAGTGTTGTTATTTATTCGATTTCTACTTGTTGGTGTTTTTCTATTCATGAGTTGGCAACTCACCCCCGTTGTGCCACAGTTCTTGCAGGTTGACCCCATGGATCCGTAGCAGCATCGCTGGCACATAGCTTCATTTGGGTGCTTTGCTTGGTAGGTAGAGACATTTTTATCGTACCCACTCTTGTATTTATTATTCATATTGTATCTAGTCAACTCCATCAATCAAAATTAGTAATTGTATAAGTAATGAGACTTAGTCAGACTTGTAGTTGCGAGACTTGAGCGATTGGTTTTATGTTCTCCTTTGGGTTGATATCTCGCTTTATTCATTATCTTTTGTGGTTATCTTCGTCGTTGGGCGTCGTATACTTATATTTAAGCTTTGCGTGGTTGTGGATCCGGCGATTGGCGAAGAGCTAGCTCCCGCTTAGGGATGCCTTTATATTATCATGTATTGTGGTTTTGGATCAAACTATACAAAGGAGGTGCTGCCCAAATTTTTAAAGAAAGAAACTTGTTTTCAAACTAATAAATTTCACTTGCATTATTTATGTTCCTTTTCTAAGCATGTAAGAAAACTTGATGTCATTATAAATTTATTTCAAAACTTCACCTCTTTTATTTTCTTAAAAAGGTTTAGATTTCTGGGTTTCAGCTTACTTGAATTACGTTACGCCTTTAGACGTTGTGTGATTTAAATGCTGGTCACGAGCTAATATTTCGGGTCGTGACAAAGTTGGTATCAGAGCGCTAGGTTTAACCTTGGTTCGAGTTTAGGTTTGACTATGTGGAGTCTGGGGTGTAATTATTTCGGAACCTAGGCTTGACCTTACGGAACTTAGACTTGAACAGGGGGGTATTAGACCCGAACTTTCGTTTCATAGGTTGACCCTAATTGATGGAGTAGGTAGCTTGAGTAGAGTGACATACTGTGTATGTTCCGCAACATATTTACGATACGATACTCCACTTAAAGAACCTTAAGATGTACATATTTGGATATTTGTGATTCTCTTCATACCCATGATTATACATCCATTTGAGATCCTTGATTCTATTCGTTTCCATGATCATACTCTTATTGATGCTGTTTCTACCTATGATTTTGTATCCATTCTAGATTTGTCGTTTCCTTTCATGCCCTTGATCTGTTTTCATCGATAAACGATTGAGGTTCCTGTCACAACATTTGAGCGCAGATTGAGCTGCTGCTAGTGTTGCGGTCAGGGCGAGCTCGTTTGGTACGAGGGCTGACCATTGTGTTTTCTGGTAACACGGGAACGTCTCGATGTAGTGTTTGTGTTGTGACCTCTTGTTGAGGCGAGTGTTTGGTTTTACACCGGATGATCGGGCCATTGTTAGAGCTGCCAGTTGTGAGAGGACTGTTGATGTACAGCCTACCTTAGAGATTGTGATGTCGTGTACATCTGTTGCTGAGATTGATGTGATGTCGCTTCCAGAGCTTATGAGCTGAGATCGATGGAGCTTCCAGGCAGAGATGCGATAAATGATAGCTAGACTATCTTGAGTTGAGAGACGAAGGCGATTCGTCAGATTTGATGCGCCGACGCAGGCCTAGTTGAGCTGAAGATTTCCAGTGTGTAGAATCTTATTCAGATCTAGAGTAGATCGATCCAGAGATGACGTGGTTCGTTGGATGATCCGATAGGAGATCAGTAAGTGGACCGGCTTCAGATAAAGGACCTCACCCAGGTGTGTTGTGAGTTGATCGAGAATGGACGAGTATTGAGTATTCCTCCGATGGTTGGGACGAGTACCCGAGGACGTGTTCGGCTAGAGATCTTCTACAGAGTGATGAAAATATCGAGTTCATGATATCGAGTCCGTGTGAGAGACTCCAGATGGACTGTAGCCAGGAACATTTGCAGTGCGCAGATAGCATGACGTGACGTCGAAGTGTACGATAATAAAGACAAGTAGAGCAAGAGCTTCGTGCGAGATGCTGACGAGCTGTGGTTACCCCCCGTCGAGATTAGAGATCTGATGTATATACAGAGGCGTTGGGATACGACCAGTTCCCGAGGAAATGTTGTGCGAAGAACGCAGATGTCCAGAAGATGAGAAAAGATTATGCAAGACTACCAGCCTCCGTATTGTTCGGCATAGGCGAGATCGGAAGAGACCCTGAGCAGGTTCCATCCAGGACACTGTTGCAATAATATTTGCACCGAGGATCGTTTGTGTCACATGTATTCAGAGGGCCAGAGGCCGATGCCAGTGACAAGCTGCTTTACGAGTGGTCATGATAATTGGCCGAGAGATGACCAGAGAAGTGCCAGAACGGAATCGTTCCCGTTACCACACCTGACCGGGCGGATGAGCCGACGAGTTGCGAGATTGGTAATCGACAGAGAAAATGAGGAACCAGAGACAAAAGACGCCAGACCGTGAGCAAGAGGCAAACGGATGTTCTTGCTCCGCCAGTTTGGGCGCACCGACACATTTTTCGACATTGCAGGAGGTGTACATCAATGTCATTTGTCGCGATTTGCGTTTGTGATTCGAGTATAACGCTTATATCGCTTGGATTTGAATTTTTATGATTTCGTTTCATGATATTGTTTTCCTGCACCATGGATGCACCTACTGGGTACTTACATGTTGGTGCATAGTTATTGCGCTGAATATATATTTTATATACACCGTTGTGCATATCTATTGAACTTGATGTCGATTTTGTACCTTCGTAATATGTGTTTATGATTTCGTGAATTTCATACGGATGGTGTGATTTTTGCACTCGGTATAGCTCACATGTGCTTGCAGTGCATTGATACGGATTTGTGCATATAGTTGCACACGTTTTTGATTTTAAACACCTAGGTACACTCGGTGTTGCTTTTTACGCGTTTGAGTTATTGATTGTATTTCGTGCATTTGATGTACCAGATGTTGTTTTCGTGCACAATAGATGCACCAGATGTTGTTGTCGTGAACAACCGTTGCATTGGACAGATGCTTTCGTGCACACCCGTTGCACTTAGTTTTGCTTTGTGCATATTATGGCACCTGTGTTTGGATTTGATTTCCGTGCGCACCAGACGCACGTGATTGTCGGATACGCCTTTTGAGGCTGATTTTGCTCTTGAGCGCCTTGTTTTCATGATGGGCACTATATTACGTAGTAGCCGAGCAGAACTGATCTGAGGAAAGTACCTGAGTACTTTGCATGCATTAAAAGTTTAACAAGAGGTTTTCAAAAAGGAGCTATAGTCTCGCTAATTCTTATGTGTCCGTGAGTGACACAAACGTTTACAAAGGAAAACCTTTTGGGATATTTCAAAATGGACGGGACGTATATCTGAGCAAAACATATAGAAACTATAATTATTATCTTACAAATGAGCGTCCGTTACTTGTGCCGTGAGTTACGCATCACACGGCGATTTAGAAAAGATTTTGCATGTATTTTATTCAGTTTTCTGGCGATTTTTTTCAAGGATGCGTACTATACACGTATTAAAATATTTCACTACTGTATATTGGATTTCTGTAGTGGATTTCGATATCTGTATCTCCAATGTAACTCCGATGATATACGTGCAAATCCTATGATTTGTGTGACGCTTGACGGAGTTCGATTTTGAGTTTCGTACTCATTTTCATGCGCACGCGATGCACTGTTGTATTTACATATCTTCCGTGGTTTCAGAGTCGCGTTGATTTGAGCTGATTACTGAAATCTTTTAGAGTTTGGGGGTTTAAATTTAAATTTGTGGACCGAATTTATTTAAGGGTGGAAGATTGTAACATGTCAGAAAATATAAAATATTATTTTTGGAATTTAATATTAACATAATATATTTCACGAAAACTGCCCGATTTGCGAAATTTGGGTTTTCGAAAATGGGTATAAATATATACCAATAATTATGAAATAAATGGAAATTAAAATGATTTATTCATTTAAAAATACATTTAAAGGATTTGGTATTTTTAAAATTTATTATATGCAGTTTGGATAAAAACCCGATTAGTGCACTGCTAATCGCGATTAAGCCAAATCCGTGTTTCTGCAGCTTTTCATGGTTAGTGCACCATGACATGTTTCATTTGGCTACCTGGTTCCTTTGTGTTGTTTTAGTTATGGTTGGTTTTATTTTGGTGAGAAAAGAAAGAAATGAGAGGAATCATTGAGGAGAGAGAGAGAGGACATAATGATGAAGGGTAAGCATGTTTGGAGAGAGAGAGTGTGAGAATAATTGAGAGAGAGAGAGAGGGAGGATGGCTCATTTGTCTTCTCCGTCATTTCTTCTCCTTCTTCCTCACTTCCCTTCACCTCCAACCCCATGAAACCATCTCAAAATATTCACCAAAACCTTATACTACTTTCATAAAAAAATGATCCCCTTCTCACCCTCATCATATTGGACCAAGAAAAGTTTGATTTTGAAGACATTGAGAAGCTAGGGTTTTTCTTGAGTTGCCCAAAGGAGGTATAAATTCTTCCATTTAGTTAGTTTTTAGTTCTTTATATTCTAGTTTAGTTTAGAAGTTGATTTAAGGTGGATTTTTGAAGTTAGAAATTTCAAGAGAGGGGTTTGGGAAATTGTGTGGATGTGATGTTGAGTAGTGGCTGTTAACAATAATTGAGTGGTGTTTTATTGACCTAGAACAGAAAATAGAACCCAAACACGACTTAGTACTTTCCGACATCGGTTAAATTGACAGTTTGTGAGGGTATATGGGAATCTGGTGTCACCCGAGACCACCAAAAATTATTTAGCAAACACACAGAGGCGAGCAGGGGACCTAGAAGCTAACCCAAAGACCCAAGACCCCCACTTTGTTCCAGGCCGCAGATTTATTCTTGGTGGCCGCAATTTGCGGACACACTGTAGGGGTATGGGTTGAGTTTGGGTGTATGGTCTTGTGTTGTGATATATAGACTAACCCTATGTGCAAAATCGCTTAGTTTGGCCTAAGGTGAAATCTGGGAGAGGTTTTCCTAGGTGGTTGTTTTCGTATTTTACGATTCTGAAACATGGGTTTTGAGTTTGATGTTGTATTAGGTCGTTTGATGTTTGTACGTCAACGACGAGGGTTGTGTGGTTGTTTTTGCATGCGTAGGCTATAGGTTCTAACCTATAGGCGATTCGTGTGCCGTATCGGTTTTCCGGATTCGATTTTAATATCGATTGCGATTGTGTATTATTGTAGGTACCTTCGCGTGGATTCTGAGACGACGGAGCATGGCGTCATTTACTTCGGCAAGAAAAGAGCAAGGTGAGTAGATCTATATCTACGGGGGAAGTCGGGTGGATGGCGTATAGCACCCCAGCAAACTTTGATGGAAACCGATTTATATATAGAATATGGTTAAGAGAACCTTTAATAGAAAAATATGGATAGCGTTAAAAGATAGTTAGAGAAATCATATTATAAACTAAAGGATAGTTAGAAGTGATATGATACGGTTAATGCATGATGACGAGATTTGAGGATGATGTTCGATGATATTGCTGTATTGGATACTATAAGACTAGATAGCCAACGTAAATGTGTCATGCGAACCATACTGTCACGACCCGAAGTTCAACTCGTGACCGACACTTAACCACGTAACGTCTACAGGCGTGACGCGACTAAGTAAGTCGAAACCCAGAAATCAAAACCATTAAAAGTAGTGAGTGTTGAAAACATTTGGGAAATCTTAAGTAGTTTAATAACACTCTTTAAAGTTTAAGTTATTATCTTAAAAATTTTGGCAGCATTTCCTTTGTAAAACTAACCCGGAAATCGGGTACAAGACAAGATATGAGTAAAAATGATATACAATGAAATAAGACATCCCAACGGGAGCAATCCCGCCCAACGGCGGAAACAAACACAACAAGAGTAATATACGACGCCGAAGCGAAGAAATGAGCAATATGTGAAAAACATCACAGAATGATAACTGCATAAGTAAATACGGCTCACACGAGCTCGACACCAGAATACAAATAATATACATCATCGTCCTCACACTGTCTCTAAGTCAATACATAAATGTAGATGGAGAGTACTAGATACAAAAGTGTGTACAATGTAAATAACCAGATACCACAACCCACCTAACAGCAAACAGCTCATGCACCAACTGTAGTGGTATCTGTAGCCAAAAAGATGCAAAAGGCAGCCTGCCGCGACTACTCTGAGGGGCAATCTGCAAACACTGTGGCACAACGGGGGTGAGTTGCCAACTCGTGAATAGAAGATAACATAAAAAGGTAATCACGAGCATGCACGTGCTGCGCTACTCTATCATATGCCAGCAGATGATATCTATATGCGATAAGCAGTATGTGCAATAATCATACAAGTGCTCTATCAGGTAAAATAACTACAGGATGAGATGCATAATAACGGATGCTGAGTATGGGATGAAATAACATCTACACGGAATGTCAACATGGAAAAATAATCTGTGCCCATCAATGCACCCAAATCCCAATAAACTCCGGCGCCGGCACTCTCATCGGCCTTCAAATCCTGTAAATCTTTGAGAATCACGAGTGCCCAATATCGGCACTCAAAATATCATGAAATAATCGTGTCCAGCATCAACACGTAAATCCTCATATATCGGGCTCCGTCAGTTCGGATCAGCCTACAGGCTCCGTCTGCGGTATAGGCCCTCGGCCCCGGCAGTACGAGTCTTCCCGTATCCATCTATCGACTCTGGTCAGTATCCTCCAGATAACTGCCAGGTCCAAACAATCACCGGTAGGTACTCGCTACCCTGTCAGGCTCATCGTCTACTCCACGAAAAACATTTCTCGCCCCGGGGAACCATACCGGGTCCACCACGAACCCGCAAACGGATCATCCAAATGCTCGAATCGGGTTTCAAGCACACGTCTCAGAATCGAGAAAACGCGTGGTGGACGCACCAAAATATCATATCAAGAGGAACCGGGTTTTCAAATAGTGCGTATTTTCTTAAACAACTCTACGGTCCTCAAAAACCAGAAATTACATGAAATCCAAAACCAATGTGTAAGTCGATGTAATGTTATATGTGCATCAAGTTATACTATAAGTAAAAGGGAGAAACCGCTCTTTTGAAATAGTTTCAGTTTTTCAAAAGGCATCATGCGGCTCCCAGTTTCTACCAAAATCAGCTTATCCAGGTAGGTACAGTTTGAATATGCAGAAGCATGTAATGGAGTACGTGCACAAGTATGAACTTGTAATGGAGTACGTGCACAAGTATGAACATGTAATGGAGTACGTGCATAAGTATGAACATGTAATGGAGTACGTGCACAAGTATGAACATCATATCGAATCATATGTGAGATGAACTAAGTATAATGATCATGGCAATTCTACAGTGTGAGTGTCATGGCAGTTACTAACGGTGTGTGTGTAACATGCACATTAGTGCTCGTGCAACATGAACCGTTAGTAACAGTGCGGAGTTCTTACCAATTCTAAGTTCATATACATATAGCAGGGAATGGGGTATGCAATAAACAATATCCACGAACAGTCAATGTAGGTAAATGCAATATGCTGCTACAAGGTCCTATCAGCCATGACGCATAATGCCATGCGGGCGATTTCCCCGTAGATGTTAAATCTACTCACCGTAGTCTCGCTCTAAGTATAGCCGATGACATGTTTCCCCTTCTTCGCGGCGTCCGTCATACTCGCCAGCGAACCTAGAATTCCATAAAGTATCACACATAAGCTCAAATCCACAAGAATACGACATTAAAGCCAAACTAGTAACCCGCGTCGCGAACCAATCGCGTGTGTGCGATACGCTAAAACGTGTGTGCTACCCCGACATGTCGCGATACGCAGAAAACCCCAAACCTACACACGTATCACACGTGCCGCGAAGATTTAAAAATATGAGAAATAGGGTAATTGATCCCAGATTTTTCGACAGAAAGAATTAAACAAAATTACATATAACACAAATCTTCAAACAGCAACAGACACCTACAGAAAAGACCCCAGCACGCAGGTCCCCCATCTGGCAGCAAATTGCGGCCAGAATGAATATTCCAGCGGCCGGGGTAGGGAGTTTGGCTCTCGTGCTTCGTGTGTGTTCTCTAATACTATTGTATATGCTCCAGTAAATACAGTTTTATTCTGAAGCTAACGGGGTACAAGCAGATTACACAGAACCAAAAACCTAGTTAAAAATGTCATTTTAACACTAAATCGATACTTTAAGGTATTTTTGTGAAACATGAAGCAAATCCTTGGTTAAAACCACACTAATAACACAACAATAAGCTAAGCAAGCCATAAAAACATAATTTTAACAAAAACTTCACTTATATCCCCTCATTAGCACCAAAAATGCATCAAATACAATATTTTGCTGAAAATACTACAAGTTATAAAATAGGGTAACATGGTTGAGTTTGATACCTTCAAAAGATCCTAAGGGAACTCAAAATCCAGCCCTTGCCCTTACTTCCACTGATTTTCCTTCAAAATCACCAAAAGACACATTTTTCTAAGGTTTTGAGTGAAGGAATGAGAGGTTTTTGTGTAGGGTTTTGTATAGATTCAAGAGAAATGAAAGAAAATGAAAAAGATGATGAGATGTTGCTGCTCGAGCTACTGAATTCTGCTGGAGTTCAGAAAATGAGAGGGAGAGAGAAATGAGAAAGAGAAAAATGGTCAAAAAAAAGTCAAGCCACTCACCTAACCACTATACCTCCCATTCCCTTATTAAATTTGAATTTTAAAGGGTTTTTTAAAAATATATATTGGGAAAATAATAAGCCATGCAAGAAAGTGTTAGTTGTATGTATGCCCTAGAGGCCAGTATTGTACGGATGATGTATATTATATTGGATGCTTGGAAATATATAGAGATGACTTTCTTGCTCGATATGATAGTATGCTATCTGGTTGCTCTTTATCTTAATATGTATACTAGTCTCTTTAAACTGTCTTATAGTTACATGTTGGTAAAGCCCTTAGGATGTGTACTTGACTGCCTGGACTATGATGCAGATCATACTAGTGGGGACATGGTAGTCCATAAGTACATCCTTCAAGGTCCCTAGTCGTGGGTGTATCGAAACGGGGCATCGATATACCAGTGTAGACTAGCGTATACGCTTCTCCACCCATAAGATGGGCAATGGATGATCCTATATCCATTAGTGTTTGACATCAGAGATGGTATACGGGTGCTCAGTAGAGACTGGGTACACTGGACGGACTCGCCGAGAACTCCCAGATGGTATTATACCTCACGTCAGATGGCAGTTCTCAGGTGACACTTGTACAGGTTAGTCTGTAGACCCGAGATCGTCATAGAGTCTTGTGTGATTCCCACTGTGCTTTGATCTCCACCTTACCACGTCCATGAGAGCGTGCAAAACGGTGGTTTTTGGGTACAGTCCCGAGTCACATGGAGGCAATGAGCGATAAGAGGGGTTTCGTCTCTCCCGGTATTGGGGGTTGATGTTGCGCTGTGCTCGATTGGCCGTAACAGGGAAGTCCCTGGCCAGGGCTGATCAGAGATTTGCTGGTAAGTGTTACCAGTAGTTTCTCGACCCGTTATGAGCCTCACATCGGCACGACTTATCGGTTATTGGGGTCTGACGTTTACCACCCCTAGACTTGATATGCGACATATCAGACGAGGAGACCGGACTGTACGGGAAGTGTTGCCGGTTGGCTCGACGGGAGTTGTAGCAGGTTCGCTTGTTCTCTTCTGATCGCTCAATACCCGGATGGCCGTTACGTTTAGCTGACCGCTTGCGGCTTGGGGGTGCTTGATATGATCATCACCCACTGCCGACGTATTGACGAGTCTCAGAGTCCCACAATGGAGTTTCCTAGTCCAGGCGAAACGTTGTGGTGCGCGTATGCGATATGCGCATGGACCCGATTAAAATGCGCGTATAGGATACCGTATATCGATCGGGCGGCTTGCTATTGGTTGGGGTCATATGTGATATGGCCGGATTGATAAATCAAGTGTTGATTTATCATTTAACCATTAGCTTCTCACTTGAAATCCTATCTTGAGTTAGTTGGATGTATGCATGCATGTATGCCTTCTTTTTGATTCATGCACATATGGATGTACATATACACATACATACATACATACATCTTTCATGGTTGTATATACATGAAAATGGTGGCAATATAAGACTCACACCATGGTTTTATTTATGAATTATTATTGTATTTATACTAAAACATAAAAGGAAAGAAAAGGTTCATTATTGATTTTTTCTACACTCTTCTTTTGACCTAACCATTCTCACCCACCTTTTAACCTTTGGTAAAGTTTCCTTTTGTGTTTTAACTATAGTACAATAATGATTCAACCATGGTTTGAGATGATAGATAGAAAATATATATTGATATATTTTTCCTTTTTCAAAAGAAGTAGAACTTATCATCTTCTTGCTAGCTTGGACAAAGCGGACTCCGGGTGGATCATCGGTGACCAAGAGGCGTTCAAGCGGAGTTCTTTCAAACCCCAAGTAGCCGAGGAGTCTAGCGTAGGGAGCTACAAAGGTTGTACTCTCTAAACCCTAGCTTTCCTTTCATATGTTGATATGAAAAAATTTGAAACCCTAATTTTTCTAGGATAGATCCTTTGTATGTTTACTTAGCACCATAAAAATTCATTCTTTGGCACATGTGATGCTTCCAAACCATTCATAAGGTGCTAGGCAAACCATTCAATGGTATCAGAGCTACTAGGCATTGGATGTCGACCTATGGGGGGTTCTCACTGTGTGACAGTGTGGCGAAGCATAGGCTCTTACCCCCAGGGTGTCCCGAGACCGGAAGGTGTTCCGGCGGGTTGTAGTCCTCGCGAGGGGGCATGCATAAAACTAGTTGTTGAGGGACCCGTTGGTGCCACGGCGACCCCATTGGATGGGGTGGCTGCCTGAGCTTTCATTGATATCAGAGCCGACATAGAACAATAGGCGACACCTTTACGAAGTTAAAACTCCGATCGAACCGAAAATACGGATTTTTGGGTGCTCTCTGGACTTTTTTCAAAATCTGGTTATTTTCAGAATTAAAAATATGCAAAAAATTCAACAGGTAAATATAAGAGTTACTGTAAAAAAAGAGAGCATGAACTGTTAAAACGACCGCGGAACCGCGGCAATAGCCTGCTTAGGCCGCGGTTCCACGGCCATTCTGTTGAGTCATGGTCTGGTTTTTCTACAGTAATTCATTACTCTGCTTGTTTATGTTTTTTGAGTATTTTTAATCTGAATTTGGTACAATAAATTCTGGAGATGTTTTTGGACTCGTCGGTTCGATCGGAATTTTGATTTCGTGACTTTTCCGGGTAAATCTAGAGAGTATTGAAGTGTTCGAACGACTATCATTTGCTCACTTTTCACGGGGTTTAAAATCTTTCGGAAATACGTGCAAGTTTGTTTGTGGTGGACCCTCTAGAAGACAACAAACCTTAACTCGATTATGTGACTGTCTTGAACTGCCTTTTGAACCTTAGGGTTTGGGGCAGTACGGCGTGCCACATGTGAGGCGTTGGCTTGACCCTTCTACGGCTGGACCACTACCACTGTGTCACACTCCGGGTTTTTGAACCCCGCTCAAGTGTTGAGCTTTAGTGAATCATGGGTATTTGGTCGTTCGTTCGAAAACTTTAATACTGTCTAATTATCTGGAATGTGATGCAATGTGTGGAATTCATATTATAAGACATGAAATACGAGGTATGTGATACTTCGCATTTACGATGTCTAAAGAGAATGTGGATTCCAGATATTGCAGTTTTACACTTTCTTTTCTGTGACCGTAAGTGTAGTATATCGATATCGCCGGTTTCGTTGCTATACGTCAACGACAATTGGGGTACGCATACTTACTTACGTTGATAACATGTGATATTATGTGTTGCAGAGATATGATGTGCAGGATTGTTGCGATTGAATAGCCGAGGGGTTTTATGTGAGATGAGAGTTTTATATTTTCATTCATGTAAATTCAAATGTAATGTAATATTCTTTTATTTGGGGCACTTCCGGGTTGAGGTTGTGTCACCAGTGTTGTATATTATTTACTTTTCCGCATTAGGATGGACCCAAGGAGGGGAGCACAGGTGACCGGGTTCTGGGGTTCAGTGGGAGGCCATCTCGAGGAGTCGAGACCGGGTCTCCTAAACTCCAGAATTGGTAGGGTCGCTTGCCGCTCTCGTAGGGGTCCAGGGTGTGGGCTTGGCTATTCGTCGCGACTGTGGAATCCGTGTTTTCTATTATTGGCTAAATACTAAATACGGACGTCCTAGTATATCCCACATTATATCTATGTTTCTGCTGCGATATTTGTGATGTGATCATTTGATATGTTCTGATGGATACAGTATATAGTATATATGATATATTATATATACGTTACTTATGTTTTTCACCCGCACTAGCCCTGCCCTGCTCTATCGTTAGTTACCTAACCTAACGGTGCACGAGGGGACATCGAGGCGAATGCGGATTGCATAAGTGTACGTCGTATTTATCTGTGATGTTTAGGTAACATAAATGATGGGACTTCATTAATGTGATTAATGAAAGAAAAGAAACCTAATAGATGTTGTAGAATAAAATTTTGAAAATAAAAGGGTAGCTACAGTTTTGCTTTCCATAGCGGTATATATGATATACCCTGCATCTTATTCGATGAGGAAAGGGCCGAGATGCCTTCACCGGGAGTGACCCCTTTAGCAATAACTGGCAGATGCTACGCACTTGGTTTGACTTTTTGATTGCTTCTATAGTTTCTACTTTGCACAGTGATATATATGATATATCCCGCACCTCATTCGACGAGGAAAGGGCCGACGATCCCTTCACCGGGAGTGACCCCTTTAGCAAAACTAGAAAAGCCTCAAAATCAATCCATTTCAAAACTTCACTTGATTCTACAACGATATCAAGTTCATTACGCAATAGGTTTTCAGAAAAACCTGACGTAGCCCTCCGTCATTTCAGATAAATCCTACTTAGTATTCGTGCTACGTTTGTTGACCTCCGTCAAGGCGTAGTATGCGGTAGCTAACTAGTATTTATCTGTTTATGCATGTGATGCAGATTGGATTAGGGTAGTCGTACGACCTTGTTGACCTCCGTCAAGGGTCGTACGGATGGATTTGATTCAATCAAGAAATGACGGGTTGAACTTGACTTGCACCCTGTGGTTTGTTGACCTCCGTCAAGGTCATAGGATGCTTGGGGCAAAATATTATCGGGAATTTCAAATGTTGAAATTTGCAATGAGATTGCATACCTTCTATGAGATAGTTGGATCCCGATACCCACTGCGAGTAAGAGTTACTCCTGGGAGAGTTTTACACATTACAATTAGCCGATCAAGTAGGTGTCTAGAAAGGTGTCAACGGGGTTACGCCTCTGGGAAAACGAGGTTTACTTTAATTAGGTCCGTGCGAAAGCACGGGGAACCTCTCTCAAAGTACCGACACTGGCCTGGCTGAAAGATTGGCGAAGTTGTAGGGTGTAATTAATCCCGGCTAGTCTTTCCTTTTAGGGTTTGAAGGAAGATTTGATAAAAAACAGTGGGAGCCATCCTGATTAGATAAGATAATAACCAATCTGATCTTGCAAGAGCATACGCTAAAGTGTTTTCTTCTCTCTCTCTCCAGGTAGCGACCATGTCATGCCCTAATAAAGATAATAATATGGATGTATTGACTGAACCCGCATGTTATACTGTGCTGGGGAACGTTGGTTCCGTTCTTTCTTATAAGAGTTATAGGAATGAACTGGACATAGGGGAATACCAGGATTCCTAAGCCACCCGAATGAAGAAAGGACATGGTGATGCATTTTCTTCGGGTGTGTTCGTTAAAGAGAACTGTTTCTCCATCTGCCCTACGTCCTGGGTATTAGATACCGGGTCAGGATCCCATATATGTAATCAGTTACATGGGCTCAGGAGAGGTAGAGAACTTGGAGAAGGTGATAAAGACATTAGAGTTGGAAATGGTGCAATTGTTGCAGCTAAGACTGTCGGGGAATATCACCTTGCATTACCAACTGGTAATACATTGGTTCTGAATGAATGCTATTACATGCCGAACCTGATATGCAACATTATATCGGTTTCTTTGTTGAGTAAAGAGGGATATAATTTTGTATTACAGGATAATGTTATGAACATTTTCCGTAACCAAAAGTTGGTTGGATCAGGCACGTTGTGCAATGTCATTTATGTTCTAAATCAATCAACAGTTCTAAGCATAACAAACACACACAAGATGAAGAGTTCAGAACTAAACGGATCATTCTTGTGGCATTGTAGACTCGGTCATATAAATGCGACACGACTGGCTAAGTTGCATAAGAATGGATATTTGAATCCGTTTGAATTTTCATCTTATGACACTTTCCAGTCATGTCTCAAAGGCAAGATGACCAAAACTCCGTTTACGGGACACGGAGAAAGAGTTACCGAACTCTTGGGAGTGATACACAGTGATGTATGCGGTCCCATGTCTACACATGCCAGGGATGGTTCTTCATACTTCATTACATTCAATGACGATCTCTCTAGGTTCGGGTATGTGTTCCTGATGAAACACAAATCAAAAGAATATAAACAAGAAGTTGAGAACCAAACCGGAAAAAGTATTAAAATCCTACGATCTGATCGAGGAGGTGAATACTTGAGCATTGAATTCCTGGACTTCCTAAAAGAGAATGGGATTCTCTCTCAGCTAACTCCTCCATATACACCACAGCACAATGGTGTATCAGAACGGAGGAACCGCACCCTATTAGATATGGTGCGCTCTATGATGAGTGTAGCTGAGTTACCTATTTCCTTCTGGGGATATGCACTGGAAACAGCAGCATACCTACTGAATAGGGTTCCTACCAAATCTGTGCCTACCACACCCTATAAGATATGGGAGGGGAAGAGACCATATCTTAATTTTATAAAGATATGGGGTTGCCCGGCCTATGTCAAAAGACAAAAACCGGACAAACTCGAGGCAAGGTCTGTTTTGTGTAAATTTGTTGGATATCCCAAGCATTCGCGAGGGTATATCTTCTACCACAGTGAGGAACAAAGAGTATTTGTTGCTCAACATGCCACCTTTTTAGAAAAGGAATTTCTTGCAAAAGAGATTAGTGGCTCTGAGGTAGAACTGGAAGTGGTTCCAGCTGAACAAAACACAACTGAAGATTTTGTGGAACCAGAGGATTCAGAAGCTCCCAACGAACCTCAGCCTCTCCGCCGATCTAGTAGGGTTCCTCCCCAACCTGAGAGATACTACGGTTTTCTCATGGATGGTGGGAGCGAGGATTGCATCATGGAGGATGATGACCCAACTAGCTTCGAGCAGGCCATCACGAGTAGGGACTCAGTGAAATAGCTGGATGCTATGCGATCCGAGATGGAATCCATGTACACAACCAATGTATGGACTTTGGAAGTTGCTCCTGAAGGGGTAAAACCCATTGGGATCAAGTGGATCTTCAAGAAAAAACTTGGTGCAGATGGGAAAGTGGAGACTTTCAAAGCTAGACTTGTTGCAAAGGGTTTTCGTCAAAGACCAGGTGTGGACTATGACGAAACCTTTTCTCCAGTGGCTATGCTTAAATCCATCCGGATCATGCTTGCCATCGCTGCATATCTTGACTACTAAATCTAGCAAATGGATGTTAAGACCGCCTTTCTAAACGGTGATTTAGAAGAGTGCGTGTACATGACTCAGCCAGAGGGCTTCGTAGACAGTAGGAGCAGCGGGAAGGTGTGCAAGCTGCTTAAATCCATTTATGGATTAAAGCAAGCATCGCGGAGTTGGAACATCTGCTTTGATGTCGTTATCAAAGAGTTTGATTTCGTAAAAAATCCAGATGAACCTTGTATCTACAAGAAGGTGGCAGAGAGTAAGGTTGTCTTCCTCATATTGTATGTTGACGACATACTCTTGATAGGAAATGACATTCCTATGCTGCAATCGGTCAAGCTCTTCTTATCACAAAGATTCTCAATGAAAGATCTTGGTGATGCCTCCTGCATATTGGGAATCAGGATCTATAGAGATAGATCTAAACGGATATTGGGATTGTCCCAATCCAGGTACATTGACACCATACTAAAGAGATTTAGTATGGAAGAATCCAAGCGTGGGAACTTACCCACGATCTCTGGAGTCACTCTCTCCAAAGAGATGTCTCCTAAGACTGATTTGGAGAGAGCTCGCATGCAAGGGATACCCTATGCTTCGGCTATAGGCTCTATCATGTACGCGATGCTATGTACCAGACCCGATGTAGCATATTCACTAAGTGTAGTGAGAAGGTATCAAGCTGATCCTGGAGAGAGTCGCTGGACAGCTGTGAAGAGCATTCTCAAGTACTTACGAAGGACTAAAGAGATGCTCTTGGTGTATGGTAACGGAGAACTCCAAGTGGAGTCCTTTACCGATTCGAGCTTCTAGAGTGATAAGGACGACTTTAAGTCGGAGTCGGGATTTGTCTTTACCCTTTATGGAGGGGCAGTTAGCTGGAAGAGTTCCAAGCAGGAAACCGTGGCAGACTCGACGATGGAGGCTGAATACATCGCTGCCAACGATGCTGCCAAAGAGGCTGTCTGGATCAAGAAGTTCATTACAGAACTTGGAGTGGTTCCATCCATTGAGCATCCAATACATTTGTATTGCGATAACAATGGAGCGGTGGCTTTGGCCAAGGAACCCAGGTCCCATCAGCGATCCAGGCATATTCTGAGGCGGTATCACCAGATCAGGGAGATAATTGATCGCTGGGAGATCGAGGTCAGGAGGGTTGACACGAAGAACAACACAGCGGATCCACTCACGAAGGCCATTCCCCAGATACAGTTTGAGAGACTATTCGGGATGCTCGGTATGCGATACTACAGTAGCTGGCCCTAGTGCAAGTGGGAGATTGTTAGTTGTATGTATGCCCTAGAGGCCAGTATTGTATGGATGATGTATATTATATTGGATGCTTGGACATATATAGAGATGACTTTCTTGCTCGATATGATAGTATGCTATCTGGTTGCTCTTTATCTTAACATGTATACTAGTCTCTTTAAACTGTCTTATAGTTACATGTTGGTAAAGCCCTTAGGATGTGTACTTGACTGCCTGGACTATGATGCAGATCATACTAGTGGGGACATGGTAGTCCATAAGTACATCCTTCAAGGTCCCTAGTCGTGGGTGTATCGAGACGGGGCATTGATATACCAGTGTAGACTAGCGTATACGCTTCTCGACCCATGAGATGGGCAATGGATGATCCCATATCCATTAGTGTTTGACATCAGAGATGGTATACGGGTGCTCAGTGGAGACTGGGTACACTGGACGGACTCGCCGAGAACTCCCAGATGGTATTATACCTCACGTCAGATGGCAGTTCTCAGGTGACACTTGTACAGGTTAGTCTGTAGACCCGAGATCGTCATAGAGTCATGTGTTATTCCTACTGTGCTTTCATCTCCACCTTACCACGTCCATGAGAGCGTACAAAACCGTGGTTTTTGGGTACAGTCCCGAGTCACATGGAGGCAATGAGCGATAGGAGGGGTTTCGTCTCTCCCGGTATTGGGGGTTGATGTTGCGCTGTGCTCGATTAGCCGTAACAGGGAAGTCCCTGGCCAGGGTTGATCAGAGATTTGCTGGTAAGTGTTACCAGTAGTTTCTCGACCCGTTATGAGCCTCACATCGACACGACTTATCAGTTATTGGGGTCTGACGTTTACCACCCCTAGACTTGATATGCGACATATCAGACGAGGAGACCGGACTGTACGGGAAGTGTTGCCGGTTGGCTCGACGGGAGTTGTAGCAGGTTCGCTTGTTCTCTTCTGATCGCTCAATACCCGGATGGCCGTTACGTTTAGCTGACCGCTTGCGACTTGGGGGTGCTTGATATGATCATCACCTACTGCCGGCGTATTGACGAGTCTCACAGTCCCACAATGGAGTTTCCTAGTCCAGGCGAAACGTTGTGGTGCGCGTATGCGATATGCGCATGGACCCGATTAAAATGCGCGTATAGGATACCGTATATTGATCGGGCGGCTTGCTTTTGGTAGGGGTCATATGTGATATGGCCGGATTGATAAATCAAGTGTTGATTTATCATTTAACCATTAGCTTCTCACTTGAAATCCTATCTTGAGTTAGTTGGATGTATGCATGCATGTATGCCTTCTTTTTGATTCATGCACATATGGATGTACATATACACATACTATACATACATCTTTCATGGTTGTATATACATGAAAATGGTGGCAATATAAGACTCACACAATGGTTTTATTTATGAATTATTATTGTATTTATACTAAAACATAAAAGGAAAGAAAAGGTTCATTATTGATTTGTTCTACACTCTACTTTTGACCTAACCATTCTCACCCACCTTTTAACCTTTGGTAAAGTTTCCTTTTGTGTTTTAACTATAGTACAATAATGATTCAACCATGGTTTGAGATGATAGATAGAAAATATATATTGATATATTTTTCCTTTTTCAAAAGAAGTAGAACTTATCATCTTTTTGAAAAAGCCATCATCTTCATCAACCTCTCTCATTTTGCTCTCTAGTTCTTAGTAGTGAGCAATATACTCATCAAGATTGGATTTTGAAGTGAGAAAGAGAACCACAACACCATTCTACACAAGTCTAGCCCACTTGTTTAGAGTGTTAGCTTGATTTCGTTCACTTGATCGGATAAAGTTGCAAGCTTGGACAAAGCGGACTCCGGGTGGATCATCGGTGACCGAGAGGCGTTCAAGCGGAGTTCTTTCAAACCCCAAGTAGCCGAGCAGTCTAGCGTAGGGAGCTACAAAGGTTGTACTCTCTAAACCCTAGCTTTCCTTTCATATGTTGATATGAAAAAATTTGAAACCCTAATTTTTCTAGGATAAATCCTTTGTAAGTTTACTTAGCACCATAAAAATTCATTCATTGGCACATGTGATGCTTCCAAACCATTCATAAGGTGCTAGGCAAACCTTTCATTGGTATCAGAGCTACTAGGCATTGGATGTCGACCTATGGGGGGTTCTCAATGTGTGACAGTGTGGCGAAGCATAGGCTCTTACCCCAGTGTGTCCCGAGACCGGAAGGTGTTCCGGCGGGTTGTAGTCCTCGCGAGGGGGCATGCGTAAAAAGTAGTTGCTGAGGGACCCGTTGGTGCCACGGCGACCCCATTGGATGGGGTGGCTGCCTGACCTTTCATTGGTATCAGAGCCGACCTAGAACATTAGGCGACACCTTTACGAAGTTAAAACTCCGATCGAACCGAAAATACGGATTTTTGGGTGCTCTCAGGACTTTTTTCAAAATCTGGTTATTTTCAGAATTAAAAATATGCAAAAAATACAGCAGGTAAATATAAGAGTTACTGTAAAAAAACGAGAGCATGAACAGTTAAAACGACCGCGGAACCGCGGCAATAGCCTGCTTAGGCCGCGGTTCCGCGGCCATTCTGTTGAGTCATGGTCTGGTTTTTCTACAGTAATTCATTACTCTGCTTGTTTATGTTTTTGGAGTATTTTTAATCTGAATTTAGTACAATAAATTCTGGAGATGTTTTTGGACTCGTCGGTTCGATCGGAATTTTGATTTCGTGACTTTTCCGGGTAAATCTAGAGAGTATTGAAGTGTTCGAACGACTATCATTTGCTCACTTTTCACGGGGTTTAAAATCTTTTGGAAATACGTGCAAGTTTGTTTGTGGTGGACCCTTTAGAAGACAACAAACCTTAACTCGATTATGTGACCGTCTTGAACTGCCTTTTGAACCTTAGGGTTTGGGGAAGTACGGCATGCCACATGTGAGGCGTTGGCTTGACCCTTTTACGGCTGGACCGCTACCACTGTGTCACACTCCGGGTTTTTGAACTTCGCTCAAGTGTTGAGCTTTAGTGAATCTTGGGTATTTGGTCGTTCGTTCGAAAACTTTAATACTGTCTAATTATCTGGAATGTGGTGCAATGTGTGGAATTCATATTATAAGACATGAAATACGAGGTATGCGATACTTCGCATTTACGATGTCTAAAGAGAATGTGGATTCCAGATATTGCAGTTTTACACTTTCTTTTCTGTGACCGTAAGTGTAGTATGTCGATATCGCCGGTTTTGTTGCTATACGTCAACGACAATTGGGGTACGCATACTTACTTACGTTGATGATATGTGATATTATGTGTTGCTGAGATATGATGTGCAGGATTGTTACGATTGAATAGCCGGGGGGTTTTATGTAAGATGAGAGTTTTATATTTTCATTCATGTAAATTCAAATGTAATGTAATATTCTTTTATTTGGGGCACTTCCGGGTTGAGGTTGTGTCACCAGTGCTGTATATTATTTACTTTTCCGCATTAGGATGGACCCAAGGAGGGGAGCACAGGTGACCGAGTTCTGGGGTTCAGTGGGAGGCCATCTCGAGGAGTCGAGACCGGGTCTCCTAAACTCCAGAATTGGTAGGGTCGCTTGCCGCTCTCGTAGGGGTCCAGTGTGTGGGCTTGGCTATTCGTCGCGACTGTGGAATCCGTATTTTCTATTATTGGCTAAATACTAAATACGGACGTCCTAGTATATCCCACATTATATCTATGTTTCTGCTGCGATATCTGTGATGTGATCATTTGATATGTTCTGATGGATACAGTATATAGTATATATGATATATTATATAGACGTTACTTATGTTTTTCACCCGCACTAGCCCTACCCTGCTCTGTTGTTAGTTACCCAACCTAACGGTGCACGAGGGGACATCGAGGCGAATGCGGATAGCATAAGTGTACGTCGTATTTATCTATGATGTTTGGGTAACTTAAATGATGGGACTTCATTAATGTGATTAATGAAAGAAAAGAAACCTAATAGATGTTGTAGAATCAAATTTTTAAAATAAAAGGGTAGCTACAGTTTTGCTATATCCTGCATCTTATTCGATGAGGAAAGGGCCGATATCCCTTCATTGGGAGTGACCCCTTTAGCAATAACTGGCAGATGCTACACACTCGGTTTGACTTTTTGATTGCTTCTATAGTTTCTGCTTTGCACAGTGATATATATGATATATCCCGCACCTCATTCGACGAGGAAAGGGCCGACGATCCCTTCACCGGGAGTGACCCCTTTAGCAAAACTATAAAAGCCTTAAAATCAATCCATTTCAAAATTTCACTTGATTCTACAACGATATCAAGTTCATTACGCAATAGGTTTTCAGAAAAACCTGACGTAGCCCTCCGTCATTTCAGAGAAATACTACTTAGTATTCGTGCTACGTTTGTTGACCTCCGTCAAGGCGTAGTGTGCGGTAGCTAACTAGTATTTATCTGTTTATGCATGTGATGCAGATTGGATTAGGGTAGTCGTACGACCTTGTTGACCTCCGTCAAGGGTCGTGCAGATGGATTTGATTCAATCAAGAAATGACGGGTTGAACTTGACTTGCACCATGTGGTTTGTTGACCTCCGTCAAGGTCATAGGATGCTTGGGGCAAAATATTATCGGGAATTTCAAGTGTTGAAATTTGCAATGAGATTGCATACCTTCTATGAGATAGTTGGATCCCCATACCCACTGCGAGTAAGAGTTACTCCTGGGAGAGTTTTACACATTACAATTAGCCGATCAAGTAGGTGTCTAGAAAGGTGTCAACGGGGTTACGCCTCTGGGAAAACGAGGTTTACTTTAATTAGGTCCGTGCGATAGCACGGGGAACCTCCCTCAAAGTACCGACACTGGCCTGGCTGAAAGATTGGCGAAGTTGTAGGGTGTAATTAAACCCGGCTAGTCTTTCCTTTTAGGGTTTGAAGGAAGATTTGATAAAAACCAGTGGGAGCCATCCTGATTAGATAAGATAATAACCAATCTGATCTTGCAAGAGCATACGCTAAAGTGTTTTCTTCTCTCTCTCTCCAGGTAGCGACCATGTCATGCCCTAATAAAGATAATAATATGGATGTATTGACTGAACCCGCATGTTATACTGTGCTGGGGAACGTTGGTTCCGTTCTTTCTTATAAGAGTTATAGGAATGAACTGGACATAGGGGAATACCAGGATTCCCAAGCCACCCGAATGAAGAAAGTACATGTTGATGCATTTTCTTCGGGTGTGTTCGTTACAGAGAACTGTTTCTCCATCTGCCCTACGTCCTGGGTATTAGATACCGGGTCAGGATCCCATATATGTAATCAGTTAGTTGGGCTCAGGAGAGGTAGAGGACTTGGAGAAGGTGATAAAGACATTAGAGTTGGAAATGGTGCAATTGTTGCAACTAAGACTGTCGGGGAATATCACCTTGCATTACCAACTGGTAATACATTGGTTCTGAATGAATGTTATTACATGCCGAACCTGATATGCAACATTATATTGGTTTCTTTATTGAGTAAAGTGGGATATAATTTTGTATTACAGGATAATGTTATGAACATTTTCCGTAACCAAAAGTTGGTTGGATCAGGCACGTTGTGCAATGGCATTTATGTTCTAAATCAATCAACAGTTCTGAGCATAACAAACACACACACGAGGAAGAGTTCAGAACTAAACGAATCCTTCTTGTGGCATTGTAGACTCGGTCATATAAATGCGACACGACTGGCTAAGTTGCATAAGAATGGATATTTGAATCCGTTTGAATTTTCATCTTATGACACTTGCCAGTCATGTCTCAAAGGCAAGATGACCAAAACTCCGTTTACGGGACACGGAGAAAGAGTTACCGAACTCTTGGGACTGATACACAGTGATGTATGCGGTCCCATGTCTACACATGCCAGGGATGGTTCTTCATACTTCATTACATTCACTGACGATCTCTCTAGGTTCGGGTATGCGTTCCTGATGAAACACAAATCAGAAGCTTTTGAGAAATTTAGAGAATATAAACAAGAAGTTGAGAACCAAACCGGAAAAAGTATTAAAATCCTACGATCTGATCGAGGAGGTGAATACTTGAGCATTGAATTCCTGGACTTCCTAAAAGAGAATGGGATTCTCTCACAGCTAACTCCTCTATATACACTGCAGCACAACGGTGTATCAGAACGGAAGAACCGCACCCTATTAGATATGGTGCGCTCTATGATGAGTGTAGCTGAGTTACCTATTTCCTTCTGGGGATATGCACTGGAAACAGCAGCATACCTACTGAATAGGGTTCCTACCAAATCTGTGCCTACCACACCATATGAGATATGGGAGGGGAAGAGACCATATCTTAATTTTATAAGGATATGGGGTTGCCCGGCCTATGTCAAAAGACAAAAACCGGACAAACTCGAGGCAAGGTCTGTTTTGTGTAAATTTGTTGGATATCCCAAGCATTCGCGAGGGTATATCTTCTACCACAGTGAGGAACAAAGAGTATTTGTTGCTCAACATGCCACCTTTTTAGAAAAGGAATTTCTTGCAAAAGAGATTAGTGGCTCTGAGGTAGAACTGGAAGAGGTTCCAGCTGAACAAAACACAACTGAAGATTTAGTGGAACCAGAGAATTCAGTAGCTCCCAACGAACCTCAGCCTGTCCGCCGATCTAGTAGGGTTCATGGCCAACCTGAGAGATACTACGGTTTTCTCATGGATGGTGGGAGCGAGGATTGCATCATGGAGGATGATGACCCAACTAGCTTCGAGCAGGCCATCGCGAGTAGGGACTCAGTGAAATGGCTGGATGCTATGTGATCCGAGATGGAATCCATGTACACCAAAAAAGTATGGACTTTGGAAGTTGCTCCTGAAGGGGTAAAACCCATTGGGAGCAAGTGGATCTTCAAGAAAAAACTTGGTGTAGATGGGAAAGTGGAGTCTTTCAAAGCTAGACTTGTTGCAAAGGGTTTTCGTCAAAGACCAGGTGTGTACTATGACGAAACCTTTTCTCCAGTGGCTATGCTTAAATCCATCCGGATCATGCTTGTCATCGCTGCATATCATGACTACGAAATCTGGCAAATGGATGTTAAGACCGCTTTTCTATACGGTGATTTAGAAGAGTGCGTGTACATGACTCAGCCAGAGGGCTTCGTAGACAGTGGGAGCAGCGGGAAGGTGTGCAAGCTGCTTAAATCCATTTATGGATTAAAGCAAGCATCGCGGAGTTGGAACATCTTCTTTGATGTCGTTATCAAAGAGTTTGATTTCGTAAAAAATCCAGATGAACCTTGTATCTACAAGAAGGTGGCAGAGAGTAAGGTTGTCTTCCTCGTATTGTACGTGGACGACATACTCTTGATAGGAAATGACATTCCTATGCTGCAATCGGTCAAGCTCTTCTTAACACAAAGATTCTCAATGAAAGATCTTGGTGATGCCTCCTGCATATTGGGAATCAGGATCTATAGAGATCGATCCAAACGGATATTGGGATTGTCCCAATCCAGGTACATTGACACCATACTAAAGAGGTTTAGTATGGAAGAATCCAAGCGTGGGAACTTACCCACGATCTCTGGAGTCACTCACTCCAAAGAGATGTCTCCTAAGACTGATTTGGAGAGAGCTCGCATGCAAGGGATACCCTATGCTTCGGCTGTAGGCTCTATCATGTACGCGATGCTATGTACCAGACCCTATGTAGCATATTCACTAAGTGTAGTGAACAGGTATCAAGCTGATCCTGGAGAGAGTCACTGGACAGCTGTGAAGAGCATTCTCAAGTACTTACGAAGGACTAAAAAGATGCTCTTGGTGTATGGTAACGGAGAACTCCAAGTGGAGTCCTTTACCGATTCGAGCTTCCAGAGTGATAAGGACGACTCTAAGTCGCAGTCGGGATTTGTCTTTACCCTTTACGGAGGGGCGGTTAGCTGGAAGAGTTCCAAGCAGGAAACCGTGGCAGACTCGACGATGGAAGCTAAATACATCGCTGCCAACGATGCTGCCAAAGAGGCTGTCTGGATCAAGAAGTTCATTACTGAACTTGGAGTGGTTCCATCCATTGAGCATCCAATACCTTTGTATTGCGATAACAATGGAGCGGTGGCTTTGGCCAAGGAACCCAGGTCCCATCAGCGATCTGGGCATATTCTGATGCGGTATCACCTGATCCGGGAGATAGTTGATCGCCGGGAGATCGAGGTCAAGAGGGTTGACACGAAGAACAACACAGCGGATCCACTCACGAAGGCCATTCCCCAGAAAAAGTTTGAGAGACTATTCAGGATGCTCGGTATGCGATACTACAGTAGCTGGCCCTAGTGCAAGGGGGAGATTGTTAGTTATATGTATGCCCTAGAGGCCAGTATTGTACGGATGATGTATATTATATTGGATGCTTGGACATATATAGAGATGACTTTCTTTCTCGATATGATAGTATGCTATCTGGTTGCTCTTTATCTTAACATGTATACTAGTCTCTTTAAACTGTCTTATAGTTACATGTTGGTAAAGCCCTTAGGATGTGTACTTGACTGCCTGGACTATGATGCAGATCATACTAGTGGGGACATGGTAGTCCATAAGTACATCCTTCAAGATCCCTAGTCGTGGGTGTATCGAGACGGGGCATCGATATACCAGTGTAGACTAGCGTATACGCTTCTCGACCCATGAGATGGGCAATGGATGATACCATATCCATTAGTGTTTGACATCAGAGATGGTATACGGGTGCTCAGTGGAGACTGGGTACACTGGACGGACTCGCCGATAACTCCCAGATGGTATTATATCTCACGTCAGATGGCAGTTCTCAGGTGACACTTGTACAGGTTAGTCTGTAGACCCGAGATCGTCATAGAGTCTTGTGTGATTCCCACTGTGCTTTGATCTCCACCTTACCACGTCCATGAGAGCGTGCAAAACGGTGGTTTTTGGGTACAGTCCCGAGTCACATGGAGGCAATGAGCGATAGGAGGGGTTTCGTCTCTCCCGGTATTGGGGGTTGATGTTGCGCTGTGCTCGATTGGCCGTAACAGGGAAGTCCCTGGCCAGGGCTGATCAGAGATTTGCTGGTAAGTGTTACCAGTAGTTTCTCGACCCGTTATGAGCCTCACATCGGCACGACTTATCGGTTATTCGGGTGGGAAGTGTTGCCGGTTGGCTCGACGGGAGTTGTAGCAGGTTCGCTTGTTCTCTTCTGATTGCTCAATACCCGGATGGCCGTTACGTTTAGCTGACCGCTTGCGGCTTGGGGGTGCTTGATATGATCATCACCCACTACCGGCGTATTGACGAGTCTCAGAGTCCCACAATGGAGTTTCCTAGTCCAGGCGAAACGTTGTGGTGCGCGTATGCGATATGCGCATGGACCCGATTAAAATGCGCGTATAGGATACCGTATATTGATCGGGTGGCTTGCTTTTGGTAGGGGTCATATGTGATATGGCCAGATTGATAAATCAAGTGTTGATTTATCATTTAACCATTAGCTTCTCACTTGAAATCCTATCTTGAGTTAGTTGGATGTATGTATGCATGAATGCCTTCTTTTTGATTCATGCACATATGGATGTACATATACACATACATACATACATACATCTTTCATGGTTGTATATACATGAAAATGGTGGCAATATAAGACTCACACCATGGTTTTATTTATGAATTATTATTGTATTTATACTAAAACTTAAAAGGAAAGAAAAGGTTCATTATTGATTTGTTCTACACTCTTCTTTTGACCTAACCATTCTCACCCAACTTTTAACCTTTGGTAAAGTTTCCTTTTGTGTTTTAACTATAGTACAATAATGATTCAACCATGGTTTGAGATGATAGATAGAAAATATATATTGATATATCTTTCCTTTTTCAAAAGAAGTAGAACTTATCATCTTCTTGAAAAAGCCATCATCTTCATCAACCTCTCTCATTTTTCTCTCTAGTTCTTAGTAGTGAGCAATATACTCATCAAGATTGGATTTTGAAGTGAGAAAGAGAAGCACAACACCATTCTACACAAGTCTAGCCCACTTGTTTAGAGTGTTAGCTTGATTTCGTTCACTTGATCGGATAAAGTTGCAAGCTTGGACAAAGCGGACTCCGGGTGGATCATCGGTGACCGAGAGGCGTTCAAGCGGAGTTCTTTCAATCCCCAAGTAGCCGAGGAGTCTAGCGTAGGGAGCTACAAAGGTTGTACTCTCTAAACCCTAGCTTTCCTTTCATATGTTGATATGAAAAAATTTGAAACCCTAATTTTTCTAGGATAGATCCTTTGTAAGTTTACTTAGCACCATAAAAATTCATTCTTTGGTACATGTGATGCTTCCAAACCATTCATAAGGTGCTAGGCAAACCTTTCAGAAAGAAAATGGGTTACAAGTTAACACTTGCTTAGGTTACATAAAAAGATAAGTGTACATGTGTACACCAAACCTAGCTTAAGAGAGCAAGGAAATAAAATTTTAATTAAGGTGGACACAAGCAAAATTATAATTAATACATAAACATCTCTCATCACAATTAGCACTAGTTTACAAAAGGAAAATAAGATTTACGGGTTTTTATAAAAATCGCGCATCAATTACTAATTAACGCAAAATTATCCTAAACGAATTTCCAAAGCGTTACACATACCTTTTTCCAAACTGAAGAATCGTATGCATCTTTTAAACAGATACCTTGAGGGACGTTATGGATTTTCAAATGATATCTTTTTCTTAAAAACACCGTAGCCCCTACTTACAAAACTACGATTTGCATCATTTAAAAACTGATCGTATGGTTCGTGTGTGAATGTATATATGAAAATGACTTGATGTGGGGGTATAAATGCGATTAAAAGAATATACGATGTGATATGATGATTTGATATGATGTTGGTATACGGATGCGAGTCGATTGAGATGATTGATACCTTGCCGGTCCCCTGATATGAGATTGTTATGGATGTGACCTGGGACATAGGTATATAGATACATATACATATAATGCTTTGAATCATGAGTGATTGTTGTACGTGACGTTAGGTCCGTACCCTCATTGTCGTAAAGGTTGATAGGATCCCTAATGGTTTAATGCCGCCGTACGATGATTTTCCGTACGTGATGAGTTTGACTTGATGATTAATCCATAACCTTGAATAGTGGTTGCCGTACGATGGATTATACCGTACGTGGTGTTGTGGCTGGATGTTGATTGATAGATTCCCCGACTCGATCATGTAGATACGTATACCTTATAGCTTTTAGCTGACGATTTACTTTATGCTGCGTTCATGTTATTCTCATTGCATTGCATATACCTGTGCTAGTACACCTGCACCATTATCGATGATGCGTATGTTACACTTACACAGGGTTGCCGGCTCACACACTACATCATCGATAATTGCCATGTCACTACACAGTAGAATTACTGCATCATGATGTGATTCCTTGCATGAATTGCCTTCTATAGAGGCATGTGTACCTCTATACGATGTTGCATTGACCTTGGAGAAATTGGGAACCGTGGGATATATTTAAAAACATGATTCATTTTAAAGAGCGGTTTTCCCTGGATAAGTGCATATTACTTTTCCGTGTTGCATGATATACGGATTTGCTTACATTCTGATATATGTCGCATACATCATGCTTTACGATTATACGCATTGAGATATGTTGTTTTCATGAGATTTCTAAATTTGAGAACCGTGGGTATTTCAAAAGAACGTATGTACTGTTTTAAAAACCGGGCTTCTCTTGATAAGATATTTCAGTGCGTCCACCATGCGTTTTCTCGTTTCTGAGACGTGCGACGGTGATACCCGATTCGAGGATCTGGATGAGGCTGATTGCGGGTACATGGTGGACCCAGTATGGTACCCCGGGGCGAGAACGGATTTTCTGTGCAGTAGACGGTGAACCTGGCAGAGGGACTACTACCTACCAGTGATTGGTTGGACTTGGCGGTTATCCCGAGGATACCGACCGGAGTCGAGAGATGGATATTGGGCCGACCAGTTCTGCCGGAGCCCGAGGGCCGATCCCGAAGACGGAGCCCGTGGGCCGATCCGGACTGACGGAGCCCGAGATATATGAGTATTTACGTGTCGATGTTGGACACGGGTTTCATGATGTTTCGAGTGTCGATGCTGGACACTCAAGTTCCATGATTTGGATGTGTCGCGAGGGACACACGTTGATTTATATTCTCAAATTTACATGCATATGTTTTCATGATATTTAAATGAATGATGTTGTTGTGTCATCGGTTGACACGTGGACGGGATCCACATGCATACATGTATTGATTATTTGGTTGGATGATATCCACATGCTGATAGGCGTTTATTTATGTTGTTGGCACATTTGCAGATACAGTCACCCTAGATATCATAGTATTACCTTTATGATATAGTTGGCCTAGGAGTCGTTATTTATTCGATTTCTACTTGTTGGTGTTTTTCTATTCACGAGTCGGCAACTCACCCCCGTTGTGCTACAGTTCTTGCAGGTTGACCGCATGGATCCGTAGCAGCATCGCTGGCACATAGCTTCATTTGGGTGTTTTGCTTGGTAGGTGGGGACATTTGTATCGTATCCACTCTTGTATTTATTATTCATATTGTATCTAGTCAACTCCATCAATCAAAATTAGTAATTCTATAAGTAATGAGACTTAGTGAGACTTGTAGTTGCGAGACTTGAGCGATGAGTTTTATGTTCGCTTTTGGGTTGATATCTCGCTTTATTCATTATCTTTTGTGTTGATCTTCGCCGTTGGGCGTCGTATACTTATATTTATGCTTTGCGTGGTTATGGATCCGCCGATTGGCGAAGAGCTAGCTCCCGCTTGGGGATGCCTTTATATTATCATGTATTGTGGTTTTGGATCAAAATATACAAAGGAGGTGCTGCCCAAATTTTTAAAGGACGAAACATGTTTTCAAACTAATAAATTTCACTTGCATTATTTATGTTCCTTTTCTATGCATGTAAGAAAACTTGATTTCATTATACATTTATTTCAAAACTTCACCTCTTTTATTTTCTTAAAAAGGTTCAGATTTCTGGGTTTCAGCTTACTTGAATTACGTTACGCCTTTAGACGGCGTGTTTTAAGTGCTGGTCATGAGCTAATATTTCGGGTCGTGACAATATACAAGGTTTATCCACGTTTTTGATGAAATCAAACTTTTTGATAGCTTCATCAAAATAGATGTTCTAGCTCCGCGATGCCTGCTTTAATCCGCAGATTGATTTAAGCTGCTTGCACATGCTTCTGCTGCTCCCACTATCTACGAAGCCCTCTGGCTGTATCATGTACACGCTCTCTTCAAAATCACCATTTAGAAAAGCGGTCTTGACGTCCATCTGCCAGATTTCGTAGTCATGGTATATAGCAACGGCAAGTAGGATTTTGATGGACTTATGCATAGCAACAAGAGAAAAGGTTTCATCATAGTCAACACCAGGTCATTGACGAAAACCTTTTGCTACAAGTCTAGCTTTGAAGGTCTCAACCTTTCCATCTAAACCAAGTTTCTTCTTAAAGATCCACTTGCTCCAGATGGGTTTTACCCCTTCAGGAGCAACTTCCAAAGTCCATACATTGATGGTGTACATGGATTCCATCTCAGATCGCATAGCATCCAGCCATTTCACAGAGTCTCCACTTGTGATGGCATGCTCGAAACTAGTTGGGTCATCATCTTCTATGATACAATCCTGGCTCCCACCATCTATGAGAAAACCGTAATATCTCTCAGGTGGGTGAAGAACCCTACTAGATCTGCGTAGTGACTGCGGTTTGTCGGGGACTATTGAATCCTCTGGTTCTACCAAATCGTCAGTTGTAGTTTGTGTTGCTGGAATTTCTTCCAATTCAACCTCATTTCCACAAATTTATTTCACAAGAAATTCTTTTTCTAAAAAGGCGGCAAGTTGAGAATCAAACACTTTTTGTTCCTCGGTATGGTATAAAATATATCTATATGAATTCTTTGGATATCCAACAAACTTGCACAAAACAGACATTTCCTCGAGCTTGTCCGGATTTTGCTTTTCAACATAGGCCGGACAACCCTATATCTTAACTTGTTTAAGTGATGGTCTCTTCCCATTCCATATCTCATATGGAGTGGTAGGCACAGATTTATTCGGAACTCTATTCAATAGGTATGCAGCTATCTCAAGTGCATAGCCCCAAAAGGAAATAGGAAACTCAGCATTACTCATCATAGAGCGCACCATATCTAATAGGGTGTGATTCCTCTGCTCCGTAACTCCATTGTGCTGTGGTGTATATGGAGGAGTAAGCATGTCACGACCCGAAAGAGCACGTGACTGGCCCTTGAACCATATGAAGTCTATAGGACTCCATCTGATCCAAGTAAGCCAAAAGCCCAGCAATCTAAAACTATTTTAAGAGTAAATAAAGAAAACTTGTTTAAAGAAGTGAAGAAAAACATGTTTGAAAGTCAAGGTTTTTAAATAACTAAGCCGAATATGCATTTTAAAAAAATGTACAGTCTTTTCTAAAAATTTCGGCAGAGTTTCTTTTGTAAACACTGGCCCCGAATGGGGTACAACAAGAACAATATATATATGCAATGATAAAAGGCATCTCCAAGCGGGAGCTAGCTCTTCGTCAATCGACGGTCACAACCACGCAAGCAATATAATATACAACGCCGAATGGCGAGGATCAAAACTCAACAGAAACCCAATAAGCATGAAAACCGTAATACCGCTAAGCGCGACTCTAAGGTCGAATAATACATCACTAGTGTCTAAGTCTGAAACAATATACAAGTTTTGGTTGATGGAATTCTAGATACAATGAATAATACAAGTACAATGGTGGTTCTTGATGCAAAAGAATCCACCTACCAAATGCAATTCACCCGCAAGGAAGCAGTGTGCCAGAAATGCCGCAATGGAACCTGTACGGCAAAACCTGCAAGAACTGTGGCACAACGGGGGTGAGTTGCCAACTCGTGAATAGAAATATCTACAATCAGAAACCGAATGCAAGACATAATCCTAGGTCAATACGATCAGTATAATATAAACAACAAGAGTACGCCTGAAGCATGATAAGGTGGCAATGTAACATCTAAACATGTATGTAGTGCCAAGTACTAAGGTAATAACATGTCATCAGTATAAGGTATGTCTGCATGAAGTAAATATGATGAAGTATCAAATGGATATCAATACACATATATTAGCGTCCCATTCCACTAATATCGGTGTAAGGGTAAATATAACAGCGCCCTCATACCCTGTTATATATACAAATGAAGTATGATCAATCTAAATCCAGTCTGTATGTGATCAAGTCTGTATAAACGTGGAACCCGTCCACCCGTCACCCAATGACAATTAACGTTGAACCCGTCCACCCGTCACCCAATGACAATAAACATCATGTATGTAAATATGAGGATATAAACAAAATCAAGGAAAATATCACGAAACCTGTGCCTAGCATCGGCACGAAAATCCTCATCTATCAGGCACTGTCACCAAGACTAGCCCTGATAGGTATGTATCATACGCTATATCGAAACCCGAGTGCCCAGCTTCGACCCTTGAATTGCGACGTATGCATACGTACAAGCTCCGGTCAGTATCCCCAAGATAACCGCCGAGTAAAAGGTAATATCACCGGACAGTATAGTTCCCCAGCCGGGCTCATCGGCTCATAGCACATCGACATCCCTTTCTTGCCCCGGGGTACTCCGGGCCCCACCATGTACCCTTATACGGCCTCGACGCCTCCTCGTAGGGGTATATAAATCAGAACCGATAAAACTCATGGTGGAAGCTGAAATATCATATCAAGGGTAACCGGGTTTTAAAACATTTACATAATCTCTTGAAATACCCACGGTTCCCAAATCCAGAAATATCATGAAAACAAATATCCCAATGCGCATAATCAGAAAGCATGATCTATGTGACATATAGATGAAGTGCAAGTATAACAGCATATCATGCAACATAGAATAATGGTATGCACATACAAGGTCATATCCTGATGTAATAATACTACTGTGTAGTGACATGGTAATTATCGATGATGAAGTGTGTGAGCCGGCAAGCAGTGTACGTGGAACATATGCATAATCGATAATGGTGCTGGTGTCCTAACAGCATGATGGTAATATAGCAATAAACACATGCAAAGCGATATGAATAGCATGAATATGCGGAAATCGAATAATCAACGCAACAGTAAAGAATCTACATCCATGTGTATATGTCATGCAGTTATGCCATTTGAAATAAGACGAATCGGGGTTTTGGTAAAATAAGGGTTACGGTGTTTTTAAGAATAGATACGTCTTTTGAAAATACCCGTAGAATCCCTTTACTTATCCTTAAGATATTCCCGATTCGTTAGTTTTGAAATAGGTATGACTCGCGTCTAGTCTAACATCTACTATGCAAACTACAGATCTAAGTATCAAGTAAACCGGGAGGGGTATGGAAACCACCTAAATCTGAGTCGATATGTTTATATATATAGTAGTCGGTGATCCCGCCTCAGTAGTACCGCGTACGATACAGTAAATCATATGACATCCTCAAGTCATGAGTGCGGATCTATCAACAATATAAAGCTCGTACGGTAAATCGTCGTACGACATCCCAATAGCTGGGTACGGGTCAGTATCACATTCCTCTCATCAAATATCAGGTATCATTATCATCATATCACATAACCTGGGGTACTGATCTTAGTCTAGTACAAATCGATACCATCTATAAAGTATGAATGCGGGGGTAAACACACATCCAAAGCCCGCAAGAATCACATGTCGTATCCTAAATACGAATCATATCAAATCACCGATCTCACGGCACAATGCCCAAAACCATCGACTCATCTCTAATGTCATCCATTATCATCATCAACACAGTGTAAATATAAGGAATATGCAAGTGTGTGCGTATGGGTGTAAACCTATCCTAGGGTTCGCAACTAGGAAATATTCTAGCTTAATTCTAACCCTATCACATCTAACACAATCAAATAATCTACAACACTATACTATCATATATAAACACATAAGGTATACCAACTACGGATTGCGGGGGTGCTATACGCCATCCACCCGACTTCCCCCTGTAGATATAATCTACTCACCTTGTGACTTTATTTGTCGACGTCGCCACGCACTTTCTTGTCGTCCCGAAGTCTCCATGGGGTACCTACACATTAACGTATCGCAAATGCGTATCAAAACCAATTCAAAACTAAAACGGCATACGAATCCCAAAACGATACGATAAGGGGCATATTGGTTAGAACCTATGGCACGCCTTCAAAACCATCAATAAATCCTCTATATCGTCGTATAAACGCCAAATAGTCGAGGTAAAACACAAGACACAAATTCAGAATTAAAAATACGGAATACGGAAACACGAATCCAAAACAGCAACTAAGGAAATATGCTCCAGATTTCACCCTAGGTCAAATTAGAGAAATCTATATATACCAGGGGTCTAATCTATGCATGTAGGGGCTACAGAACCAAAACGAGCAAGTTTGGTGCAGGGAATAAATTGGCGGCCTGGAAATAGATGTGGGGGCTGGGGTCTTGTGTGGTGGTTGCTGGGTGCCAGCACATCTCACTGTCCAATCAATTTTATTTTAGGATGTCTCGGGTGATAGCAGATTCCCAAATACAATCCCAGAATTGCAGTTTTTCCCAACATCGTCTCATAAATCCGTATTCTGGGTTAATGCTTCAGGTTAGGGTCCAATATAACATCACACCAAGATTCTAAGGTCACAACAAGTCTTAGTTTCACTTCACAACTCAATTTTTCCTCAAACCCTAATTAGGTTATCCTCAAATCCACAAAAACATACAATATCGATATGAAACTTGAATCGAAGCTTAAGCACAAGAAATACCACTCTAATTGTGGAGGAATTACCTCATAAAACCCACACGAATCCTCAACAACGCCAAAATGAAAACTTTCTTGGTCCATCCTATAGCTTGCAAGCTGGTGCACTTTTTTGTGAAATGAGAGTGGGGTTTTGGTGTAGTTTTAGAGGTGAAATGAGGGCTTGAAGGTGGAGGAAGGTGGAGGAAGCAGCAGCCGCAGGAGATGAAGGAGGAGAGGGAAAGAAATGAGTGTGGGGATCGAGGAAATGGGCTAAGTCATTGGTCAAAAGGGACCATACCTCTCTCTCTCACCATACCTCATTCTTTATTCTCTTTTCCATTTTCTTTTCCTTTTTCTCCAAAACCTTCTCACTAAAATAGTAACCCCAAATAACATGATAGAAAATGCACAAGTGTGAAAAAAGTGATATGTGCATGTTTTGCACAAAAATGCCAAAAAAATCGATTAGCGATTTTTAATCGCGATTAACACTAAATTAGCATATAATTAATCATAAAAACTTAAAAATGGCATAATTCTATAAATTACCCTATTTTAGAATTTTCCATAATTTTTTCTCAAATTTTTCCCATTTATTTGTATTTAATAATACCGAAATATTAAAATATTCAATAAAATATTATTAAATTTTAAAAATTCCCAAAAATAATAATTTTTTTTTAAATGTTACAAAGAAGAAATAGAATCACATTCTCTTTTAAATAGTCTCAGAACTCCATGCTTAAGTATTCTCCTCCAAGATCAGATCAAAGGATTTTAATACTTTTACCCGTCTGGTTCTCAACATCGCACTTATATTTCTTAAATTTCTCAAAAGATTCAGATTTATGTTTCAACAGGAACACATGTCCGAATCTTGGGAGATTATCGGTGAATGTAATAAAGTACGAGGAACCATTCCTGGCATGTGTAGACATAGGACCCCATACATAATTATGTATCTGTCTAAGAGTTCACTAGCTCTTTCTCTGTGTCCAGTAAACGGAGTTTTGGTAATCTTGCCTTTGAGACATGACTAGAAAGTTTCATAAGATGTAAATTTGAATGGATTCAAATATCCATCCTTATGCAACTTAGCCAGTCTTGTCACATTGATATGACCTAGTCTACAAAGCCACAAGAGGGCTTCGTTCATTTCTGAACTGTTCTTCTTGTGTGTGTTCTGTATACTTAGAACTGTTTTGTGATTTAGAACGTATATACCGTTATACAACGTACAATACCCAATCAACACTTGATTTAGGAAAACATTCAAAATATTGTTGGTACGAAATAACAGTCTTTCAGAATCATTGTGTTACCACTTAGTAATACAAGGTGATATTCGCTAACTGCTTTGGCTGCAACAATTGCACCATTCCCTTCTCTGAGGGACATATCACATTTTCCCAGTTTTCTACCTCTCCTTAACCCATGTAACAAATTACATACGTGGGATCCTGATCCGGTATCCAATACCCAGGATGTAGAGCAAACTGAGAAACAGTTCTCGGTAATGAACACACCCGAAGAAGATGCATCAGCATGCTCCTTCTTCATTTTGGGTGGCTTGGGAATCCAGATATTCCCCTATTCTTTGCTCATACTTATGACAGTCATAAGATAGAGCGGAACCTTGCCCAGTTTAATAAGTGGGTTTGGTCTATACATCCATATTATTATCTTGATTAAGGCGTGTCATTGGTCGCTACCAGGAGAGAGAGAGAAGGATAATCATTATTGCGTGCGTTCTTTGGAAGATTAGATTTGTTATTATTTTATCTAATCAGGATGGATCCCGTTGTTTTTATCAAATCTTCCTACAAACCCTAAAAGGTAAGATTAGCCAGGATTAATTACACCCTACAAGTTCGCCAATCGTTCGGCTAGGCTGGTATTGGTACTCCGAGGGAGACTCCCAATGATTTTGCATGGAACTAATTAAATAACCTCGTTTCCGCAGGGGCATCACCCCGTTAACACCATTCTTAGACACCTAATGGATTGGCTAATTGTAAAGTGGAAAACTCTCCCAGGAGTAACTCTTACTCGCATGGGGTAACGGGATCCAACTATCATATAGAAGGTATGCAATCTCATTGCAAATTTCAACACTTGAAATACCCAATATTGTTTTTACCCCATGCGATTTATGACCTTGACAAGGTCAACAAACCATAAACCGCAAGTCTAGTTCAACCCGTTCATTTCGTGATTGAATTAAACCCACCCGCACGATCCTTAACAAGGTCAACAAGGCCGCACGACTACCCTAATCTAATCGCATCACATGCGGCAGATAAGCACTAATCAGCTACCACACACTACGCCTTGACAAGGTCAAAAAACACAGCACAAATACTAAATATCACTTATCTGAAATAACGGAGGGCTATAGATGGTTTTGAAGAAAACTCTTAACGTAATGAACTTGATATCGTTATAGAATCTAGTGATTTGAAAAGGTGTGTTTTTTGTAGCTTTAGCTAGTTTCACTAAAGACGTCACTCCCGATGAAGGGATCTCGGCTCTTTCCTCATCGAATGAGGTGTCGTATATTCATTAAGGAATACCACTATGCAAAGCAAGAACTAGAGAAGCTATTAAAACAAAACCGAGTGGGTTGTAGCATTTGCTAGTTTTGTTAAAGAGGTCACTCTCGGTGAAGGGAACTCGGCTCTTTCCTCATCGGATGAGGTGCTGGATATTCATCAAGGAATACCACTATGCAAAGCAAGAACTAGAGCTACCTTTTAAAAAAATATATTCTACAACATTTTTAGGTTTCTTTTATTTTCATTAATCCCATTAATAATGTCCCATCATTTATGTTTCCCTAAACATCACAGAAAATGAAACGAAAATAGAACATACGCTTATGCCATCCGCATTTGCCACGGGGCCCTGTCATGCACTGTCGGGTAACTTAACTAACGACAGAGCGGGGGATGGACTAGCAAGGCTGCAAAACATAAGCAACGTTTATTATATATATCATATATATATATATATATATATATATATATATATATATATATATAGCATTCGTTTCACGCAGTTATATGATCACATCACAGAACGAAGCAGCAGAAGTCAACATATGAAATATTGGATATACTAGGATGTCCGTGTTTTAAATTAAGCCAATAATGAAAAACACGGATTCTACAGTCGTGATGAATAGCCAAACCCACATCCCTAGACCCCTACGAGAGCGGCAAGCAACCCTGCAAATTCTAGAGTTAGGAGACCCGGTCTCGACTCCTCGAGATGGTCTCCCACTAGACTCCAGAACCCGGTTACATGTGCTCCTCGTCTTGGGTCTATCCTAATGCGGAAAAGTAAATAATATACATCAATGGTGACATCATCCTCAACCCAGAAGTGTCCCAATAAAAGAATATTACATACATTTTTTACGTGAATGAAATTTGAAAAACTCTCATCTCACGCAAAACCCCCCGGCTATTAATTCACGACGATCCAATATAACATATCACAGCAACACATAACATCATATCTCATCAACCTAAGTAAATATGCGTACCCTAAATTCCGTTGATATATAGCAACGAGATCGGGGATACACCATATATTACATTTATGGTCGCAGAAAAGAAATGAAAAACTACAATAATTAGTATCTGCATTACCCTTAGACATCATAAATCCGGATTATCTAATATTCCGGATTTCATGCCTAACCCTATAAACCTTGCATTTTAGTCTCATATCGAAAACACTTTTCAATAACTTAGTCGGGTAATTCAACAAGATTTCTGACTACCCGATCGAATACTTGTCGGGAACTTTAGTAGATGGCCACACCATCGATGCCGTCGACCAAGTGCACTTAGGCGGAACACCGTGGCCGCGAGCACCTGAGTGGATGCTTTTGGCAATGGGGTTCTCCTAAAGTCACTTGGTCGGGGTTATGGGGCGTGGCTACCAAGTAAAGTTATCTGGAGAGTATTCGCGTACGATTCGCGATTGCGACGGAGTTTCGTTCCGAATCAAAACTTCGTGGCAATTGATCAATAGAGACTAACATGCTACATTAAAAAACAAACCAGTTTTCACAAAACTAATTTAATGTGGATTCCAACTACTATATCACATATCAAACTTAAACCCGAAACGATGTAAAAATTACGACTGCGAAACACTCCGTATTAGCCCCTTGACAAAATTAACATCACATGCAATTTTGGGCTAATCAAACACAATCTGAAACACTAAAACCAAGACTACAGAACACCAAACAAATTCGAGACAAAAATAAGCATGGGGGGCCGGTGAGGCCGGTTATTTTCGCTATCGCGCTGGGTCAACATTGTAGTTTTGGTCTCAAATTTCTCTGGTGTTCTAGTTACATCACATGTAACATTCTGTAGTTGTTTAAAAAAATTTAGAGACCATTTAAAAAGGAAAGAAACTTGGGGTTTCGGGTTGCAGTTTCGGAGTTGTTTCGGTTTCCTATTTCTAACTACATCGTACAATCTTCTAGGTTTGGCTCTGATACCATAATAGTGTTTGTTAGCACCACCACTGGGTTTTACTAGCATCAGGCATGCCAATTTAAAAAAAAATTGGGTGCTAATCCGTTAGTTATATGTATGCCCTAGAGGGCATTATTGTACATGTGATGTATATTATAGTGGATGCTTGGATATATATAGAGAGGACATTCTTTCTCGACATGATAGTATGCTATCTGGTTGCTTTTTATCTTAACATGTATACTTGTATATGTGATACTGTCTTGCTCTCACATGTTGATAAAGCCCTTAGGATGTATACTTGACTACCAGGACTATGATGGAGATCATAATAGTGGGGGCCAAGGGTAGTTCACAAGTACATCCTATAATTGTTCCGAGTCGAGGGTGTATCGAGACAGGGCATCGATATTCCAGAGTAGACTAGCATATACGCATCTTGACCCATATGATGGGCGATGGATGATCCCACATTCATTGGTGTTTGAAATCAAAGATGGTATACGGGTTCTCAGTGGAGACTGGATACACTGAACGGACTCGCCAAGAACTCCTAGTTGGTATTATACCTATCGTCAGATAGCAGTTCTCTGGTGACATTGGTACAGGTTAGTCTGTAGACCCGAGATCATCATAAAGTCTTATGTGATTCCCTCTGTGCTTTGATTTCCACCTTACCACGTTCAAAAGAACATGCAAAACGGTGGCTTTTGGGTACAGTCCCGAATCACATGGAGGCAATGAGCGATAGGAGGGGATTCGTCTCTCCCAGTATTGGGGGTTGATGTTGCACTGTGTTCGATTGGCCATAACAGGAAGTCCCTGGCCAGGGCTGATACGGAGATTTACTGATAAGTGTTATCAGTATTTTCTCGCCGCGTTATGAGCCTCACATCGGCACGACTTATCGGATATTGGGGTCTGACGTTTACCACCCCTATACTAGATATGCGACATATCAGACGAAAAGACCGGACTGTACGGTAGTGTTACTGACAGGCTATTGCAGGAGTAAGGATAAGCTTGCTTGTTGATCTACTGATCGCTGAATATCCGGGTAGCCGTTACGTCCAGCTAGTACCGCTGACGGCTTGTGGGTGCTTGATGTGATCATCACCTACTGCCGGCGTATTGATGAGTCTTTAGAGTCCTACACAGAGGTTTCACTAGCTCAGGAAAAACGAAGTAGGAGCACATATGTGATATGTGCGGGACTGAGATTAATACGAGTATGTGATACCGTATTCTATTCTCGCGATATAAGGTATCGATCGGTTATATAAGATATAGCCGGGTTATCGAATCAAATGTTGATTCGATAAGTCGATACTGTATCGGTCGGTTATATGAGAGATATAGCCGGGTTATCGAATCAAGTGTTGATTCGATAAGATGATACAAATAATATTAGTCGGTCATATGAGATATAACCGGATTATTAAATCAAATGTTGATTTAATGATTTAATATATAATTATATATTTGATATATTAATTTACATTAACTAATTTTAGCATACTTAAACATTTCTTTTTCTCATTTGTGTGCATATATTATATATGTGATATATATTAATGTAAATATTTGTGTCATGCTTGATGATACACACTACATGGGTGTATGAGACTTACACCATGCTTATGAAAATTGTGAGGATTATTTATTTTAAGTAAATCCAAATTAGATGGAAATTTGTCACATGCAAGAAGCTTGTGGAAGCTTGTAGATGCTTTGACTTGGTCCACTAATTTTGTTTTACCTAAGATATTTATTAACCTAACCATTATCACTTAGCCATGGTTATGTCTCTACATGAGTTAGTATATGACACAAGCTCACCCATGGCTGCCATTCAATCTCTCATCCATTATTTGCTTCTTCTTCCTCAAGCTCAAGAGAGAGCTCTCTAGGTTTTTGATAGGAGCTTAAGATTAGTGAGAAAAGTAATTCTAAAGTGAGAAAAAATCCTACTTCATCATCTTCTACTAGATTAACACTTTAGTATAGGGTGTTAGCTTCACTAATCCCACATTAGTGAAGAGGTAGCTTGGGTTAGTGACTCCTCGACATAGATCATCTTCGGCCTCGAAGACATCGTGCAAGCTTGTTGCTTTCTTCTTGTGGAGCCGTTCAAGAGTCCGCAAGATCACTACTTGGAGCGAAGGGACTACTACAAGGAGCTATTGAAGTGAATGACCGGTCTACAAAGGTTGTATTCCTAGTTCACTTAGTTGTAAAGTAGTTTACACATTGTATTGTCTAAATCTTTAGTTAAGATTCTAGGCTTAGGATTGTTTAGTACGGTAAATTTTTGAAAATAGCATGGACGATGCCTCCCGAAACCTTGCTGTCTTGCTAAGCAACCCTACAGTGGTATCAGAGCCAATCTAGATATTTAGACGATGTTTGTAGAATTACGAAACCGAAACAACTCCGAAACACCCGATACACAAATCTAGTTTCTCCCGAAATTTTAAAGTCGTCGAAAAAAAATTTAAACAACTGCAGAATGTTGTATGAGATGCAACATGAACACAGTACAAATTTTAACCACCGACCTCGGATTTTGGCCGGCCACAGAGCCTTGAAAATCTGCCTGCCCGGTTTTTGTATGGTGTTCAAGGTTGAAATTTGTACTGTGTTCCAGTCTCTGGATTTTGGTGTTTAAGGTGTTGTTTGTTTTTGCAAAATTTACATGTGATGTTATCTTTTTGCAAAGACAATTCGGAGTGTTTCGTAATCGTAATTCTAACAGTTTTTTGGGTTATCTAGACGGTGTTAAAAAGTTTGAACGGATATCAAATACCTACTTTAACCCTCGACGGAAAATTTTCCAAGAGTTGGATTTTTTCTGAGTTAAAGAACATTCAAATATCATCCAAGTAATGCGGTGGACCCTCTAGAAGAACAAAACCCTAACTCAATTCTATGACCGTAAGAAACGCCGCAAAACCCTAGGGTTTGCGGTAGTTCCACGGCGGCATAGGTGAGGCAAGGGTTGACCCTTCTATGATTGGTCCATTGGTATTGTGGCATGTGATGAGTATTTTTAAACTGCGCTCAAGTGTTGAGCTTTTTGGGAAATTTTGGGTGTTTGTTGATTCGATCGGAATGTTTAACGTCGTCTAGCGATTTGTTGAATGTGATACAATATGTGGAATTCATATAGTTATGCATGAAATCCGAAGTATGTGATATTTTGGGTTTATGATGTCTAAGGTGATTATGGATTCCAAATGTTGTAGGTTGACATTTTCTTTTCTGCAACCGTAAGTGTAATATGTGGTGTATCACCATTTTCGTAGCTATATGTCAACGTCAATTGTGATATGCAAATTTACTTACGTTGATGACATGTGATGTTATGTGTTGCTGGGATATGTTATATTGGATCGTCGTGTTTTGAATAGCCGGGGGTTTTATGTGAGATCGGAGTTTTTATTTTCATTCATGTAAAATTCATTGTATGTAATATTCTTTTATTGGGGCACTTCCGGGTTGAGGATGATGTTACCATTGTTGTATATTATATACTTTTCCGCATTAGGATAGACCCAAGGAGGGGAGCACAAGTAACCGGGTTCTAGAGTCCAGTGGGAGACCATCTCGAGGAGTCGAGTCCGGGTCTCCTAACTCTAGAATTGGTAGGGCTGCTTGCCGCTCTCGTAGGGGTCTAGGGATGTTGGTTTGGCTATTCATCACGACCGTGGAATCCGTGTTTTATACTGGCTTAAAATAAAACACAAAATTCCTAGTATAGCCAATATTACATATGTCATCTTCTGCTGCTAATATTCTGTGATGTGATCACTTTATATGCATGAGACGAATGCTTTTATTATTGTATATATGATATATAATAAACGTTGCTTATGTTTTGCACCCGCGCTAGTCCCGCCCCGCTATGCCGTTAATTAAGTAACCTAACGGTGCATAACGGGACACTGTGGCGAATACGAATGGCATAAGCGTACGTTGTATTCTCGTTTCTTCTGTGATGCTTAGGAAGCAAAAATGATGGGAATTCATTAATGCGATTAATGAAAAGAAAAGAAACCTAAAAGATGTTGTAGAATCATATTTTCAAAAAGGATAGCTCTAGTTTTTGCTTTACATAGCAGTATTCCTCGTAGAATATCCAGCACCTCATTCGATAAAGAAAGAGCCGAGATCCCTTCATCGGGAATGACCTCTTTAGCGAAGCTAGCAGATGCTACAACCCACTCGGTTTTGACATTTGATTGCTTCTTTTAGTTCTTGCTTTGCATAGCGGTATTTGTGAAATATCCTGCACCTTATTCGATAAGGAAAGAGCCGAGATCCCTTCACCGGGAGTGACCTCATTAGCAAAACTAGTAAAAATCCTCAAAAACACTCCTTTTCAAAAATCACTTGTTTGTACAACTATATCATATCAGATAAGTACTACTTAGTATTTGTGCAACGTTTGTTGACCTTAGCCAAGGCGTAGCTAATTAGTGCTTAACTGCTGCATATGATGCGATTGAGTTATGGTAGTCGTACGACTTTGTTGACCTTAGCCAAGGATCGTACGGGTGGGTTTAATTCAATCAGGAAATGACGGGTTGAACTTGGCTAGCGCTTATGATTTGTTGACCGTAGCCAAGGTCATAAGTCGCTAGGGGCAAAATATTATCGGGAATTTCAAGTGTTGAAATTTGCAATGAGATTGCATACCTTCTATGAGATAGTTGGATCCCGATCCCACTGTGAGTCAAAGTTGCTCCCTGGAGAGTTTTGCACTTTACAATTAGCTAACTCATTAGGTGTCTAGAAAGGTGTCAACGGGGCTACGTCTTTGAGAAAATGAGGTTTATTTTAATTAGGTCCGTGCGAAAGCACTAGGAACCTCCCTCAGAAGTATCAGCACTGGCCTGGCTGAACGGTTAGCGAAGTTGTAGAATGCAATTAATCCTGGCTAAATTTTCTTTTTAAGGTTTGAAGGAAAATTTGATAATAGCAGTGGGAGACATCGATTTGATAAGATAAATAACCAATCTGATCTTTGCAAGAGCATACGCTAAGTGTTTTCTTCTCTCTTTTCCCACGTAGCGACCATGTCAGGCCTTAATCAAGATAATAATATAGATGTATTGACCGAACCTGCTTGTTATGCTGAGCTGGGGAACGTTGGTTCCGCTCCAACTTATAATTGTTATAAGTCCGAGCAGGAAATAGGAACATATCAGGATTTCCACGCCACCCAAACGAAGAATGAGCATGTTAATGCATCTTTTTCGGGTGTGTTAGTCATCCAGAACTGTTTCTCAGTACACTCTACGTCCTGGGTATTAGATACTTGATCGGGATCCCACATATGTAATATGTTACATGGGCTAAAGAAAGGTAGAGAACTGGGCATAGGTGATCATTCCGTATTAGTAGGGAATGGTGCAAATGTTGCAGCCAAAGCAGTTGGCGAATATCACCTTGTATTACCAAATGGTAATACATTGATTCTGAACGAATTCTATTACATACCGACCCTGATATGCAATCTTATATCAGTTTCTTTATTAAGTAAAGAAGGATATAATTTTGTAGTACAGGATAATGTCATGAACATCTTCCTGAATCAAAAGTTGATTGGATTATGCTCGTTAAATAATGGCATATACATTCTAAATCAAACCACAGTTCTCAACGTACAAAACACACACAAGAAGAAGAGTTCAGAAATGAACGAATCCTTCTTGTGAAATTGTTGACTAGGTCATATCAATGCGACACGACTAGCTAAGTTACATAAGGATGGATATTTGAATCCGTTCGAATTATCATCTTATGAAACTTACCAGTCATGTCTCAAAGGAAGGATGACCAAAACTCCGTTTACTGGACACAGAGAAAGAGTTACAGAACTCTTGGGACTGATACATAGTGATGTATGCGGTCCCATGTCTACACATGCCAGGAATGGTTCTTCATACTTCATTACATTCACTGACGATCTCTCAAGATACGGACATGTGTTTCTTATTGAAACACAAGTATGAAGCTTTTGATAAATTCAAAGAATATAAGCATGAAGTTGAGAACCAGACGGGTAAAAGTATTAAAATTCTTCGATCTGATCGGGGATGAGAATACTTGAACACGGAATTCCGTGACTGTCTAAAAGAGAATGAGATTCTCTCTCAGCTTACTCCTCCATATACACCACAGCACAACGGTGTATCAGAGCGGAGGAATCACACCCTATTAGATATGGTGCGCTCTGTGATGAGCACCGCTGAGTTGCCTATTTCCTTTTGGGGTTATCCGCTTGAGACAACTGCATACCTATTGAATAGAGTTCCAACCAAATCTGGGCCCACTACTCCATATAAGATATGGAATAGGAAGAGACCATCTCTTAAGCGAGTTCAGATATGGGGTTGTCCGGCCAATGTCAAAAGGCAAAATCCAGACAAACTCGAGGCACGATCAGTTCTTTGCAAGTTTGTGGGATATCCAAGCAATTCGTATGGATATCTATTCTACCATAGTGAACAACTAAAGGTGTTTGTTTCTCAACATGCCACCTTTTTAGAAAATGAATTTCTTGCAAAAGAAATTAGTGGCGAAGAGGTAGAGCTGGATGAAGTTCCAGCTGCACAGACTACAACAGAAGATTTAGTGGAATCAGAGGATTCAATAGTTCCCAACGAACCCCAGCCTCTCCGCCGATCTAGTAGGGTTCCTCATCCACCTGAGAGATACTACGGTTTTCTCGTTGATGGTGGGAGCGAGGATTGCATCACGGTTGATGATGACCCAACTAGCTTCGAGCAGGCCATTACAAGTGAGGACTCTGTTAAATGGCTGGATGCAATGCGATCTGAGATGGAATCCTTGTACACCAACAAAGAATGGACTTTGGAAGTTACTCTTGAAGGGGTAAAACTGTAAGACTACGGTAGCGCCCTGGCCGTCTTTCCGAGGCCAAAATGCGGAACGAAATTTTTTCTAGACTAGAAACCGGCGCTATCGTATGCTTAAACCCGGATCGAACCATTAACCTACTACTAGCAAACTAGAGAAGGGATTGAAAGGCTATACCGATCGATCCGTGTCCCTCGGTCTTTGGCCACCATCCTAAGCTCCTCGCGGTATCTCCGGTCTCGATCTCCTCGTCGGAAAGGGCACCACATCTACGAGTCTTTTTACGGGCTCCCGCTTCATCCGAAGCAACTCGGGCACGAAGTGTGCTAGCCGACGTGTCCAGGGTGTTGTAGAGAATGTTTGTGATCACTTTGTCTCTTGCATCCATTGATTTGGATGGAGGTTAGAGATGAAGCATTGATGGAGATAATGAGCTAGAGGAAGAAGAAGAAGAGGCACTCTCTTCTTTTCTTTTCTTGTGTTGAATTCATAATATTAGAGAGTGAGAAGATTATCAAAATCCAAGAGCTAGCAACTATCTCATGGCATCCCCTCTCTCTCTCCGTTATCAAATCAACCTACAAATCAATCACTAATGTGACATTTATACAATAAAAGAGACCATGAGTCACTATATATGTCTATGTCACATTTAATGCATCTCATGATGAAATATAGCTCATTATTTCCATATGCAAACATTAATCCGAATGTTTGCCACAACAAAAAGATACGGCAACATCCAAAGTAAACTCGTGACGGATCACAAGGGTACCTCTCACCTGTATATACATACCTGCACCCGCATTCCGACTGAATGCGAATGCGATGAGACTAAAGTAATCCAACAAATCTAATACTAGGATCCGTCTTAACCAAATCCCACTAGTATGATCCGCCCGATAATGATCCGTGCAATACTGCACGTATATGATCGGACACTGCCATATATCATACGGCCTCTACAACGTTTCGCCTGAAACTTGAGAAACTGTCTGTGGGGGATTCTAAAGACTCATCAATATTTTGGCTGTGGATTTAACCACTAGCACGTCAGAGGTATTAGCCGTACATAACGGGCTACCAGGTATTGACCAAAAGGGAGGTCGATGAGCGAACTCATCCTAACACCCTACTGAGCCTGTCAGTGACAATATCCGTACAGTCCGGTCCGTTCGTCTATGAGCATCGCATGGCGTGCCTAGGGGGTTGGTAAAAGTCAGACCCCTAAAAGCGGTACAAGTAGTGTCGGAGTGTAGCCCAGTAAATCTGCTGCCTCGGCCGAGGGCTTTGTGTAATAGCTCTCCTAGACGCAGCGCGATCTCACCCCCAATACCGGGAGAGACGAATCCCCTGCCGATCCGCTCACTTGCCTCCATGTGGCTTGGGACTGTTCCCAACTACAACCTGTTTGCACGACTCCTTTGAGATGTGGTAGGGTAGTAATCAAATCACAGTGGGAACTCACACGAGACAAATGACGATCTCAGGTCGATGAACTAACATGTACACATGTCACTAGGGAACTGCCATCTGACGTCAGGTATAATACCAACTAGCATGTTCCCGGCGAGTCCTGTCCGGTGTACTCATAACCCAATGAGCACATGTATACATCTTAGGTGAACCAACTGACACTAATGGCTTGTGAGACCGGCCGCCGCCCCTCGTCGGGGTTTTGACTGTATACACTAGTCTACTAATAGAGTATCGATGCCTAGTCTCGAAACTCCCACGACTAGGGACCTTTTAAGGATGTGCTTATAGACCCCAACTCCCAGGTATATGATTGCCATCATACTGCTGGCAGTCAAGCAAGAATCCTAAGGGCTCTATCAACGTGCAATAGCGACCTGTAAGGTCACCTAAAGCTGTACACGATGATAAGGATAAACCAGACAGCATACTATCATCTTGAGTAAGACTGTCCTACCGGTATAGGTCCTCCCTCAATCATTGCAATCACGTGCCTGTGATCCAATAATTAACTCTGAGGGCACTATATCCAATAATCTCCCACTTACACTTAAGGCTAATTATTGCGATGTCGCATACTCACAGCCCGTGTGATGCCGAACACCCAACTCCTCTACTAATCAGTATCACAAAGCCCGTTTGCGAAACTATTGTGTTCGAGGAATAGACTCAGTGAGTGGATCCGCCCTAATGTTTCTTTCTATGTCTCTCTTTATCTCAAGTTCGCAGAAAAATCCATCTCCCGAAATGAGCAATACCTGTCTTAGAATATGTCTGGATATCTGATGGGACCTAGTTCATAAATGAACTCCAAATCCAAACTTCTTAGACTGTATCGTCAACTGAACTTAATCAGTATCCTGCGCCACACCTCCCTCACTATCCGCTTAGACCACCTGTCCAAAACACTGCCCCTCTTCAGAGGGAAAACTATAACTCTGACAGTCACTCTGTCATCCAGGTCACCTTGGAAGCCTGGAATGATAACTGTTTCCTGAAAGAGGTTGTTGTTATCATATCCCTAGAACATCCACTTATGTTCTAAAACTGCTTCCGAATGTTTCATCAGAATTGGATTAATATCAACTTACTGCATCTCGTGCAAAAACAATATCTGGTGTGGTACTTGACATCTCATGATTGACTCAATTGCCTAAGCAAGTGATCTACCAATCATGCACATCCCTCTCCACTTTAGTCTGTAAGACACCTTTAGAGAGGGTGACTCCATTACCTGCCGGTACACTATCGTGCCAGGAGTCGTCCATTCTAAAACACCTTTAGACTGATGTCTAAGTACCCAGATTCGAAAACTACCCAAATCTAGATCTAAAACCATAGATCTAGTAACCAGAATGTCTGATATTATATCTATATCCTTATGTGGAGAAACCACTGTGTGACAACCAAAGCATAACCGATCGTAGTATAGGAACTTCACATCCTACTCTGTGTATGTCATCGAAATACCAGGACATCACAGCCTACTACCTTCTTAACAGATCCATCCCCTATTCTGATGAAGTCAAACCTATGACTGTCACATTAGAAATAGATGATCTATCTCCGCTATATCTGCTTTAGTCTATAAATAGACATAAGCCACTTGTCCACTATGCTTCCGCTGCTCCCACTGACTATGACAACCCTCTGGCAGAATAATATATACGTGCACTTCTAAAGCTAGTTTAGAATGACGCTATACTCATCCTCCTGCCGGGTCTCACAGTCTGGAACAACAACGATAGCAAGTCTGGGTAAACAAGAACCTCCCTGTCACCGTCTTTTAGCATACCGAAGTACCTCTCGAGTGCTTGAGGTTACCCACCATATCTGCGGAGTGGCCAATAGAATGTCAAACCAGATTGAATCTTTAGGTTCTTATCAAATTTTCAGTAATCGTTTGCTGTTCTGGAATCACTTCCAGTTCTACCATACTCCCACTACTGTTTTATGAAAAAATCCATTTTACAAAAACTGTGGCGAGTCAAGAACAATATCACTATTGATCTTCCAGATGGTAGAAAGTCAACCCTAGTCAACCCATAAACAGCCATTACAGAAACGTGTCTTGAGTTATCCAGAGTCTGGTTTTAAGCATAAGCCGGACAACTCCCCGTACCTTAACATCGTTAAGATATGAACTATTCTATATCCAATATAGAAACAGAGGAACTGATATAATTGGAACCAGATTCAAATTATGCAGCTGTCTCCAGTGCATGTTAACTAAATGGAGAGAGGCCGATCAACATTACTCAACTTAGGAATACTTCCATATATGAGTAACCTGAAAGAGAAGCAAGTTCTCATAATCATTATTATCAACTGAATACCATACACAAGTATCTACATCTTCGATCACCTTGAAGAATCCTGATACTTCCAATACCTGGTTCTCTACTTTATTCATATACCTACAACTTTTCAAAACTTGGATATTGTATTTCTATGAAACACATGTCTAAGAACTAGAGAAGTGATAAGTAAACAGAATATAGTATGAGTACCAACCCCTCTGTCCAAATGGAGACTGGACAATATACAATACTCTGTATAAGTCCCCTGAGTCTAATAACTCATACCCTGTGCCTCGTTGGTTGAAAACTGTACTTATGGTTTAGAAGAATTACACCGTTGTTCAATGCTCCTTACCTAACCATCCACTGATATAGGTAAATGTCATAAACATAATTTCAAAAAGTCATATCTCACTCTATAAAAATAGACGTACAGATATATCAATTTGAAATTGGTGCATAACAACGGATATTCGAAACCAAATATTTGTCGTCCGGCAAACAACCCAGGTGATTTCCTCAAATATCACCAATTACAACGAATCCCGATATAATGAGGACAATCACCTAATTCCCAATAACTTAATCCCACTCATCATCTGTAAAACCATACAGATATGAGAATCATACCTGGTAAATACATACCCTGGATCAAATGTCTAATTGGGAAATCAGTTTTCTATTAACAATGCACAGTGAAACTGAAACATGTGAATGTTTCGAAGGGGTGTACGGGTATTCCTAGTAATGCCTCTTCCATTATCAGATTCACAACTGTAACCGTATATTTCTTTGCCATCTCTCCAAATCCCTTTATATGTCTTTAGTTATTACCTTCTGTACACCCCTTTAGGCCAAATGGTTTTCTTCCTTCCCTACCGTTCGGCACCAGCCTATGGTTTGGAAGAAGACTATCCAATAAACATAATGGGTGTACTCTCCTAATCCTAGGAGTACACATAACCTGAGAGAAGGTGAAGATAAAAGACAACTGAATAAATATTATTCCTATTTCTCCTGAACCAGAATCCATCCCCGAACTGGAACAAGTTCCTCCGAGTTCGTATATAACCATACGATGGACTATCCAATAAACTGTGGATCTTCGTAGTGATACGGGGTGTTCCGGAGAAATAAAAAGGTGAAGTAGGAGTGGCGATGAAATACTTGGTTTGGTCGTGAATAGCAGTCGCAATTTACTTTGCCCTTTTACTAATCCCTTTATTTGTCTTAACTTATTACCTTTCTGTACACCATCGTTAGGCTAATTGGTTTTCTTCATTCCCCACCGTTCGGCACCTGCCTATGGTTTGGAAGAAGACTATCCAATAAGCGTAATAGGTGTACTATCCTAATCCAAGGAGCACTCGCAACCTGAGAGAAGGTAAATGGAAAAGACAACTGAATAGTCCAATTCTTTTTCTCCAGAACCGGAAACCATCCTCGAATAAATTCCTTCGAGTTCGTATATAACCATACAATGGTTTTATCCAATGGAAGTGTACGTTCGTAGTAATATGGGGTGTTCTGAAGAAAAGGGTAAAAGTAGGAGTGGCAATGAGGTATGCAACTCAGACATTCCAAAAGCCAGTGTTATAAGAATGTTCAGTCAACTTGGTCACTGAGTCATAGTCAAGGGTCGTGTCATGGTCGCTGCCAAAGAGAGAGAGAAAAGAAACACTCAGCGTGCACTCTAACCTTGATCAGAATGGTTACCAATTTATCTAATCAGGAAACCTCCCACCGTAACCTCAAATTCTCCTCCAAACCTAAAAGAAGAATTAGTCGGGATCACCTGAGGAGTAAACCAACTCATCAGTGGGAATCGGGATCCAACTATCATCGCATGATAACTTGATGGAATCCACTCAAGTCACCACGCTCCAGAAGGTATGAGCATGCCTGGCAAGTTTCAGTTTCTTTAGAAACTCCCGATGTATGTTTTTACCCCTAGGACCCAAGTGACCTTGACAATGCCAACATATCAAAAAGTCCTAGTCAAGTTCAACCCGTCATTATCATGATTGCGTTAAACCCACCCGTACGAGTCCTTGACAATGCCAACATAACCGTACGACTGTCCTAACCAATCCACATATCGAAGCGACAAAAAAGCATTACAGATCTACCGAACATTATGCCTCAGCAATGCACGACATACGTAGCACGAATACTGAGCAATACTAATCTGAAATGACGGAGGGCTACGGTAGGTTTTTGGAGAAAAACCTTAAACGTAATGAATTGATATCATTGAAGGAACCGGATACCTTTTTATAAAAATATAGTGGCGAAAACCTTTGCTGAAGAGGTCACTCCCGGTGAAGGGATCTCGGCTCTTTCCCCATAGAATGAGGTGCAGGATATTCCAACTGAATACCACGATGCAAAGCAAAAGGCAACCGGCTATAGTAAAGTTATTACCCTGACGCAAACTTCTGTCCAAAAGGTCACTCTCGGTGAAGGGATCTCGGCCCTTGCCTCGTCGACTAAGGTGCTGGATATTCATAACCGAATACCACTGTGCAAAACAAAAGAGAACGTCCTTGCAATAACAGCTTTTTGAAAAATGTTCCAACAACATCAGAATAGGTTTGTTTAGGTTGCGTTGATCCGAATCAACGCAGTCCCATCAATTGATCACACCAATAAAGAACGAAAATATGATGTACGTATAAGCCATCCGTATTCGCCACTGGGTCCCGTCATCACCCATTAGGTTACTTAACTAACGACAGAGCGGAGACTGGACTAGCGCGGGTGTAAAAAATATAAAACATCTACTAGTATTTATATCAATATATAATAATCGCTCAAGGCGTGATAAAATTCAACATCACAGAAATGTAATAAGCATCACAGAACAATACAGATAATCTGGGAGCCCCTGGTTTCATAGAGCCGCAACTGAAACCCGACGTTCCCTTGGTCGTATGGATAACCTGTGCAATGAAATCCTAGACCCCTACGGGTGTGGTAAGTCACCCGCCAAAACCTGAAGCGAGCCAGCCCCCTTCAACAACATGAATGGACCACCCAGCACTTCACGGAATCCGGTAACTTGAGCACAACACCTTGGGTCAACCTGTACCCCGTACGAGTGTGGAGAATAGCCCGCCAATTCTAGATTAAAGCCCCCTCCGTCTCAAAGCCATGAGATGCGGGCCCGTTGCCCTCTAGAACTCGGCCATCCGTGCACCCCACCGCGGGATAATCCTAGTACAGAAAGTAAAATATACAACGGGTACATCGACCTCAGCCCGGTCGTGCCCCAAAAGAATAATATACAAACAGGCAGTGACGTCAGTCCACATGTCGGACGCTCGCCCCATAATATCACATGTGACAATCTGCGTACAGTCCGGTCTGTTCGTCTGAAAATATCGCATGGCGGTCCTAGGGGGTGGTAAACGTCAGTCCCCTAATAGCGGCACAAGTCGTGTCGGAGTGTAGCCTAGAACAGCCTGAGATAACACTCGAAACCTACCAGTGTATCTCACTTGCCCTGGCCAGGGACGACTATGTGTAATGGCTTTCCCAGACATAGCGCGATATCAACTCCCAATACCGGGAGAGACGAATCCTATCTAACCGTCACTGCCTCCAAGTCTTCGGGATTGCACCCAACCACTACCTGTTTGCACGACTCCTTTGAGCCGTGATAGGGTAGTAATAAAAGTACAGTGGGAACACACTCGAGGCGAAGAGACAGTGTCAAGTCAGCGGACTAAGCTGTACTCATGTCACCTGGGAACTGATAACTGACGATAGGTATAGTACCAACCAACAGTTCCCGACGAGTCCTGTCCAGTGTACTCGTAACCTAACGAGCACCCGCATACTATCTCAAGTAAGTCGTACTAACGGCTGTGGGACAGAACGTCTCCCGTGATGGGATGAGAAGCGCATACGCTAGTCTACTCCGGAGTATCGATGCCCTGTCTCGATAGTCCTACGACTAGGGACCTGCATAAGGATGTGCTTGTGGATTACCAAGCCCCCACGAGTGTGACTTCCATCATAACGCTGGTAATCAAGCAAAGATCCTAAGGGCTCCATTAATGTGTATAGGAGATATGTTAAAAGAAACACATGTACACACATTGAAGTAGAAACAAACCAAGTAGCATACTACTATTTTGAGCAAGATTGTGTATACAATGGTGAATATCCCAAGCTTCCATTAAGTAATATACAAACTAGTATGATACAGTAATGGCCTCTAGGGCATATACACTAACAAGTTCCTTCATGCGTTGTATCTAATAGAGGCATCGGTTCGCTTGTCGTCTCTGGCAGAAGCTTCAGGAAGCCTTGGATACTGGTTGAGATTTAGCTCCGCTTTCCATCCGTTGGTCGATGGTTAGACAGAGTGGACTATACAGACTCTGGAGGATATGCTTGTGCGTACGTACTAAGTGTTTGTTGACTGTTGGGATCAACACTTGCCATTGACATGGTTCTCCTTCGATAGCTATTATCTGAAGACGTTCCTATTGGAAACCTTTAGGCTTGTTGTTAGGTGGTGTCAATCGCCAGTCTATTTTTCTGACTCTGCGTAAGTAGGATTTTGGACCTCAGCTAGTCATGAGACTTCGGAGATGATTGATCAGTCGAAAATAATGTATTTTTAACACAGCAATTTCCCCTTCTTTTGCACTCATTTAGAAGTGTTCGGTATTCAAATTTCACATATTAATAAAACAGTCGTAAAATATCAGATTACATGTGTTAGACCTTAAAACCGGCATTTCTAGGGAAATTGACTGTATTTTATGGCATCGAATCATTCCTGTATTGCGCAACACTTATGTCGAGATTTGTGCAGGAAATTGCAGGGGCAAAGTCAGAAGAAGATGATCAAAAATACGCCATCTCAATGATTTCAGATCTGGTAGCATTTCAGAAAGAGATATTAAATTCAACATATATTATAAAAGCCCAAAAGTCAGCCCAAGTTCAACATAGAAGACTCAAGCCATGAAGCTTCAAAAGAGCCGCGGAACCGCGGCGGGAGCCGGCTTGCGCCGCGGTTCCGCGGCGGTTTTGCCACGTCAGCACATAATTTTCAGTGCAGAATCTCAATCTCTGGGCCCACATTCATTTCTGATATGTCAAATTCCAGAATTCTCTCGAAGCTACCGCCAGATCAGCAAAGATCATTAAGCAAGGCTAATCTTAATTAAGCTCCTAACAAATTATTTCTAGAAGCTCCCTCCTAACTAATCACATCTAGAAGCTTCTCGTCTAACTATGTTTTGGAGGGAAATTCAAATTTCCTCAACAAACTTTTGGAGGGAAACTTAAAATTCAAATCCTAGATCTAGGGTTTTCATGGCTATAAATAGGAACCTAGATCTAAGGGTTGAGATTGTTCTTTGGGGGGGTTCAATCTTAGTTAATCTTTAGTCTTCTTCAATTCATCATCTTCTTCCACAAGTCTAGTGACAAGGCTTGTGCGAAATCCTAACCCTAATTCCACTCCAAATTCAAGATCTTGAGTACCAATCAAGAAGAAGCCCTTCAACCTTTTAGGAGCCGAGCCGATCTCCAACCGAGCAAGTGATCCAAGCCGATCCGCGACTCAAGGAGATGAGCGAAGCCAAATCGACGATCGAGTTCTTCCTCTTGTAGTTCTTGAGCGATTGTAACGAAATTATTGATATAAATAAAAGGTGAAATTCTTTAATCTTGCTTTCTTTTAATTCTTGCATCATGATTAGATCTCAATTTGTAATTGTTGTTCTTGTTGTGATGTTTGAGTAAAACTCCGCTCGTAAAAGAATCGAGACGATCAATAGAATGATGATGTAACAAATCTTAAAACGATTTTTAAGTCCAACGAGTTTTGTAAACCCTAGCAAGTTCAAGAATCGATGACCTAGTTTCGTTGCGATGCTTTCTTGATTGTTATCGCTCGAAATTAGGGATCTACGATCGTTTCTTGAATTTACTAGAGGCTAGAATGTGAATGATATCGACGAAGGAACAAAGGATAAGATGAAACCCTAGTTTCATAAGAAATCCCTAATTCTCGTCGATCATCATCGATCTAGTATCAATTCATCGAAGCATAAGAATACGACATCGTGAGATTACATCACATCTATAGATCCGATCGATTCCTACGAGCCTCATTTCGATACTTGATATTTGGTTTGGAAAAATCAACAAACTATCAATTCTTGATTCTATCTTTTTCTTGTTATTAGATCTAGATTTTTCTAATTCTTGAACTTCAACTATAAATCTTGAATTGTTTTGTTTTGTTTTCCTTAAAGTTACAATTCATCTAATTCAAAAGACGAACTATTACACTGTCCCTATGGACGATCCGCTCTCACTTACAATCTACATCCGACACCGTAGTTGATTGCAGTCAAATAATTTTTTGTTGTGATTTCTTTACAATTTTTCAAATACTACACAACAAGAATTCTTTTAACAATCACATGGCGCCGTTGCCGGGGATAGTGCGCTAATTGTTCGTATTTTGAAATTTGAGTTGAAAAATTTATTCCATTATAATTTTTAGATCAAAATTCGCACAAACACTAATACGTGTTGTGATTTGATTGCGAGGAATTCTGGAATTTGTGGAGCTGTGGAAAATTTTTTATGAATATTCCAGAGAGCTCAGGAGACAATTAGAAACAATAACAAAAATTTTAGTGCAGTACACTCCAAGGGACCGCGATTCCGCGGCATTAGCGCTCATTTGCGGCGGTTCCGCAGCATGCTGACGTCATCATTCCACCAAAATTTCTCAGGTATCTTCTAACTTTTTATCTCCTCCTTTCTCTGCTCTAACTAATAATTTGCTACAGGTTTCTTTGCAAATAATCGCAGCGCGCAAAAAGCAAAAATAAATTGTGCGTATTTTTGATTTTTGGTTGTTTGCATAATTAATACTGAATTTAAGGGGCATGACCAAATCCAGATTAGGTGGGGAGTTCATTACCCTTCCTAGGCCCCAAAAATCGCAAAACTTGCATCCGCATTGACCCTCATTAATTAAAAAATATATAGAGATGACTCTAAGGACCGTCGCGCTCACTTAGGACAGAAGAAGGCCGTGGGTAATTCATTGCTTATCCGCGTTTTCTTGTGGTGTCTAAGGCAAGTGTATCAAAGGCTAGTGGTTATTAATTAGGCCCACTACTTACGTAGTGGAGTACCTTCCCATTTACCTGGCACTTACCTGGCCACAGGGGGACAAAGAGGCAGTGGAGGATTCTATCCTGCGACTTGTCTTTTGGCAGTTAGGAGCGGTCTAGAGCCGGACCTAGGTGACCACTAGATTCTAGGGATTTTGCTGTTGCATTTGTTGTGTTGCATCATTATTTTTCAAAAGTCCGTATCAATTTTCAAAACAAACACCAATCACATTCATTCTTTTCCCTAATTATAAATCACGCTGCCACTTGTACTAACCCTTTTTAGTGCAAGATAGGCTGGACAACGGGATTCTCGTGCCTGTTAGTCCGCGTCCTTTCGATCGACCCTAAAGTCGGTATTTCTACATTTACCCTTTCTTCACCCACCACCACACCCACATCGATGGATCCGTCTCCATCGAACTTCTTTACCACTACTCTGCCGCCGTCCGTTGGTGCGCAGAATCCACCTCGCATCTCTCTCCAAGAGAGGTGCTATCCTACACGATGCCCCCTTTCCACCTGCCTTTCCAATCCACCAGCCAACGGGGAAAATTATCAAATTAAACCCCAATACATCAACCTTCTACCAAAATTTCACGGTCTCGAGTCTGAAGACGCATACGTGTTTATCACAAAATTTGAAAATGTATGTGCAATGATGGGTACTTCACAACTTTCTGTGGATGCTTTCCGTCTTCGTCTTCTCCCATTTACCTTGTGCGATTTAGCCGAGAAGTGGCTATATAACACTACCGCACATTCCATTTCAAATTGGGACGAAGTCGTCAAATCATTCCTTAAGAAATTCTACCCACATCAAAAGGCAGCTCGAGTCCGTAGCGAAATCTATCGATTCACCCAGCTTCCAAATGAAACATTTTCAAAATGTCTTGAACGTTTTAAGGATCTGTTAGTCCAATGTCCACATCACAGCATCCCGAGATGGGAACTGTGCCGAATCATTTAAGAAGCCATTACTCCTTACACAAGACAGACCCTTGAATCCATGTGTCAAGGCAACTTCATGACTAAAGATGATGGGGAAGCCTGGAAATTCCTAGAAGATTTCGCTGAAAAATCTTTACAGTGGGAGGGTGTGAGTCAATCGTCTAGGGATGGCAATGATATTTCCATAGGAGTTAGAGCTGACATTTCAGCTATGCAAAAGAAACTTGAGACTATGGAAAACAAATTTTTAGCCTCCATAAGTCAAATATCACTCTCCAAAACTGTATGTGGCTGCTGTTCTGATCCGTCTCACTTGACGGAAGAATATCCGTTTCAAGGTCATGAGCATACCAATGCCGCATTTCAAAGACCTAGAAACGATCCATCTTCCTCCACATATGATCAGGGTTGGAGGAATCACCCTAACTTTGCTTGGAACCAATCCCAATTTCAAAACACGGTTCCAACCCAACACAATTTCCAAAGGGCTCCCCACCACAACAGCAATCACAATTGAGTCAGCACCCCTTTCAAGCACAAAATTTTCAAAATCCGGTCAACACACCTGCACTGTCTAGTCCTTTGCAGTTGACTGGGACTCATGAAACCTATTCATTTGCATAATGCATGAATTTGGTCTTAACAAATATCATGCAAGTTTCGGTTGAAATGAGGTCTTCTGTCGATAAAATTGAGAAAAACTCAGCGTCCCAAGCTGAGAGTATCAAATCGATGGAAGCTGAAATTTCACGATTAAGAGCCGAAATGAGTGCAAGAGAGAAAGGGAAACTTCCAGCTCAACCCAATCCTGGCTATTCACATCATGTGGATGCAATCACGTTGAGATCTGGAAAAGTGCTTGACAATCATGTTTGGGAAGAGTTGGATGATACTGATAAATCAATCAATAACACCCCAGCTGAGACCTTTCCTCACACACACACTTCTAGTTCTGATCCTAGTTCTTCTACCCCACCGCCTTCTTCAGAGCCTATTCTTCGTTTCCCAAAAGGCTCGCCACTTCAGCCCACTTCTTTTAGCCCTCCACAGACGATCCCCACTTCTATTCTGGGATCAGTTCCACACACACTTCCTTCTCCTATGATGGACCCAGCGCTTATTGCTAAAGCACCTTATCCTAATCGGTTAAGGGCAAACACACTGAGTCCACATATGGAGAAGATCATGGACATTTTTAAGCAAGTTAACATCAACATCTCTCTCCTAGATGCCATCCAACAAGTTCCGTCTTATGCGAAAACTCTTAAGAACTTGTGCACTAGGAAGAGGAAGACTCAAGTGCCCAAGAAGATATTCATGGCAAAAACAGTAGACACGGCCTTCCCCCAGCAATTACCGAGGAAACGTAAGGACCCTGGCTGTCCTACTATTTCCATTTCTATCGGGGAAAAACACATCAACCGTGCTCTACTAGACCTTGGCGCTAGTGTTAACTTGCTTCCATATTCGGTTTACGAGCAACTAGGTATCGGAGTGTTAAAGCCTTCGAACATAACTCTTCAGATGGCTGACCGATCAATCACCAAACCTAGGGGTGAACTGGAGGATGTGTTAATAAAAATCGGAGAATTTATATTCCCGGTAGATTTTATTGTAATTGATACACAGCCTGTAGCGAACCCACGGAATCAAATTCCGGTGATTTTAGGTCGCCCCTTTTTGGCCACTTCCAGTGCAATAATCAACTGTCGAAATGGTTCTATGACACTATCTTTCGGGAATAGGTCAATAGAGCTGAACATTTACAAGTTGGGAAGTGTACCCTCCGAACCTACTGCTCAGGTCTGTTCTGTCGACTTAATGGATGTCAACAGCAGCGAATTTGATGATCCTCTTGATACTGATCTTGACTCTTTTCATACGTTATTCTTTGACCCAACTATGTATCATACACATACGGACTCTTCCACCGAGATGTCCGGGTCAACAACTAACACCGATTATGAACTATTTTTAGAGTCTGAAGATCACCCCGCATTTTGTGATGACATTATTCATCGGGGTATAGATGGAACTTTTGAGGAGATCTTCGCTGATGAACTCGCATTTTTGAATGACACGGGTGTTGAGATGAATCATCTCCCAATCAATGAAATTGAACTTCCACCCCTTCATATGAACTGTAAAAAGAATGCGAGTAATCCATCACATTCACTGCATCGTCTCTCCAAAATGAGACGCACACACATTCTATTCCACCACTTAACCTTTCCCTACTTTTTCTTCCACCAACCAGAGCACTGCATTGATAAAAATTTTGAATGGTTGGTGTTAACATTCGGTCTTTGCAAAGCTAGGCATCGACCAATGATTTTTGACCCCCCTCATGTGATTTTCAAAGCTTAACATTGCATAACTCAAGTTTGGGGGGGACATCTTTTTTCTGGCTCTTGAAAACAAAGGAAATTTTTTTACAAAGGGATGAGCCAAAAATAAGTTTGGGGGAGGTTCTTCACTTAAATATTTTGCCCCACTAATAAATTCCTCCCAAGCTTACAGGTTTTTCGAGATTTAACGGATGGCAACAGTGAGGACACTGTTGAAAACAAGTTTGGGGGAGGTTTGTGCTTATTTTTGCATCATTTGCATATCATTTGCATAAGCACAAAACATTTTCGAAAACCCATAAAAATTTAAAAATTTTCAAAAAAGATAAAAATATTTTTTGTACATAAATAAGATAATAAAAGTTTAGATAGTGAACAATTACATCCATGAGATTAGAAAAATTTAAGAAAACTAAGAAAATTAGAAGTTTTCTTATACGAACTAGTAATAAGTAGTTATGAGCCGTTGTCCTAAGGGTTAGTAAGATGAAGGACGTCACTAATCTGAGGATAAAAATAAGTCTGAAAAATAGTTTCTATTCTGGAAGCCAAACATTTTGAACGTTGATACCCTGCTATTCGCAGTTACACACGTCTTAAAGCCTGGGATAGTAGAGGATACCTTGAAATGCTCTTGTCTTAAAGCCAAAAGTATGAAGGAAATAAAAAAAATGAAGAAAATATAAAGTGGTGAGAAAAATGAACACTGCTTTTGTTATCACCAAGGGCAATAAAAAATATATAGCGAGGGTGCCTCTTCACCTAGTGCCCTAAGGCCGACTGGTCTGGGAGTCACTGCTATGCCTGAGGTGGTGCAAGACGAGGAAAAAACACCAAATAAGCAAGCACGGGAGTAATCGGTCGGTTAGTACCTCAAGAAGTATTAACGGTCACATGAAAGTGTGTGAGCAAATTCATCTAAATATTCATTAATTAAAAAGTACTGAGGCTGATGGGCAAGAGTATGATAGCTTGAATTGAATTCTCCGGGTGTAGGGATGTCCTTTACACACACGCAGGGTGATATGATCGATGTTTGGATTAAAGATAGAAATGAAGAATAAGACAAAGTTTTATTGAGGGAGGACGTGATTTCTAACATTTTTTCATGACCATTAAGATATGGCTCATGACAACCGAAAAGCTAGCGTAGTTGGAAACCCTAATTTTCAAGGCTTTTCTTCTACGATTCTTTTCTTTAAATGTAATATTCATGATCTTCCTTTTATTATTTGATTTTGTGGGTGCAATCCGCTGAAAACCATCAGGAGACAACACTCCTCCTACCAGGGACACCTAGAGGTTTAAAATCTTGTTGCACGTGCTAAGTGCAATCGTGTTGCCTACGAAAGTGTGCTAGTTAGTTTTTCTCTTTCTTTATTTTCTCCTTCTCTTTTTAATAAAATCATTCGCTCGAGACGATCGAAATTAAGTTTGGGGGTATTTGATCAGTCGAAAATAATGTATTTTTAACACGGCAATTTCCCCATCTTTTGCACTCATTTAGAAGTGTTCGGTATTCATATTTCACATATTAATAAAACAGTCGTAAAATATCAGATTACATGTGTTAGACCTTAAAACCGGCATTTCTAGGGAAATTGACTGTATTTTATGGCATCGCATCATTCCTGTATTGTGCAACACTTGTGTCGAGATTTGTGCAGGAAATTGCAGGAGCAAAGTCAAAAGAAGCTGATCAAAAATACGCCAACTCAATGATTTCAGATCTGGTAGCATTTCAGAAGGAGATATTAAATTCAACATATATTATAAAAGCCCAAAAGTCAGCCTAAGTTCAACACAGAAGACTCAAGCCATGAAGCTTCAAAAGAGCCGCGGAACCGCGGCGGGAGCCGCCTTGCGCCGCGGTTCCGCGGCGGTTTGGCCATGTCAGCGCATAATTTTCAGTGCAGAATCTCAATCTCAGGGCCCACATTCATTTCTGATATGTCAAATTCCAGAATTCTCACGAAGCTACTGCCAGATCAGCAAAGATCATTAAGCAAGGCTAATCTTAATTAAGCTCCTAACAAACTATTTCTAGAAGCTCCCTCCTAACTAATCACATCTAGAAGCTTCTCCTCTAAATAACTTTTGGAGGGAAATTCAAATTTCCTCAACAAACTTTTGGAGGGAAACTTAAAATTCAAATCCTAGATCTAGGGTTTTGATGGCTATAAATAGGAACCTAGATCTAAGGGTTGAGATTGTTCTTTGGGGGGGTTCAATCTTAGTTAATCTTTAGTCTTCTTCAATTCATCATCTTCTTCCACAAGTCTAGTGAAAAGGCTTGTGCGAAACCCTAACCCTAATTCCACTACAAATTCAAGATCTTGAGTACCAATCAAGCAAGAAGCCCTTCAACCTTTTAGGAGCCGAGCCGATCTCCAACCGAGCAAGTGATCCAAGCCGATCCGCGACTCAAGGAGACAAGCGAAGCCAAATCGACGATCGAGTTCTTCCTCTTGTAGTTCTTGAGCGATTGTAACGAAACTGTTGATATAAAGAAAAGGTGAAATTCTTTAATCTTGCTTTCTTTTAATTCTTGCATCATGATTAGATCTCAATTTGTAATTGTTGTTCTTGTTGTGATGTTTGAGTAAAATTCCACTCGTAAAGGAGTCGAGACGATCAATAGAATGATTATGTAACAAATCTTAAAACGATTTTTAAGTCCTACAAGTTTTGTAAACCCTAGCAAGTTCAAGAATCGATGACCTAGTTTCGTTGCGATGCTTTCTTGATTGTTATCGCTCGAAATTAGGGATCTACGATCGTTTCTTGAATTTACTAGAGGCTAGAATGTGAATGATATTGACGAAGGAATAAGGGATAAGATGAAACCCTAGTTTCACAAGAAATCCCTAATTCTCGTCGATCATCATCGATCTAGTATCAATTCATCGAAGGATAAGAATACGACAACATGAGATTACATCACATCTATAGATCCGATCGATTCCAACGAGCCTCATTTCGATTCTTGATATTTGGTTTGGAAAAATCAACAAACTATCAATTCTTGATTCTATCTTTTTCTTGTTATTAGATCTAGATTTTTCTAATTCTTGAACTTCAACTATAAATCTTGAATTGTTTTGTTTTGTTTTCCTTAAAGTTTCAATTCATCTAATTCAAAAGACGAACTATTACACTGTCCCTGTGGACGATCCGCACTCACTTACAATCTACATCCGACACCGTAGTTGATTGCGGTCAAATAATTTTTGGTTGTGATTTCTTTACAATTTTTCAAATACTACACAACAAGAATTCTTTTAACAATCAATGATCCAGTTGATTCAGGTTAGGATGAGAGCAGCCCAGTGCAGACAGAAGTCTTATACCGACCGTGGAGGTCGCAGACTTGAGTCGCAGTGGGAGATCATGTATTCATACGGATTTTTCCGATGAGTGACGTGTTGAGTTGTGGGAAGCTTGGTCCCAGATTGTAAGTCCTTTTTGAGATCCTTAAAGAGAGTTAGTTACGTTGCCTATACTTTGGCACTTCCGCCCAGATTATTGAGTATTCACCCCGTATTCCTTGTGTTGATACTTCTCAAATACCTTCATGAGCTTTCTCACATGATTCAGCACCAGACCATTTAGCTTTGACGCGATCTTTTCGTTCACCAAGGACGATTGTGTTAGTGGATCGGCAGGTGGAGAAACTTCGGTCAAGGGTTTTGCCATCTGTTGAAGTTTCGTTGGCGTAGCCGTATAGCGAGGTGATCACTTGGGAGGCTGCGAATGAGATTTGGGAGTTTTTTACTCATCTCTTTGAAGGTACGCTTAGTGAGAATTTTAAATTCGGGGACGAATTTCTGTAAGGGGGCGAGATTGTAATGCCTTAGGATTTCGATTAGTGTTAATTAAGCGGTAATGCAGGTTTTTAGTAAAAAGCTTACCAATTCAGGTTCCTCACATTTTATAACATTTAATTATTATTTTAATATTATTTGTTATGGGCTTGAACACACGTGTGCACGTTAATGTGAGGGTTTGTTTGTATTAATCTATTTTAGTGACCATGATAACTTAACCTAATCCTAATCCTATGTTTTAATCCAATCCTTTGTTTTAAATCTTAACCTAACCCTTGATATTTTTTGTGAGATATTTCTTCTTGTTTTGTAGTGAAGAGTGTACGGTTCCTAGGCACTCTTTTCGCAACTCAATCATGTATGATGGAATCATCAAAGATTTTATCTTTTCTAACTCTGTCTGTAACTCACTAGAGGCTCGGGAAAAAAAGAGAAGATGGATACAAACGAGATATCCAGCAACAAGAAGAAGGAAAAGGATTGAATAGAGGAACTCCCGAGCATTTCTTGATCTCAGATGTGCCCATATCAATGGAACGGGTGACTCATTATTTCGATGAATCATTTCTTCGGACAGAAGAAGATTCTGTAAACACTTATTCGAAATCTCACAAGGGTCAAGAAGGCATCAACCATGCCCGGATAAAATTTTAGACGTGCCGAACAACCCTTAACATGCAAGTAAACATCTTTACTACTAAAAGTGAGGGATTACAACCTTTGTAGTCCGCTCCTTCGCTTCATAAGATGGGGAGGCGGAAATATGAATAACAATCTTGTTCTATGGTTAAACATCGAATAACCGTACGAATTGTTTGCTAAACAAGTTTTAACAAAAGCTATAGAGTTCTAAACTACTATGTTAAGAGATTATACCAAACGGTTCATGTCCTTCGTCTTAATGTTATCTACGGCCTCTTTGGATCTCCACGTCCTCTTCGGCTTTCTTCCGTGATAGACGATCCCCCCGAGAACCCTAATCCAAGCTATAACCTCTAAACTTGAGGTTACTTAGTTGCTCTAGTTGCTAAATAGAGTAGTTAAGGTGATGTAGAGATAGGTTATGGAGTAATTAGTCTTTCCTAATCCTTGTTCTCAACTCATGAGGGTAGGATTAGGGTTTGGTGAAGGAGAGAGAACTTGAAGAGAGAGAGTGAGAAGATGATAATGATAATTATCATAATAATGAAAAAGCTTCTCACTTGATATATGAAACATAATGAATTAAAAGAAAATGAATAATATGAGATTATTAATCATGTTTCAATAATGCAAGTGGGTGATTCATCATGTGAGTCATTAAGCATTTAATGATGCATTAATGACATGATGAATCACTCACAATGAGTCACTAATTCATTAAATGATAATGCCACCTCTCCCTCCAAGTCATCACCTTTTAGAAGCTTCTCGGAAAATTACGAGAACGCCCCTCCCATCCGTGAAAATATGGAAAAACTTTAGACTGTACAAATCCAATAACCTGATACTAGAATCTGGCTTAAACCAAAGCCGGCTAGTAAAAACTGTCCGAATGTCGTACGTGCGTTCAAACACGTATGCGTCCGAACCTTTGTCGTAAAACCATACGACCTCTATATCTTTTCGCCTGGGTTTGGGAAATCTCTGTGTGGGACTCTAAAGACTCGACTACTACGCTGGCAGTGGGTTTTACCACAGACCGCAAGCGGCACTAGCTGTACGTAACGGTCCCCAGGTAGTTGTCGATAAGAAAGCTGATGAGGTAACCCATCTGAAATCCTACTGAGCCTGTCCGTGACAATATCCGTGCAGTCCGGTCTGTTCGTCTAAGAGTATCGCATGTATGGTCTAGGTAGGTGGTGGACGTCAGACCCCTAATAACCGTACAAGTCGTGTCGGTATGGCTCTATCACCATCCGAGAATCTACTGATCAATCTATTAGTAATTCTCAATCTGCCCTGGCCAGGGACTTATAGTAATAACCAACCGATCACCGTGCGATATCAACTCCCTATACCGGGAGAGATGAATCCCTAACAGTCACTCACTACCTCCACGTGGCTCGGGACTGTGCCCAACTAAAACCTGTTTGCACGACTCCTTTGAATCGTGGTAGGGTAATAATCAAAGCACAGTGGGAACTCACACGAGACAAATGATGACCTTAAGTCAACGGACTATCTGCACACATGTCACCTGAGAACTGCTATCTGACGTTAGGTATAATACCATCCAGTCAGTTCTCAGCGAGTCATGTCCGGTGTACTCACATCCAGTGAGCATCTGTATACAATCTTAGGTGCACTCCACCAATGGCTGCGGGACCAGTCCATCGCCCCTCCTCAGGGTCTAGATATGTATACACTAGTCTACTCCGGAGTATCGATGCCCAATCTCGATACTCCTGCGACCAGGGACATCTAAGGGTGTGCCTATTGACTATCCAGCTCCCACTAGTATGACTGCCATCACAACGCTGGTAGTCAGACAAACACCCTATGGGCTTTATCAACATATATATATATATATATATATATATATATATATATATATATATATAAATACCAAGTAAAATATATCATACGTTAAGACAAAAATAAACAAAATAGCGTACTATCATATCAAGCAAGACTGTCATGTACATACATATATCCCAAGCATCCTATACAATGTTGGCCTCTAGGGCATATATATCCAACACTACTGACTACGGCGCCAGCATTATCATTGCCTTCAGGATCAGGCGGATTTGTGGTATAGTGTAATTCTTCTCTAGTGGGGCTAGGGTGCGCATTGATGCAGCATGACAGGGTGATCGCGTATGCTTCACGGCAATTGAAGAAACATGAACAGAACTACCCCACTCATGATTTAGAGATGGCTGCGGTGGTCTTTACACTTAAGATCTGGCGACATTACTTATACGGTGAGTCGTGCCAGATATTCACTGATCACAAGAGCTTAAAGTATATATTTCAGCAGCGAGACCTGAACCTTAGACAGCGCCGATGGATGGAGTTAGTGAAGGATTACGATTGCGAGATCTTGTACCACCCGGGAAAGGCTAATGTGGTGGCGGATGCTTTGAGCAGGAGGCCCGGGGGCAGTCTATCTTGTTTGAGCGTAGTGCAGAGGCAGTCGTCGGCAGATTGGCAGATTTTATGCGATAGCCGGGTGCAGTTCGAGTTTACGCCGATAGGAGGACAGATTGCGCATGTTCATGCACGCCCACAGTTGCTTGACCGTATACATGAGGCACAGCACAGTGATGACCGATGTTCAGATCCCAGGACACAGATTGGACAGGGCAGATTTTCCGAGTTCGTGGTCGATGATCAGGGGAATCTGCGATTTAGGACTAGACTGTGCGTACCAGATCCTGAGGGACTGCGGCGCGAGATTCTTGAGGAGGCACATCGCTCAGTGTACAGTGTTCATCCAGGTTCCACCAAGATGTACCACGATATGAGAGATGTTTACTGGTGGGACGGTATGAAGAGGGACATCACAGATTTCGTGTCGAGATGCCTGACTTGTCTGCAAGTCAAGGCCGAGCACCAGAGGCCCGCGGGAGAGCTACAGCCGTTACCCATTCCGGAGTGGAAATGGGAACAGATATCTATGGACTTCATTATGGGTCTACCCAGGACTAGTCGAGGGTATGACTCCATCTGTGTGATCGTGGATCGTTTGACGAAAGCGGCTCACTTCCTACCGGTGAAGAGGACTTTCGGATTTGCTCAGTATACCCAGATTTACATTGATGAGATTGTACGACTGCACGGAGTTCCGACATGTATCGTGTCCGACAGAGGCACCCAGTTTACCAGCCGACTATGGCAGAGGCTTCAGGAGGCTTTGGGCACCCGCTTGAGTTTCAGCACAGCATTTCATCCGCAGACCGACGGACAGTCAGAGCGGACTATTCAGATTCTCGAGGACATGCTCAGAGCGTGCGTATTAGACTTCGGAGGTAGCTAGGATCATCATTTGCCCTTACTAGAGTTCTCCTACAATAACAACTACCAGGAGACCATTCAGATGGCACCGTTTTAGCCTCTTTATGGGAGGAGATGCAGATCGCCCGCCTGTTGGACAGAGCTCAGTGAGAGCAGTATCTTAGGGCCGCAGATCGTGGAGGAGACGACCGCGAAGATCCAGTTGATTCGCGATAGGATAAGAGCAGCCTAGAGTAGGCAGAGATCTTATGCGGACCGTCGTCGGCGCAGACTTGAGTTTTCTGTTGGTGATCATGTTTTCTTGAGGGTCTCCCCAATGAAAGGTGTGATGAGATTTGGGAAGAAGGGGAAGCTTAGTCCCATGTGGGCCCCTTCGAGATCCTCGAGCGTGTTGGTGCGGTTGCATATCGGTTAGCCCTTCCACCCAGTTTCCCAGACGTGCACCCCGTATTTCACGTTTCAATGCTCCGCAAGTATCTTCATGATCCTTCGCATGCGATTTAGCACCCGACGATCCAGCTTGAGCGTGACCTTTCCTATGCAGAGCAGCCGGTGATTATCTTGGATCGGCAAGTGAAGAAATTGAGATCGAAGGACATACCGTCAGTTAAAGTACTTTGGCGTGGTCCGAGCAACGAGGAGGTCACATGGGAGACCGAGAGCGAGATGAGGAAGAGGTATCCCCGTCTTTTCGAAGGTGCATGTAGTTAGATTTTTAAATTCGGGGACCGAATTTCTTTAAGTGGGGTAGATTGTAACGCCTTGAAATTCGTTTAGGATGTTTTCACGTTAATTAGCAAGTGTGCGTGTTTTTCATAAAAACGGATATCTTATTTTCCTTCTTGGCTGGTGATAATTTATGTTGTGAAGTATTTATATAATTCTAGGGTTATTAATTATTTTGGTCGTGTTTACCCTAAGTGGGAATTTTTGTGTTAGTGCACACATGCACACTTAGCCAAATTTGGTGACCTAGGTTCTTATTGTTAATATGTTAACCCTCTTTCATATTTCTTGTATGGTTGTAATTATCCCCCACCCATTTTAACTAAGTAACCCTTTTAATAATTCAATATTTTGAATAGAAAATGAAGGTATGGTGGTTAGGTAAAGATCTTGACTTGTTTGACCCTTGTTTCCTCTCTCTCATTTCTCTCTTTCCCCATTTAAGTGTTCCAGCAGAGGAGCTGCAGAAAAAACAATATTTTTCCCATTTTCTCTTCTTTCTTCACTTCTCTTTGGACCCCCATTCAAAACCCTACACAAACAACCCTTTTTCATCACAAAACCATGGAAAAAATGACCTTTTGGGGGAGTTGAGGGCAAGTCTGCATACTTGAGGAGGGAGCTGGAACTTTTGGTGTTTTATAAGGTCTTTAGAAGGTATAAAAACATGTCTAACCCTCTATTTCCATAAATTGTGTGTGTGGTTGCTAAATATCACCTTTTTATGCATTTTTTTAGTGCTAATGAAGGATTTTAGTGAAGTTTATGTCAATATAACCTTTTTATGGTTTGATTGGCTTGGTAATGTGATATTAGTGTGGTTTTAGACTTGGGTTTGTTTCAGATTTCACAGATATACCCTAATGTATCTTTTTAGTGCAAAATGTGGGTTTTAACTTGAATTTGGGCTCTGTTAAATCTGCTTCTACCCGGGGTGTTTCAGAATAAAATTGGATTTACTGTAGCATGTATAGGGGGTATAGAATGCACACACAAAACCTGGGAGTCCCTCTCCCTACCCAGGCCGCCGAAATATGCATTCTGGCCGCAAATTGCGGCCAGATGGGGGTGTTTTGGGTTATTTGGTGTCTGCTACTATGTGGAGTATTTTGGTATATATATTTTTATAATATCTTTTCTGCATCAAAATCTGGAGTTAAAAACCTATTTCTCGTATTTTAAATCTTCGCGACACGCGTGAGAAGTGTGTGGGTTTGAGGTGTTCTGCGTATCGCGCCGCGTCGGGGCAGCTTCAGGCGTGTAATCACACGTTTTAACGTATCGCGCACCTGCGCGCTTGGTTTGCGACACGGGATTCTAGTGTGACTTTAAATGTCGTGTTTTTGTACAGTTGAGCTTATGTGTGATATTCTGTGAAATTCTAGGTTCACAGGCGAGTGCGACGGACGCCGCGAAGAAGGGGAAACAAGTCGTTGGCTATACCTAGCGAGAGACTACGGTGAGTAGATTTAACATCTACGGGGATATCGCCCGTATGGCGTAATGCGTTAGGGCTGATAGGACATTATAGCTACTTATTTCATTTATCTTCATGGATACTGTTGTTGCATACCGCATTCCCTGATATATGTATATAAATTTAGAATCGATAGAACACCGCACTATTACTAACGGTTCATATTGTACGAGCACTAATCTGCATGTTACACACACACCGTTAGTAATTGCCATGATACACTCACTGTAGAATTGTCATGATCATTATACTGTAGTTCATTTCACATATGATTTGATATGATTTTCATAGAAATTGGGAGCCGCATGATGTCTTTGAAAAACTGAAACTATTTTAAAAAAGCGGTTTCTCCCTTGTACCTATATTATGGCTTGATGTACATAGCACATCGCATTTGAATTATTCATTGGTGTTGGATTTCATGCGATTTCTGGTTTTGATGACCGTGGGGTTTTGTTTTAGAAAAGATGCACTATTTGAAAACCCGGTTCCTCTTGATATGATATTTTGGTGCGTCCACTACGCGTTTTCTCGGTACTGAGACATGTGTTTGAAACCCGATTCGAGGAGTTGGATGATCCGTTTGCGGGTTCGTGGTGGACCCGATATGGTTCCCCTCGGTAAGATGATCGATGGATTTTGCCGATTGATCCTGGAGGTGGGCGAGTACAAACCGGTGATTGGTTGGACCTGGCGGTTATCCGAAGGATACTGACCAGAGTCGAGAGATGGATAAGGGACGACCCGTATTGCTGGGGAAGAGGGCCGATTCCGCAGACGGAGACCGTGGGTTGATCCGGACTGATGGAGCCCTATATATGAGGATTTGCGTGTTGATGCTAGACACGAGTATTTTATGATATTTTCAGTGCCGATGATGGGCATTCGTGATTTCGGAGATTTACAGGATTTGAGGGCCGAGGTGAGTGCCGGCGCCTGAGTTGTTGGGGATTTGGGTGCAGTGTTGGGCACCGATTATTTTCCATGTTGATATTCCGTGTAGATGTTGTTTATCCCATGCTCAATATTGATTTTCATGCATCTCATCCTGTAGTTATTTTACCTGACAGAGCACTTGCATGATTATTGCACCTACTGCTTGTCGCATATAGATTTTACCTGCTGGCATATGATAGAGTAGCGCAGTACGTGCATGCTCACGATTACCTTTATATGTTATTTATATTCACAAGTTGGCAACTCACCCCCGTTGTGCTACAGTATTTGCAGGTTGCCCATCAGAGTAGTCGCGGCAGGCTGCCTTCTTACATCTTTTGGCTACAGATACCACTACAGTTGGTGCGAGTGCTATTTTGCTGTTGGTGGGTTGTGGTATCTGGTTATTTTATTGTACACCCTTTTGTATCTAGTATTCTCCATCTACCATCTATGTACTTGACTTAGAGACAGTGTGAGGACGATGATGTATATTATTGCATTCTGGTGTCGAGCTCGTGGGAGCCGACTTTATTTATGCAGATTTATTACACTTGTGATGTTGTTTTCCGCCGTTGGGCGTGATTGCGCCCGTTTGGGGAGGCTTATTTCATTATATATCTTGTCACTTATATCCTGTTTGTACCCGATTTCGGGGTTGCTTTTACAAAGGAAATGGTGCCAAAATTATAATAAGGATAACTTATCTTTAATAGAACTTTATTGAACTATTTAAGGTTTTCTAAATGTTTTAATTAAATGTTTTCAACACTAACTACTTTTAAAGGGTTTTGATTTCTGGGTTCGGCTTACTTAGTCGCGTTACGCCTGTAGACGTTGCGTGGTTGAGTGCCGGTCACGAGTCGAAATATTCGGGTCATGACACAGCCGATATCTCATATCGCGAGAATAGAATACGGTATCTTATATCGTATTATTCTCGGTCCCGAACATATCACATATGTGCTCCTACTCCGTTTTGCCTGTGCCAGGAAACCTCTGTGTAGGACTCTAAAGAATCGTCAATACGCCGGCAGTAGGTGATGATCATATTAAACACCCACAAGCTACAAGCGGTCAGCTAAACGTAACAACCACCCAGGTATTGAGCAATCAGAAGATCAACAAGCAAGCCTGTACATTCTCCTGTGAATCCAATCAACACTCCCGTACAGTCTGGTCTCTTCGTCTGATATGTTGCATATCTAGTCTAGGGGTGGTATATGTCAGACCCGGTAACCGATAAGTCGTGTCGATATAAGGCTCATAACGGGTCGAGAAACTACTGATAACTCTTACCAGCAGCACTCCATATCAGCCCTGGCCATGGACTTCCAGTTATAGCCAATCGAACACAGCACAACATCAACTCCCTATACCGTGAGAGACGAAACCCCTCCTATCGCTCATTGCCTCCATGTGATTCGGGACTGTACCCAAAAGCCACCATTTTGCACGCCCTCTTGGACGTGGTAAGGTAGAAATCAAAGCACAGTGGGAATCACACAAGACTCTATGACGATCTCGGGTCTACAGACTACCCTGTACCAGTGTCACCGGAGAACTGCCATCTGACGTGTAGTATATCACCTTCTTGGAGTTCTCGGCAAGTCCGTTCAGTGTACCCAGTCTCCACTAAGCACCCGTACACCATCTTTGATGTCAAACACCGATGGATATGGGATCATCCTTCGCCCATCATATGGGTCAAGATGCGTATACGCTAGTCTACTCTGGTGTATCGATGCCCTGTCTCGACACACCCGCGACTAGGAACATTTATAGGATGTACTCTTTGACTACCCTGGCCCCACTAGTGTTATCTCATCATAGTCCCTGTAGTCGAGTACATATCCTAAGGGCTTTATCAACATGTGAGAGTAAGACAGTAAACTAATGCTAGTCAACATGTTAAGACAAAGTGAAACCAAATAGCATACAATCATGACGAGCAAGAAAGTCCTCTCTATATATATCCAAGCATCCATTATAATATGCATCATATGTACAACAATGGCCTCTAGGGTATATATATAACTAATAATCTCCCACTTGCACTAGGGCCAGGTGTTGTTGTATCTCATACCCAACATCCCGAATAATCTATCAAACTGTATTTGGAGAATGGCCTTCGTGAGTGGATCCGCAGTGTTGTCCTTCGTGTCTACTCTCCTGACTTCGATCTCGCGGCGATCAACTATCTCCCGGATCAGGTGATACCGCCTCAGAATATGTCTGGATTTCTGATGGGACCTGGGTTCCTTGGCCAAAGCCACAGCTCCATTGTTATCACAATACACAGGTATTGGATGCTCTATGGACGGAACCACACCAAGTTCAGTGATGAACTTCTTCACCCAGACAGCCTCTTTGGCAGCATCGTTGGCAGTGATGTATTCAGCCTCCATCGTCGAGTCTGCCACGGTTTGTTGCATGGAACTCTTCCAACAAACCGCCCCTCCATTTAGGGTAAAGACAAATCCCGATTGCGACTTAGAGTCGTCCTTATCACTTTGGAAGCTTGAATCGGTAAAGGACTCCACCTGGAGTTCTCCGTTACCGTACACCAAGAACATCTCCTTAGTCCTTCGCAAGTACTTAAGAATGTTCTTCACAGCTGTCCAGTGACTCTCTCCAGGATCTGCTTGATACCGACTCACTACACTTAGTGCGTATGCTACACCGGGTCTGGTACATAGCATCGCATACATAATAGAGCCTACTGCCGAAGCATAGGGTATCCGTTGCATGCGAGCTCTCTCCAAATCAGTCTTGGGAGACATCTCTTTGGAGAGAGTAAGTCCAGAGATCGTGGGTTGGTTCCCACGCTTGGATTCTTCCATACTAAACCTTTTTAGTATGGTGTCAATGTAGCTGGATTGGGACAATCCCAGTATCCTCTTGGATCTATCTCTACAGATCCTTATCCCCAATATGCAGGAGGCATCACCTAGATCTTTCATTGAGAATCTATGTGATAAGAAGAGCTTGACTGAGTGCAGCATAGGAACATCATTTCCTATCAAGAGTATGTCATCGACGTACAATACGAGGAAGACAACCTTACTCTCTGCAACCTTCTTGTAAATACAAGGTTCATCTATGTTCTTGATGAAGTCAAACTCTTTGACTACCACATCAAAACAGATGTTCTAACTTCGTGATGCCTGCTTTAACCCGTAGATGGATTTAAGTAGCCTGCACACCTTTCCGCTGCTCCCACTATCTACGAAGCCCTCTGGATGATTCATGTACACACACTCCTCTAAATCACCATTTAGAAAGGCGGTCTTAACATCCATTTGCCAGATTTGGTAGTCAAGGTATGCAGCAATGGCAAGTAAGATTTGGATGGACTTAAGCATAGCGATTGGAGAAAAGGTTTCGTCATAATCCACACCTGGTCGTTGACGAAAACCCTTTGCAACAAGTCTAGCTTTGAAAGTCTCCACTTTTCCATCTACACCAAATTTCTTCTTAAAGATCCACTTGCTCCCAATGGGTTTTACCCCTTCAGGAGCAACTTCCAAAGTCCATACTTTGTTGGTGTACATGGATTCCATCTCAGATCGCATTGCATCCAGCCATTTCATAGAGTCCCCACTCGTGATGGCCTGCTCGAAGTTAGTCGGGTCATCATCTTCCATGATGCAATCCTCGCTTCCACCATCAATGAGAAAACCGTAGTATCTCTCAGGTGGATGAGGAACCCTACTAGATCGGCGGAGAGGCTGGGGTTCGTCGGGTACTACTGAATCCTCTGGTTCTACCAAATCATCTGTCGTAGTTTGTGTTGCTGGAACTTCTTCCAGTTCTACCTCCGAGCCACTAATCTCTTTTGCAAGAAATTCCTTTTCGAAAAAGGTGGCGTGCCGAGAAACAAACACCTTTTGTTCTTCGGTGTGGTAGAAGATATACCCTTGTGAGTTCTTAGGATATCCTACAAACTTGCATAGGACAGACCTTGCCTCGAGTTTGTCCGGATTTAGCCTTTTGACATAGGCTGGACAACCCCATATCTTAACATACTTAAGAGATGGTTTCTTTCCTTTCCATATCTCATATGGAGTGGTGGGCACTGATTTGGTAGGAACCATATTCAATAGGTGTATGGCTGTCTCAAGCGCATACACCCAGACGGAAATAGGTAACTCAGCATCACTCATCATAGAGCGTACCATATCTAATAGGGTGCGATTCCTCCTCTCCGATACACCGTTGTGTTGTGGTGTATAAGGAGGAGTAAGATGAGAGAGAATCCCATTCTCTTTTAGATAGTCCAGAAACTCATTGCTCAAGTATTCTCCTCCTCGATCAGATCGTAGGATCTTAATACTTTTGCCCGTTTGGTTCTCTACTTCTTGCTTATATTCTCTGAATTTCTCAAAAGCTTCATACTTGTGTTTCATCAGGAACACATGTCCGTATCTAGAGAGATCGTCAGTGAATGTAATGAAGTAGGAAGAACCGTTCCTGGCCTGTGTAGATATGGGACCGCATACATCACTATGTACCAGTCCTAAGAGTTCCGTAACTCTTTCTCCGTGTCCACTAAACGGAGTCATGGTCATTTTCCCTTTGAGACATGAATGACAAGTATCATAAGATGATAATTCGAACGAATTCAAATATCCATCCTTATGTAACTTAGCTAGCCTTGTCGCATATATGACCAAGTCTACAATGCCACAAGAATGATTCGTTCATTTCTGAACTCTTCCTCTTGCGTGTGTTTTGTACATTAAGGACTGTAGTTTGATTGAGAACGTATATGCTATTAAATAACGAACCTGATCCAATCAACTTTTGATTCAGGAATATGTTCATAACATAATCCTGTACTACAAAATTATATCCTTCTTTGCTCAATAAAGAAACTGATATAAGATTGCATATCAGGGTCGGAATGTAATAGCATTCGTTCAGAACCAATGTATTACCATTTGGTAATACAAGGTGATATTCGCCAACTACTTTGGCTGCAACTTTTGCACCATTCCTTACTCTTACGGAATGATCAGCTTCTCCCAGTTCTCTACCTTTACGTAGCCCATGTAACAAATTACATATATGGGAACCCGATCCGGTATCTAATACCAAGGACGTAGAGTGAACTGAGAAACAGTTCTCGATAACTAACACACCTGAAGAAGATGCATCAACATACTTGTTCTTTGATTGGGTGGCGTGAGAATCCAGATATTCTCCTATTCCCTGTCCAGTCTTATAACTCTTATAAGAAAGAACGGGACCAACGTTCCCCTGCTCAGTATAATAAGCGAGTTCAGTCAAAACATCCATATTATTATCTTGATTAAGGCCTGACAGGGTCGATACCTGGAGAGAGAGAGAAGAAAACACTTTAACGTATGCTCTTGCAAGATTAGATATGTTATTATCTTATCTAATCAGGATATCTTCCACTGTTTTTATCAAATCTTCCTTCAAACCCTAAAAGGTAAGATTAGCCGGGATTAATTACACTTTACAATTTCGCCAATCTTTCAGCCAGGCCAGTGTCGGTACTTGAGGGAGGTTCCCTATGCTTTCGCACATACCTAATTAAAGTAAAGCTTGTTTTCCCAGAGGCATAACCCCGTTAACACCTTTCTAGACACCTACTTGATCGGCTAATTGTCCTGTGTAAAACTCTCCCAGGAGTAACTCTTACTCGCAGTGGGTATCGGGATCCAACTATCTCATAGGAGGTATACAATCTCATTGAAAATTTCAACACTTGAAATTCCCGATAATATTTTGCCCCTAACGTGCTATGACCTTGACGAATGCTAACAAATCATAGTGCGCTAGTCAAGTTCAACCCGTACATTTCTTGATTGAATTAGACCCAGCCGTACGTCCCTTGACGAAAGCTAACAAAGCCGCACGACCACCCTATCCCAATCTCATCATATGTTACAGATAAGCAATAGTTAGCTACCGCACACTACGCCTTGACGAAAGCCAACAAACGCAGCACGAATACTAAGTATTACTTATCTGAAATGTCGGTGGGCTACGCAGGTTTTTTAAGAAAAACCATGAGCGTAATGAACTTGATATCGTTGTAGAAACAAGTGATTTTGAAAAGGAGAGTTTTTTAGGCTTTTCTAGTTATGCTAAAGAGGTCACTCCCGGTGAAGGGATCTCGGCTCTTTCCCCATCGAATAAGGTGCAGGGTATATCATATATACCGCTGTGCAAAGCAATAACTATATAAGCTGTCAAAAACTAAACCGTGAGTTTGCAGCATCTGCCAGTTTTGCTAAAGAGGTCACTCCCGGTGAAGGGATCTCGGCTCTTTCCTTATCGAATAAGGTGCAGGGTATATCGCATATACCACAGTTCAAAGAAAATTTGTAGCTACCCTTTTTTATAAAGTTTTGATTCTACAACATCTTTTAGGTTTCTTTTCTTTTTATTAATCTCATTAATAAAATCCCATCATCTTATGCTTCCTAAGCATCATAAAATAAACGAAAGCAGTAATATTTATATATCAGCATATATATATATAATATAAGTATTCGTCTCATGCAGTAATATGATCTCATCACAGAACATTGCAGCAGAAGAACATATATGAAATATTGGATATACTAGGATGTCCGTGTTTTAAATACGAGCCTGTATAAAACACGGATTCCACGGCCGCGATGAATAGCCAAACCCACATCCCTAGACCCCTACGAGAGCAGCAAGTAACATTGCTAATTCTAGGGTTAGGAGACCCGGTCTCGACTCCTCGAGATGGCCTCCCACTGGACCCTAGAACCCGGTTACTTGTGCTCTCCTCCTTGGGTCTACCTAATGCGGAAAAGTAAATAATATACAATGGTGACATCAACCTCATCCAGGAAGTGCCCCAATAAAAGAATATTACATACAAATGAATTTTACATGAATGAAAATAAAAACTCTCATCTCACATAAAAAAACCCGGCTATTCAGAACACGAAAATCCAATATAACATATCACATCAACACATAATATCTCATATCATCAACGTAAGCAAGTATGCGTATCTCGATTGTCGTTGATGTATAGCAACGAAGCCAGCGATACCCCACATACTACGCTTACGGTCACAGAAAACAAAGTGTAAAACTACAACATTTGGAATCCACATTAACTTTAGACATCGTAAATCCGAAATATCACATACTTCGCATTTCATACATAATTATATGAATTCCACATATTGTATCACATTCCAGATAAATAGATAAAATTAAACTTTCCGATCGAATAATCAAATACCCAAGATTTCCTAAATAGCTCAACACTTGAGCGGAGTTCAAATAATCCCAGAATATGTCACAGTAGCAATGGTCCAGCCGTAGAATGGTCAAGCCAACGCCTCACATGTGGCACGCCGTACTGCCACAAACCCTAAGGTTTAGAGGCAGTTCAAGACGATCACATAATCGAGTTAAGGTTTGTGTTCTTTTAGAGGGTTCACCGCATTAATTGCACATTTTTCCGAAAGATTTAAACACAAGAAAAAATTCAACACTTGAAAGTTTTTTGTTCCGGGAAAAAATGAGTTAATGATATCCGTTCGAACATTTTAACAGTTTCTAAATATCCGAAAATCATAATGAAATTAAATATTCCGATCGAATCAGTGATTACAAAATAAACCCCATAATACTCAACACTTGAGTCAGATTAAAAATATCCAGAAAATAGCATATACAGAAATAGAAATTACTGTGCAAAAAGATAGGATAAATACAACTGTACGGCCGCGGATCCGCGGCCCAAGCAAGGATTGGCCGCGGTTCCGCGGCGGTCCGTATGGATTACCCTATCGTTTTGCACAGTTATTCTTATAATTTTCTGCTGGTATTTTAAAGCATTTTTAATTCAGAAAAATCACAGTTTTTAAAAAATATCCAGAGAGGGGTTCAAAACGTCGTTTCGGGGTTCGATCGGAGTTTTAACATCGTATACACGTCGCCTAATGCTCTAGCTTGGCTCTGATACCACTGTAAGGTTCCTAGGCACTCTTACAAGGGTCAAGAAGGCATGAACCATGCCCGGATAAAATTTTAGACGTGCCGAACACCCCAAAGCCGGGATCTTTGCTAGATTATTAGGGTTTAACATGCAAGTAAACATCTTTACAGTGAGGGATTACAACCTTTGTAGTCCGCTCCTTCGCTTCATAAGCTCCGAGTAGAAGTCCCTTCGCCGCGATCCATGATCTCCCGGACTCATGAGAGGCTCCACAACTCGAACGATCCATGCTAGCTTGTAGTCTTCCTTTTCTCCGATGATCTACATTGAAGTTTCTATAACTCAAGCTCTCTCTCTCTTCTCAAGAGGTGAAATGTTAGTGTATATGCCCTAGAGGCCATTACTGTATCATACTAGTTTGTATATTACTTAATGGAAGCTTGGGATATTCACCTTGTATAAACAATCTTGCTCAATATAGTAGTATGCTACTTGGTTTGTTTCTACTACAAAGTGTACATGTGTTTATTTTAGTATATCACCTATACACATTAGGGGATCCCTTAGGATCTTTGCTTGATTACCAGCGTTGTGATGGCAGTCACACTAGTGGGGGCTGGGTAATCTATAAGCACATCCTCATGCAGGTCCCTAGTCGCAGGACTATCGAGACAGGGCATCGATACTCCGGAGTAGACTAGCGTATGCGCTTCTCATCCCAGTGTGGGAGATGGTCTGTCCAACAGCCGTCAGTATGTCGTACTTGAGATAGTATGCGGGTGCTCGTTGGGTTACGAGTACACTGGACAGGACTCGTCGGGAACTGTTGGTTGGTACTATACCTATCGTCAGTTATCAGTTCCCAGGTCACATGAGTACAGCTTAGTCCGCTGACTTGACACTGTCACTTCGCCTCGAGTGTGTTCCCACTGTACTTAGATTACTACCCTACCACGGCTCAAAGGAGTCGTGCAAACAGGTAGTAGTTGGGTGCAGTCCCGAAGCACTTGGAGGCAGTGACGGTTAGACAGGATTCGTCTCTTCCGGTATTGGGAGTTGTGTCACGACCCGAAATATTAGCTCGTGACCAGCACTTGAATCACACCACGTCTAAAGGTGTAACGGAATTCAAGTAAGCTGAAACCCATAAATCTAAACCCTTTTTAAGAAAATAAAGGAGGTGGAGTTTTTGAAATAAAGGTATAATAAGATCAAGTGTGCTTAATGCAAAGAAAGAAACATGAATGATGCAAATGCAATTTTCTAGTTTGAAAACATGTTCGTCTTTTGAAAAATTTTGGCAGCACCTCCTTTGTATATTTTGATCCAAAACCACAAATACATAGCAAGAATAACGGCATCCCCAAGCGGGAGCTAGCTCTTCGCCAAACGGCGGATCACAACCACGCAATACAATATAAATGAGTATACGACGCCCAACGGCGAAGTTCACCACAAGAAGATAAAGGAAAGAGCAAGATATAACCCCAAAGGGAAAATAAAACCCATCGCTCAAATCTCGCAACTACAAGTCTCCCTAAGTCTCATCACTTATACAAATACAACTTTAGCTTGATTGATGGAGTTAACTAGATACAATATGAAATATAATACAAGTGTGGGTACGATACAATGTCCCACCAACCAATGCAAAACACCCAAATGAAGCTGTGTGCCAGCGAATCCGCTACTGATCCAGGCGGTCAACCTGCAAGAACTGTGGCACAACGGGGGTGAGTTGCCAACTCGTGAATAGAAATATATCTACAAGTAGAAATCGAATAAACAACGACTCCTAGGTCAACTATATCATACAGGTAATACTATGATATCTAGGGTGACTGTGTCGTATATGTGCCAACAAGGTCGTCACTACCTATGTGCATGCGGATAACATCCCACAGTAATAATCAATGCATGTATATGGGTATCGTCCAACCATAACCAAGGTATGCAGATATGTGGATCTCGTCCACCCATGAATCAATGTCTATAAGCATGTGTATAATCTCTGATAGTAGAATCGGTGTATGTATGTATGTATGTATATATGTATGTATGTGGATCCAGTCCACGCGTCAACCACTGACGCAACAATATCATGCATGTAAATATCATAAAAGAGTGTGCATGAAAGTATGAGGATATATATATCAACGGTGTCCCTCCCGACACATCTAAATCATGGAACCTGAGTGCCTAGCATCGACACTCGAAAGCATCATGAAAACTGTGCCCAGCATCGGCACATAAATCCTCATATATCGGGCTCCGTCAGTCCGGATAGGCCCACGGGCTCCGTCAGTCCGAATCAGCCCATATCATCTCTCGACTCCGGTCGGTATCCTCCGGATATCCGCCGAGTCCAAATACTACCACCGGTAGGTAGTAGTCCCTCTGCCAGGCTCACCGTCTATTACACAGCGATCCGTTCTCGCCCCGGGGTACCATACCGGGCCCACCATGTACACGCAATCGGCCTCATCCGCCTCCTCGAATCGGGTTTCACATGTCGCTCTTAGAACCGAGAAAACACATGGTGGACGCACTAAAATATCATATCAAGAGAAACCGGGTTTTTAAAACAACACATAATCTCTTTTGAAATTTCCACGGTTCTCAAATCCAGAAATCTCATGAAAACAGCATATCTCAATGGGTAAAATAATAGAGCATGATGTATGCAACATATAAAAAGAATGCGAGCATATCTGTGTATCATGCAACATGGAACTGTGATATAACATATTAAAGGGAAAACCGCTCTTTTAAAATGGTTCCGGTTTTTAAAGTATAACATGCGGTTCCCAATTTTCCAATAAAACCAGTTATCTATGTAGGTACCATATGTATATGCGCAGGTATAGATGTACCATGAATGTACGCACAAAATATGAATATACAATGTGTATGTGTACAAGTATGAATGTAGCAATATATATGTCATGATGCAGCAAGTAAATCATCAGCTAACAGCTATAAGGTATACATAACTATCAAATGTCCGAGTCGGTAAATCTATCAATCGGCATCTAGCCCAATAACATCACGTACGATATAATCCATCGTACGGCAATCTCTAGTCAAGGGTAAGGATCAATCATCAAGTCAACTCATCACGCACGGAATATCATCGTGGGGCGGCATTATACTTAAAGGGATCCTATCATCCTATAAGACAAATGAGGGTACGGCCTAATATCACATACGGCCTATCATCCATGATTCACAACATTCTATATATATATATAACCCTATATACCTATGCCCCGGATCACATCTGCAATAATCTCATATCAGGAGACCGGCAGGGTATAAATCATCTCGATCGACTCGCATCCGTATACCATCACATCATATCATCAAATTCGTCTTGTATTCTTTCATCGCATTTATATCTCATATCATGTCGAATTTACATAAACATTCTATCTCTACTATGTATAAGTATCTAATCTAACAAACACTTCCGAACCATACGATCAGATTTTTAAAGAAGTGAATCGTAGTTTTGGAAACAGGGATTACGGTGCTTTTAAGGAAAAGATATCATTTGAAAATCCGTAACATCCCTCAAGATATACATTTAAAAGATACATACGATTCCTTAGTTTAGAAAAGGTATGGTTCGGATGATGCATCTACATCGACTATCTAGTCCTACAGAATCCTAAGCGGTAATATCGCTAAACATCATCCTAGGGTAGTAGTAGCATATCACACTTAACTAACCTCTAGTTTCTAATGTGACTACATAGCTATCTATATTTTAACCCTAGTTTCCAAATCTAGGTTTCCTAACCATACTCTATAAATCGGTTTCCATCAGAAGTTTGCGGGGGTGCTATACGCCATCCACCCGACTTCCCCGGTAGATATAGATCTACTCACCTGGTCTTCGCTCGCCCAAATCGATGACGCCTTGCTTCTTCACCTCAGAATCCATGCGAGGGTACCTACAATAATAACCAATAGCAATACGTATTAAAATCGACGCAGAAAACCGATACAGCGCACAGTGTGCTCACAGGTTAGAACCTATGGCCTAAACGTGCAAATCAATCAAACAACCCCTGTTGTCGAAGTACGAACACCCGACAACCAAATACAAATCCAAATATCAAGAAAGTGCATTTAAAAATACGGAAAACATCGCCTAAAACACACCAAAATGCTCCCAGATTTTCCCCAGATGACAATTAGCCAAAACTACATATAGGAGGGGTCTAATTTAGTGCAAAAGGAGCCATGGACCAAATCTGGAACCATTTCATCCTACTCTGGCCCCAAATTGCGGCCAGAATGATTAAATCTGCGGCCGGGGATTTGAGTTAGGGGCTCGGGTCTTGGTGGTGGCTTCCTAGGTGCTGTACGACTCACTGTCAGCTCAATTTTATTTCTAGGGTCCCCGGGTTGCTCCAGATTTCAAAATACCCTCTAAAATCACACAAATCGACATGAACTCAAATCCCAAATCCGTATTTTGGGTTTCATCCCCCATTCCAGGTCAGTAAAACACCACTAAGGCTTGTGGGCAGCCACTACACATCACCAATTTCAACAAACACTCAACCTCTTTCTAGGGTTTCCCAATATATCGCTAATCTTCACAATATCACATCTAAACACATGTGAATACTAAGGTAAATGAAAAACTACCCAATTAGTGAAGGGATTACCTTATATAGCATCCATGTATCCTCCAAGGTCATCAAAACTGAATTTTTCTTGGTCCCATGTATAGAGCTTGAAGAGGGGATTAATATTTGTGAAGGGTGTGTAGGGTTTTGGGGATTGTTAGGAGATGGATCTAGGGATTATTTGAGGAGGGTTGGGAGCTTGAGGAGATGAAGAGGATGAGGGAAATGGTGAGGGATTATGATTTGGGCAGCAGCCCCCCCTCTCTCTCATTATAATTCACACGCTCTCTCTCTTTCCAAGCCATCATTATGTCCCTTTCTCTCTCCTCACTCATCATGACCCCCTTTTCTCTCTTTTTCTCACCAAAAACCTTAATATAAAGCCCAAATGAAATGAAACATGTAACAAAATGAACATGTCATGGTGCACTAACCATGGAAACTGTAAAATCGCAGGTTTGGCTTAATCGCGATTAGCAGTGCACTAATTGGGTTTTTATCGAAACTGCGTATAATAAATTTTAAAAATGCCAAATCCTTTAATTATATTATTAAATGAATAAATAATTTTAATTTCTATTTATTTCATAATTATTGGTATATATTTATACCCTTTTTCGAAAACACCAATTTCGCAAATCGGCAGTTTTCGGGAAAAATATTATTTTAATATTAAATTCCAAAAAATAATATTTTATATTTTCTGAAATGTTACAATCTTCCCCCGTTAAAGAAATTCGGTCCCCGAATTTAAATTTAAACCCCCAAAATCTAAAACATTTCAATAATCGGCTCAAATCACGGGGCTCCGAAATCATGGAAATCGCAGAAATATCACAGTGCGTCAAGTGCGCATAAAAACGAGTACAAAACTCAAAATCGAACTCCGTCAAGCATTATGCAAATCATCTGATTTGCACGCATATCCTCGGAGTTACGAATAGAGATACAGATCTCGAAATCCACTACTGAAATCCAATATACACTAGTCAAATACTATAATACGTGTGTAGTACGCATCTTTGAAAAACTCAAAAATCTGAATGAAATACATGCAAAATCTTTTCTAAATCGCCGCGTGGATGAGTAACTCACGGCATAACTGACGGACGCTCATTTTAAAATAATAATATATGTCCATATATGTTTTCTTAAATACACGTTCCGTCATTTTCAAAACATCCCAAAAGGTTTTCCTTTATACACGTTCGTGTCGCTCGCGGACACTTAAGAAAATAGCGAGACTATAGCTCCTCTTCAAAACCCTTTGGTAATCCTTTAATGCATGCAAAGTACTCAGGTACGATCCTCAGATCAGTCCTGTTTGGCTACAACACAATATAGTGCCCAACATGAAAACAAAGTGCACAAAAGCTAAATCAGCCTCAGAAGGGCGTATCCAAAAATTCGCATGCGTCTGGTGCGCATGGAAATCAAATCCAAATACAGGTGCTATAATACACACAAGCAAAACTAAGTGCAACGGGTGTGCACAAAACAACTGTCCAGTGCAACGGGTGTGCACGACAACAACATCAAGTGCATCTAAAGTGCACAAAAGTCTCAATCCAGTGCATCCGGTGTGCACAGAATTGCATCTCATATCATGCGCCCAACATGCGCGAAAATCCAACCAAAACGTGTCGGGTCCATAAAAGCATATAGTGCAGTAACATGCACGAAAACGAACGGCAAGTGCCAACGCGGACGAAAATACAAATCTGGTAAAACGAATGCTCAAGAATATAAATCGGGAGCAACCTAGGTACGGGGTATAAATCCAGTGCGACAACGCATAAATACCCGTCCGGTGCAACAAATGCAGAATGCAATCTTGTGCATTCAATACAAATACAGTGCGTCTAGTGCAAGAAATACCGATCAATAACTCAAATGCATAAACAGCAACACCGAGTACACAAAGGTGTATAAAATCGTAAACTTGTGCAACTGCGTGCACAAAACGCATATCAATGCACTACAAGCACATATAAGCTATACCGAGTGCAAACATCAAATCGAGTGCATACCATACGCACAGAATCAAATCAACCGTATGAAATCCATGAACTCATAAACATGTGCAACCAAGACACAAAACCGATATCAAGTGCGATAAACATGCACAAATAAAAAACCAATACCATGGTGTATAAAAACATATCTCATGTGCAATAACTATGCACGAAATATAAATACTCAGTAGGTGCAACCATGGTGCACGAAATCAATATCAGGAAACTCGTCATCAAAACTCAAATCCAAGCGATATAAGCGTGATACTTAGATCACAAACGCAAATCGCGACATAGGACATCGAGGTACACCTCCTACAATGTCGAGAAATAAATCGGTGCGCCTAGAAACTGGCAGAACAAAAACATCCGCTTGCCTCCTGCTCACGGTCTGGCATCCTCGGTCTCTGGGTCCTTATCTTCTCTGCGGATTACCAATCTCGCAATCTATCGGCTCATCGGCCATGTCAGGTGTGCTAACGGGGACGATTCCGCTCTAGCACTTCTCTGGTCATCTCTCGGTCAATCATCATGACCACTCATAAAGCAGCACGTTGCTGGCGTCGGCCTTTGGCTCTCTGAATACACGTTACACCTCTATTCCTGGGTGCAAATCTCATTGCAGCAGTGTCCTGGAAGGAATCCTGCCCAAGGTCTCTTCCGATCTCGCCTATGCCGAACTGTACGGAGGCTGGTACTCTTATATAATCTTTTCTCGCTTTCTAGACATCTGCATGTGCCACACATATTTCCTCGAAAACTGGCCGTATCCCAACGCCTCTATAAGTATATCAGGTCTCTGATCTCGACGGGGAGTAACAATAGCTCGTCAGGGTCTCGCACGAACCTCTGGTTCCATTCACCTGTATCATCGTCCACAATGACGTCACACCATGCTATCTGCGCACTACAACTGTTCTCGGCCACGGTCAATTCGAAGTCTTTCACACGGACTCGAAGTCACGAACTCAGTATCTTCATCACTCGGTAGAAGATATCTGACCGAACACGTCCTCGGAACTCTTCCCAACAATCGGAGAAATACTCAATGTTCGTCCGTCCTCGATCAACTCACAACGCATCTGGGTGAGGTCTTCTATCCGAACCTGGTCAACTATCTCATCGACGATGCCGAACGCTGGCCTTCTGGGTGTGCGCAAAATGACCACTCCTGGTCCAGGTCTTCTCGTATAGTGTTCCAGAAAGGTCCTGTCGAGGTCTCTCTCAAATCTCATTTCTGCCGAATTGCATGGAAGTTATTATCTTTTCTATATCTGTTTCTTATTCCGGAATGGCTGCATACTCCTCGCGACTCCTTCTAGAAGATATATCCATATACTATGCCTCTACACGCGTATCATATCACTGATATCAGCGGAGTGGAACGTCACCTCATCGAATTCTCGTGCGAACTCTTTTCTTCACTCGGCTCCAATGTCGACTGATTCGGACTCGTCTTCTCATGGCTGCAAGGACTGCGCTCCAACGGCTATGCTCGTATCTGGAATCTCCCAAGCAATGTATCCCATCACAAGATATCCGAATGATGTCGAACCATCCGATCGATATGTCAAAACCTCATAATCCCTCAAGAGATCAACATCTTGGGTACAGTTTAATAGTATCGAGTACATGCCACAGCATCAGTGATCCAGCCGTAGAAGGGCAAACCCAAGCCTCACTAATGGCACCGTGGAACTGCCGTAAACCCTAAGGTTAAAAGGCTTTCACATGGTCATTATGTCGAGTTAGGGTTTCATTCTTCTAGAGGGTCCAAAGAATTGCTTGCACGTCTTTCCGAATACTTTAAACTTAGAATATGGTTTCCTGACATTCGATCGTCTCTATCGACTCTCGACGAATCTACGTGAACTCGTCTCTAGCTGGAATCAATCTATCTGATGAGCTCGCATCGGGTAGCAAACGAACCACATGTCCTAGTCCTTCACCCTTGGGTGGCTAGCGACCTTCCATCATATCTCTAAGTATATACTTATGCTGCAGTAGCTCAAACCTCTGGCGATACCTCGTCATTTGCAGCAACAACTGGCTCATCCGTCTGTATGCTGAACAACGCCTCAATCCTCCAGGAAAGGCGATACATTGGCGGTCGTCTCTAAATCGGTCTGCTCTAGATCTGAGTAAGGCTCTCCACACTGGAAATCTTCAACTCAACTGGGCCTGCTCCGGCGCATAAATCGGACGAATCACTCCCGTCTCTTAAATCGGGATAGACTAGCTATCAACTGTCGCATTTCTGCTTGGTAGCTCCGGCGGTCTTAGCCCGTAAGCTCTGGAAGCGACATCCCATCATCTCAGCAACAGCTGGGTCACTTGTCTGCACGGTAAGCGACATCAAATCTTTGAGGTATGCTTTACATGAACAGTCCTCTCTCAACTGGCATCTCTAACAATGGCCCGATTATCCGGTGTAAAACCAAGAACTCGCCTCGACAAGAGGTCACAACAAAATACTAACTCGGGACGTTCCCATGTCACCAAAAAACATAATGGTCGGCCCTCGTACCAGACGAGCTCGCCCGACCGCATCGCTAGCAGCAGCTCAAACTGCGCTCAACTATGGTGACAGGAACCTCAATCGAGTATCGAATAAAGCAGATCAACGGCATGAGAGGAAACGACAAATCCAGTATGGATACATGATCATAAGAAGGAACAACATCAATGAAAGTATGATCATGGAAACAAATAGAATCAAGGATCTCCAATGGATGTATAATCATAGATACGAAGAGAATCACTGGTCTCAAAAATATGTACATTCTAAGGTTTCTTAAGTGGAATATCGTATCGTAAATATGCCGCGGAACATACGTACGGTACGTTACTCTACTCAAGCTACCTACTCCATCAATCAGGGTCAGCCTATGAAACGAAAGTTCGGGTCTAATACCCCCCGTTCAAGTCTAAGTTCCGTAAGGTCAAGCCTAGGTTCCGAAATACATACCCGCCCTAGACTCCGCATAGTCAAACAAAGACTCGAACACAGGATAAACCTAGCGCTCTGATACCAACTTGTCACGACCCGAAATATTAGCTCGTGACGAGCACTTGAATCACGCCACGTCTAAAGGCGTAACGGAATTCAAGTAAGCTGAAACCCAGAAATCTAAACCCTTTTTAAGAAAATAGAGGTGGAGTTGTTGAAATAAAGGTATAATAAGATCAAGTGTGCTTAATGCATAGAAAGAAACATGAATGATGCAAATTCAATTTTCTAGTTTGAAAACATGTTCGTCTTTTGAAAAATTTTGGCAGCACCTCCTTTGTATATTTTGATCCAAAACCACAAATACATAACAAGAATAATGGCATCCCCAAGCGGGAGCTAGCTCTTCGCCAAACGGCGGATCACAACCACGCAATACAATATAAATGAGTATACGACGCCCAACGGCGAAGTTCACCACAAGAAGATAAAGGAAAGAGCAAGATATAACCCCAAAGGGAAAATAAAACCCATCGCTCAAATCTCGCAACTACAAGTCTCCCTAAGTCTCATCACTTATACAAATACAACTTTAGCTTGATTGATGGAGTTAACTAGATACAATATGAAATATAATACAAGTGTGGGTACGATACAATGTCCCACCAACCAATGCAAAACACCCAAATGAAGCTGTGTGCCAGCGAATCCGCTACTGATCCAGGCGGTCAACCTGCAAGAACTGTGGCACAACGGGGGTGAGTTGCCAACTCGTGAATAGAAATATATCCACAAGTAGAAATCGAATAAACAACGACTCCTAGGTCAACTATATCATACAGGTAATACTATGATATCTAGGATGACTGTGTCGTATATGTGCCAACAAGGTCGTCACTACCTATGTGCATGCGGATAACATCCCACGGTAATAATCAATGCATGTATATGGGTATCGTCCAACCATAACCAAGGTATGCGGATATGTGGATCTCGTCCACCCATGAATCAATGTCTATAAGCATTTGTATAATCTCCGATAGTAGAATCGGTGTATGTATGTATGTATGTATATATGTATGTATGTGGATCCAGTCCACGCGTCAACCACTGACGCAACAATATCATGCATGTAAATATCATAAAAGAGTGTGCATGAAAGTATGAGGATATATATATCAACGGTGTCCCTCCCGACACATCTAAATCATGGAACCTGAGTGCCTAGCATCGACACCCGAAAGCATCATGAAAACTGTGCCCAGCATCGGCACGTAAATCCTCATATATCGGGCTCCGTCAGTCCGGATAGGCCTACGGGCTCCGTCAGTCCAGATCAGCCCATATCATCTCTCGACTCCGGTCGGTATCCACCGGATATCCGCTGAGTCCAAATACTACCACCGGTAGGTAGTAGTCCCTCTGCCAGGCTCACCGTCTACTACACAGCGATCCGTTCTCGCCCCGGGGTACCATACCGGGCCCACCATGTACCCGCAATCGGCCTCATCCGCCTCCTCGAATCGGGTTTCACATGTCGCTCTCAGAACCGAGAAAACACATGGTGGACGCATTGAAATATCATATCAAGAGAAACCGGGTTTTTAAAACAACACATAATCTCTTTTGAAATTTCCATGGTTCTCAAATCCAGAAATCTCATGAAAACAACATATCTCAATGCGTAAAATAATAGAGTATGATGTATGCAACATATAAAAAGAATGCGAGCATATCCGTGTATCATGAAACATGGAACAGTGATATAACATATTAAGGGGAAAACCGCTCTTTTAAAATGGTTCCGGTTTTTAAAGTATAACATGCGGTTCCCAATTTTCCAATAAAACCAGTTATCTATGTAGGTACCATATGTATATGCATAGGTATAGATGTACCATGAATGTGTGCACAAAATATGAATATACAACGTGTATGTGTACAAGTATGAATGTAGCAATATATATGTCATGATGCAGCAAGTAAATCATCAGCTAACAGCTATAAGGTATACATAACTATCAAATGTCCGAGTCGGTAAATCTATCAATCGGCATCTAGCCCAATAACATCGCGTACGGTATAATCCATCGTACGGCAATCTCTAGTCAAGGGTAAGGATCAATCATCAAGTCAACTCATCACGCACGGAATATTATCGTGCGGCTGCATTATACTTAAAGGGATCCTATCATCCTAAAAGACAAATGAGGGTACGGCCTAATATCACATACGGCTTATCATCCATGATTCACAACATTATATATATATATATATATATATATATATATATATATATATATAACTATAACCCTATATACCTATGTCCCGGATCGCATCTGCAATAATCTCATACCAGGGGACCGGCAGGGTATAAATCATCTCGATCGACTCGCATCCGTATACCATCACATCATATCATCAAATTCGTCTTGTATTCTTTCATCGCATTTATATCTCATATCATGTCGAATTTACATAAACATTCTATCTCTACTATGTATAAATATCTAATCTAACAAACACTTCCGAACCATACGATCAGATTTTTAAAGAAGTGAATCGTAGTTTTGGAAACAGGGGTTACTGTGCTTTTAAGGAAAAGATATCATTTGAAAATCCGTAACATCCCTCAAGATATACATTTAAAAGATACATATGATTCCTTAGTTTAGAAAAAGGTATGGTTCGGATGACGCATCTAAATCGACTATCTAGTCCCACAGAACCCTAAGCGGTAATATCGCTAAATATCATCCTAGGGTAGTAGTAGCATATCACACTTAACTAACCTCTAGTTTCTAATGTGAATACATAGCTATCTATATTTTAACCCTAGTTTCCAAATCTAGGTTTCCTAATCATACTCTATTAATCGGTTTCCATCAAAAGTTTGCGGGGGTGCTATACGCCATCCACCCGACTTCCCCGGTAGATATAGATCTACTCACCTGGTCTTCGCTCGCCCAAATCGATGACGCCATGCTTCTTCGCCTCAGAATTCATGCGAGGGTACCTACAATAATAACCAATAGCAATACATATTAAAATCGACGAAGAAAACCGATACAGCGCACAGTGTGCTCACAGGTTAGAACCAATGGCCTAAACGTGCAAATCAATCAAACAACCCCTGTTGTCGAAGTACGAACACCCGACAACCAAATACAAATCCAAATATCAAGAAAGTTCCTTTAAAAATACGGAAAACATCGCCTAAAACACACCAAAATGCTCCCAGATTTTTCCCAGATGACAATTAGACAAAACTACATATAGGAGGGGTCTAATTTAGTGCAAAAGGAGCCATGGACCAAATCTGGAACCATTCCATCCTACTCTGGCCGCAAATTGCGGCCAGAATGATTAAATCTGCGGCCGGGGATTTGAGTTAGGGGCTCGGGTCTTGGTGGTGGCTTCCTAAGTGCCAGCACGACTCACTGCCAGCTCAATTTTATTTCTAGGGTCCCCGGGTTGCTCCAGATTTCAAAATACCCTCTAAAATCACACAAATCTGTAATGTTCCTATGCACACTATAGAGGTCTCATAAGGCATCGAACATGCCAATTTAAAATTTTATGGGTTCCGTGAAACCCTAACACGGATCGTAGACTAGATGTTTAGGCGAAATATAAATCTAGTTAACTACTTAACTAAGAGTTAGATGCTACAACCTTTGTAGATCCGGATTTCCACTTGCTTAGCTCCACGTGGGTGTCCTCTCGCTGTCCATCCGGAATCCTAGACTCGATCGTCGGCTTCATCGGGAAAACTAGCGGGAAATGTCGTCGGCTTCGTGCCGAAGATGATCTACGTCGAGGTTGCGCAAGTTCAAGCTCCAACTTCACCAAGTTATGAAACTTGTGAAGAAAACACCCAAAACAACTTGGCAAGAGGTAGAGGGTGAAGAAATAGGAGGTGGGTTCACTTTAGAATTGGATTTTACTCACTATTGCTCAAGTTGCCATTGATGGCATCTAGTTTTCTCTCTTGAAGAAGAAGGAGAAGATGAAGCTAGAATATGATAAGTGTTGAGATAAAATAAAATTAAATCAATACTTATCATAATGAGAACCATAGTTAAGTGTAGAGAGTTAACTAAGGTTAGAAGAATGGTTAGGGTTTAGTGTGAAGACAAAATTGTCACAAAGTCAAAGCTTCATGAAGCTTCAACAATGTTCAAGAATGAAAGCAACCATTTTGTATTTTTTATCCCATTCTTTTTCCAAAAAAGAATAAATAAAAGAATGGATAAATAAAAACCCTAATCACTTTCTTAACCTAAGTTTAATTCTATACACTTAACCAAATGAGCATGCATCATCAAACATGATACAAAGATGTGCACAAAAGTATATCACATATACAATTTGCACATCAAGTGAGAATAACCATTTAAAGTGAACCATCACTAGTTAATGCAAACTAATATATCAAATATATAATTATACATTAAATCATTAAATCAACATTTGATTCAATGATCCGGTCATGTCGCACATAACCGACTAGTATCCAATGTATCGATTTATCGAATCTATGATTCGATAACTAGGTCATATCGAATATCACCAATCGAAACATATATCGCGAGAAGGAACTGCGGTATCACATACACGCATTATTCTCGGTCCTGCACATATCTCATATGCGCTCCTATTTCGTTTCGCTTGAGCCAGGAAACCTCTGTGTAGGACTCTAAAGACTCGTCAATACGCCGGTAGCAGATGATGATCATATCAAGCACCCACAAGCCGCAAGCGGTCTGCCAAACGTAACGGCCACCCGGGTATTGAGCGATCAGAAGATCGACGAGCTAGCCCGCTCACACTCCTGTGAATCCAACCAGTAACACTAACCGTACAGTCCGGTCTGTTCGTCTGATACGTCGCATATCAAGTCTAGGGGTGGTAAACGTCAGACACCAATAACCGATATGTCGTGCCGATGTGAGGCTCATAACGGGTCGAGAAACTACTGGTAACACTTACCAGCAAATCTCTGACCTAGCCAGGGACTTCCCTGTTACGGCCAATCGAGCACAGCGCAACATCAACCCCCAATACCGGGAGAGACGAAACCCCTCCTATCGCTCATTGCCTCCATGTGACTCGGGACTGTACCCAAAGACCACCGTTTTGCACGCCCTCATGGACGTGGTAAGGTGGAGATCAAAGCACAGTGGGAATCACACAAGACTCTATGACGATCTCGGGTCTACAGACTAACCTGTACAAGTGTCACCTGAGAACTGCCATATGACGTGAGGTATAATACCATCTGGGAGTTCTCGGGGAGTCCGTCCAGTGTACCCAGTCTCCACTGAGCACCCGTATACCATCTCTGATGTCAAACACCAATGGATATGGGATCATCCATCGCCCATCTCATGGGTCGAGAAGCGTGTACGCTAGTCTACACTGGTATATCGATGCCCCGTCTCGATACACCTACGACTAGGGACCTTGAAGGATGTACTTATGGACTACCAGGTCCCCACTAGTATGATCTGCATCATAGTCCAGGCAGTCAAGTACACATCCTAAGGGCTTTACCAACATGTAACTATAAGACAGTATAAAGAGACAAGTGTACATGTTAAGATAAAGAGCAACTAGATAGCATACTATCATGTCGAGCAAGAAAGTCATCTCTATATATGTCCAAGCATCCAATATAATATACATCATCTGTACAATACTGGCCTCTAGGGCATACATACAACTAACAATCTCCCACTTGCACTAAGGCCAGCTGCTGTAGTATCGCATACCGAGCATCCCGAAGAGTCTCTCAAACTGTATCTGGGGAATGGCCTTCGTGAGTGGATCCGCCGTGTTGTCCTTCGTGTCAACTCTCCTGACCTCGATCTCCCGGCGATCAACTATCTCCCGGATCAGGTGATACCGCCTCAGAATATGGCTGGACCGCTGATGGGACCTGGGTTCCTTGGCCAAAGCCACCGCTCCATTGTTATCGCAATACAAAGGTATTGGATGCTCAATGGATGGAACCACTCCAAGTTCAGTAATGAACTTCTTGATCCAGACAGCCTCTTTGGCAGCATCGTTGGCAGCGATGTATTCAGCCTCCATCGTCGAGTCTGCCACGGTTTCCTGCTTGGAACTCTTCCAGCTAACCGCCCCTCCGTAAAGGGTAAAGACAAAACCCGACTGCGACTTAGAGTCGTCCTTATCACTCTGGAAGCTCGAATCGGTAAAGGACTCCACTTGGAGTTCTCCGTTACCATACACCAAGAACATATCTGTAGTCCTTCGCAAGTACTTGAGAATGCTCTTCACAGCTGTCCAGTGACTCTCTCCAGGATCAGCTTGATACCTGCTCACTATACTTAGTGAGTATGCTACATCGGGTCTGGTACATAGCATCACATACATGATAGAGCCTACTGCCGAAGCATAGGGTATCCCTTGCATGCGAGCTCTCTCCAAATCAGTCTTGGGAGACATCTCTTTGGAGAGAGTGACTCCAAAGATCGTGGGTAAGTTCCCACGCTTGGACTCTTCCATACTAAACCTCTTTAGTATGGTGTCAATGTACCTGGATTGGGACAATTCCAAAATCCGTTTGGATCTATCTCTATAGATCCTTATTCCCAATATGCAGGAGGCATCACCAAGATCTTTCATTGAGAATCTTTGTGATAAGAAGAGCTTGACCGATTGCAGCATAGGAATATCATTTCCTATCAAGAGTATGTCGTCCACGTACAATACGAGGAAGACAACCTAACTCTCTGCCACCTTCTTGTAGATACAAGGTTCATCTGGATTTTTGACGAAATCAAACTCTTTGATAACGACGTCAAAGCAGATGTTCCAACTCCGCGATGCTTGCTTTAATCCATAAATGGATTTAAGCAGCTTGCACACCTTTCCGCTGCTCCCACTGTCTACGAAGCCCTCTGGCTGAGTCATGTACACGCACTCTTCTAAATCACCGTTTATAAAGGCGGTCTTAACATCCATTTGCCAGATTTCGTAATCATGATATGCAGCGATAGCAAGCATGATCCGGATGGACTTAAGCATAGCCACTGGAGAAAAGGTTTCGTCATAGTCCACACCTGGTCTTTGACGAAAACCCTTTGCTACAAGTCTAGCTTTGAAAGTCTCCACTTTCCCATCTACACCAAGTTTCTTCTTGAAGATCCACTTGCTCCCAATGGGTTTTACCCCTTCAGGAGCAACATCCAAAGTCCATACTTTGTTGGTGTACATGGATTCCATCTCAGACCGCATAACATCCAGCCATTTCACTGAGTCCCCACTCGTGATGGCCTGCTCGAAGCTAGTTGGGTCATCATCTTCCATGATGCAATCCTCACTGCCACCATCAATGAGAAAACCATAGTATCTCTCAGGTGGACGAGAAACCCTACTAGATCGGCGGAGAGGCTGGGGTACGTCGGGCACCACTGAATCCTCTGGTTCTACTAAATCGTTAGTTGCAGTTTGTGGTGCTGGAACCTCTTCCAACTCTACCTCTTTGCCATTAATTTCTTTTGCAAGAAATTCCCTTTCCAAAAAGGTGGCATGTTGAGCAACAAACACTCTTTGTTCCTCAGCTTGGTAGAAAAAATATCCTTGAGAATTCTTAGGATATCCCACAAACTTGCAAAGGACTGATCGTGCCTCGAGTTTGTCCGGATTTTGCTTTTTGACATAGGCCGGACAACCCCATATCTTAATTCGTTTAATATATGGTCTCTTCCCACTCCATATCTCATATGGTGTGGTAGGTACAGATTTAGACGGAACCAGATTCAATAGGTATATGGCTATCTCAAGCGCATACCCCCAAAAGGAAATAGGTAACTCAGCATTACTCATCATTGAACGCACCATATCTAATAGGGTGCGATTCCTTCGTTCCGATACACCGTTGTGCTGTGGTGTATAAGGAGGAGTAAGCTGAGAGAGAATCCCATTCTCTTTTAGATAATCCAGGAACTCACTGCTTAAGTATTCACCTCCTCGATCAGATCGAAGAACCTTAATACTTTTGCCCGTTTGGTTCTCTACCTCGTGCTTATATTCTTTGAATTTCTCAAAACCTTCAGACTTGTGTTTCAACAGGAACACATGCCCGTATCTAGAGAGATCGTCAGTGAATGTAATGAAGTAGGAAGAACCATTTCTGGCGTGTGTAGACATTGGACCGCATACATCACTATGCACCAGTCCCAAGAGTTCAGTAACTCTTTCTCCGTGTCCCGTAAACGGAGTTTTGGTCATCTTTCCTTTGAGACATGAATGGCAAGTGTCATAAGATGATAATTCGAATGAATTCAAATATCCATTCTTATGCAACTTAGCTAGTCGTGTCTCATTGATATGGCCAAGTCTACAGTGCCACAAGAAGGATTCGTTCATTTCTGAGCTTTTCCTTTTATGTGTGTTTTGTATATTGAAGACTGTATTTTGATTGAGAATAAATATGCCATTATGTAACGAGCCTGATGCAATCAACCTTTGATCCAGGAATATGTTCATAACATTATCCTTTACTACAAAATTATATCCTTCTTTACTCAATAAAGAAGCTGATATAATGTTGCACATCATGTTTGGTATATAATAGCACTTATTCAGAATTATTGTATCACCACTTGGTAATACTAGGTGATATTCGCCAACTGCTTTGGCTGCAACATTTGCACCGTTCCCGACTTGAACGGAATGATCACCTTTTCCCAGTTCTCTACCTTTTCGCAGCCCATGTAACATCTTACATATGTGGGATCCTGATCCGGTATCTAATACCCAGGACGTAGGGTGAACTGAGAAACAGTTCTCAATGACAAACACACCCGAAGATGATGCATCAACATGCATGTTCTCCGTTTGGGCGGTGTGAGAATCCAGATATTCTCCTGTTTCCTGTTCATTCTTATAACACATATAAGATAGAACGGGTCCAACGTTCCCCTGCACAGTATAACGTGCGGGTTCGGTCAATACATCCATATTATTATCTTCATTAAGGCATGAAATGGTCGCTACCTGGAGAGAGAGAGAAGAAAACACTTTAGCGTATGCTCGTGCAAGATCAGATTGGTTATTATCTTATCAAATCAGGATGGCTCCCACTGCTTTTTATCAAATCTTCCTTCAAACCCTAAAAGGAAAGACTAGCCGGGATTAATTACACACTACAAGTTCGCCAATCTTTCAGCCAGGCCAGTGTCGGTACTTTGAGGGAGGTCCCCCGTGCTTTCGCACGAACCTAATTAATGTAAACCTCATTTTCCCAGAGGCGTAACCCCGTTGACACCTTTCTAGACACCTACTTGATCAGCTAATTGCAATGTGTAAAACTCTCCCAGGAGTAACTCTTACTCGCAGTGGGTATCGGGATCCAACTATCTCATAGAAGGTATACAATCTCATTGCAAATTTCAACACTTGAAATTCCCGATAATGCTTTTGCCCCTAGCGATTTATGACCTTGACTAAGTCAACAAACCATAAATCGCAAGTCAAGTTCAACCCGTACATTTCCCGATTGAATTAAACCCACCCGTACGACCCTTGACTGAGTCAACAAGGCCGTGCGAATGCTCTAATCCAATCACATCTCATGTTGTTACAGATAAACATAATTTAGCTACCATACACTATGCCTTGACTAAGTCAACAAACATAGCACGAATACTAAATAATATCTATCTGAAATGACGGAGGGCTACGCGGGTTCTTTCAGAAAAAACCATGAGCGTAATGAACTTGATATCGTTGTAGAATCGAATGAAGTTTTGAAATGGAGTGATTCTGAGGCTTTTCTAGTTTTGCTAAAGGGGTCACTCCCGGTGAAGGGATCGTCGGCCCTTTCCTCGTCGAATGAGGTGCGGGATATATCATATATATCACTGTGCAAAGCAAAAACTCTTAAAAGCAATCAAAGCCAAACCAAGTGTGTAGCATCTGCCAGTTACTTCTAAAGGAGTTACTCCCGGTGAAGGGATCTCGGTCCTTTCCTCATCGAATAAGGTGCAGGATATATCATATATACCGCTATGCAAAGCAAGAACTGTAGCTACCTGTTTTGTTTAAAATTTGATTCTACAACATCTTAGGTTTCTTATCTTTCATTAATCACATTAATGAAGTCCCATCATTTAAATACCTAAACATCACAGATAGATATGACGTACACTTATGCCATCCGCATTCGCCTCGATATCCTCTCGTGCACCGTTAGGTTAGGTAACTAACGACAGAGCAGGGCAGGGCTAGCGCGGGTGTAAAACATAAGTAACGTCTATATAATATATCATATATACTATATACTATATCCATCACAGAATCACATCACAGATATCGCAGCAGAATAAACATATGAAATATTGGATATACTAGGACGTCCGTGTTTTCAATACGAGCCAGTATAAAACACGGATTCCACGGTCGTGATGAATAGCCAATCCCACACCCCTAGACCCCTACGAGAGCGGCAAGCAACCCTGCCAATTCTAGGGTTAGGAGACCCGGACTCGACTCCTTGAGTTGGTCTCCCACTGGACCCCAGAACCCGGTTACTTGTGCTCCCCTCCTTGGGTCTATCCTAATGCGGAAAAGTAAATAATATACAAAGGGTGACAACTTCCGCTACCTGGAAGTGCCCCAAATAAAAGAATATTACATACAAGTTTTTACATGAATGAAAATGAAAAACACTCATCTCACATAAAACCCCCCGGCTATTCAAACACGACGATCCAATATAACATATCCAGCAACACATAACATCACATGTCATCAACGTAAGTAAGTATGCATACCCCAATTGTCGTTGACGTATAGCAACGAAACCAGCGATATGAACATACTACACTTACGGTCACAGAAAAGAAAGTGTAAAACTACAACAATTGGAATCCGCAACTTCTTTAGACATCACATGCCTAATCAAATGAAATACTTAGACATCACATGCCTAACAGATATAAATCCCGCATTTTAGTCTCATTATCGAAAACTCTTTTCAATATCATGTTGGACTAAACTGCTAGATTTATAACATTCATTCAGTTATCTCATAACTGTTTGTGAGTTCCAATTATTGTATCACATTCCAGATAAACAGAAAATGTTAAACTTTCCGATCGAACAGTCGAATACCCAAGTTTTCCCGATATAGGTCAACACATGAAATAAGTCTAACAACATTAAGTTCGTGCCTCAGTACCAACGGTCCAGCCGTAGAAGGGTCAAGCCAACGCCTCACATGTGGCACGCCGTACTGCCCCAAACCCGAAGGTTCAAAGGGCAGTTCAAGACGGTCACATAATCGAGTTAAGGTTTGTTGTCTTCTAGAGGGTCCATCACGTTACTTGCACTACTTAGAACGTCGTTCAACTACGGAAAAATCCAACACTTGGAAATTTCCCGACAGGGGAAAAATTGGGTATTTATATTCGGTCGAACTTTTAACATATTCCAAAAAATTAACCGGAAAAACACAAAGACGAAATTTGATAATCCGATCGAACAATCGAAGCTCTAAAACACCCCAGAAAATTCAACTCTTGAAAAAATATTAAAAATATCTATAAAACTCAGCACCAGAAAATAAGAATTACTGTGCCAACCATATAGCGCAATGTGAACAGTATGCGGCGGAACCGCGGCAGAAGCCATGCTTCTGCCGCGTTTCCGCGGCTGTTTGGATGAATCATGAGCCCGTGTTTCACCATAATTCTTAGATATTCCTGCTGAATTTTTTAGGCATTTTTAATCTTGAAAAAACCCACTTTTTGGAAAAAGTCCAGAGAGCAAGTTTGGTATTAGGGTTTCGATCCGTTCGGATTTCAAACGTCGTCGGGACTTCGCCTAAGGCTCTAGCTAGGCTCTGATACCACTGTAATGTTCCTAGGCACACTATAGAGGTCTCATAAGGCATCGAACATGCCAATTTAAAATTTTATGGGTGCCGAGAAACCCTAACACGGATCGTAGACTAGATGTTTAGGCGAAATATAAATCTAGTTAACTACTTAACTAAGAGTTAGACGCTACAACCTTTGTAGATCCGGATTTCCACTTGCTTAGCTCCACGTGGGTGTCCTCTCGCTGTCCATCTCGAATCCTAGACTCGATCGTCTGCTTCATCGGGAAAACGAGCGGGCAATGTCGTCGGCTTCGTGTCGAAGATGATCTACGTCGAGGTTGCGCAAGTTCAAGCTCCAACTTCACCAAGTTGTGAAACTTGTGAAGAAAACACCCAAAACAACTTGGCAAGAGGTAGAGGGTGAAGAAATAGGAGGTGGGTTCACTTTAGAATTGGATTTTACTCACTATTGCTCAAGTTGCTATTGATGGCATCTAGTTTTCTCTCTTGAAGAAGAAGGAGAAGATGAAGCTAGAATATGATAAGTGTTGAGATAAAATAAAATTAAATCAATACTTATCATAATGAGAACCATAGTTAAGTGTAGAGAGTTAACTAAGGTTAGAAAAATGGTTAGGGTTTAGTGTGAAGACAAAATGGTCACAAAGTCAAAACTTCATGAAGCTTCAATAATGTTCAAGAATGAAAGCAACCATTTTGTATTTTTTATCCCATTCTTTTTCCAAAAAATAATAAATAAAAGAATGGATAAATAAAAACCCTAATCACTTTCTTAACCTAAGTTTAATTCTATACACTTAACTAAATGAGCATGCATCATCAAACATGATACAAAGATGTGCACAAAAGTATATCACATATACAATTTGCACATCAAGTGAGAATAACCATTTAAAGTGAACCATCACTAGTTAATGCAAAGTAATATATCAAATATATAATTATACATTAAATCATTAAATCAACATTTGATTCAATGATCCGGTCATGTCGCACATAACCGACTAGTATCCAATGTATCGATTTATCGAATCTATGATTCGATAACTAGGTCATATCGAATATCACCAATCGAAACATATATCGCGAGAATGAATTGCGGTATCACATACACGCATTATTCTCGGTCCTGCACATATCTCATATGCGCTCCTATTTCGTTTCGCTTGAGCCAGGAAACCTCTGTGTAGGACTTTAAAGACTCGTCAATACGCCAGTAGCAGATGATGATCATATCAAGCACCCACAAGCCGCAAGCGGTCTGCCAAACGTAACGGCCACCGGGGTATTGAGCGATCAGAAGATCGACGAGCTAGCCCGCTCACACTCCTGTGAATCCAACCAGTAACACTTACCGTACAGTCCGGTCTGTTCGTCTGATACGTCGCATATCAAGTCTAGGGGTGGTAAACGTCAGACCCCAATAACCGATAAGTCATGCCGATGTGAGGCTCATAACGGGTCGAGAAACTACTGGTAACACTTACCAGCAAATCTCTGATCAGCCCTGGCCAGGGACTTCCCTGTTACGGCCAATCGAGCACAGCGCAACATCAACCCCCAATACCGGGAGAGACGAAACCCCTCCTATCGCTCATTGCCTCCATGTGACTCAGGACTGTACCCAAAGACCACCGTTTTGCACGCCCTCATGGACGTGGTAAGGTGGAGATCAAAGCACAGTGGGAATCACACAAGACTCTATGACGATCTCGGGTCTACAGACTAACCTGTACAAGTGTCACCTGAGAACTGCCATCTGACGTGAGGTATAATACCATCTGGGAGTTCTCGGCGAGTCCGTCCAGTGTACCCAGTCTCCACTGAGCACCCGTATACCATCTCTGATGTCAAACACCAATGGATATGGGATCATCCATCGCCCATCTCATGGGTCGAGAAGCGTGTACGCTAGTCTACACTGGTATATCGATGCCCCGTCTCGATACACCTACGACTAGGGACCTTGAAGGATGTACTTATGGACTACCATGTCCCCACTAGTATGATCTGCATCATAGTCTAGGCAGTCAAGTACACATCCTAAGGGCTTTACCAACATGTAACTATAAGACAGTATAAAGAGACAAGTGTACATGTTAAGATAAAGAGCAACTAGATAGCATACTATCATGTCGAGCAAGAAAGTCATCTCTATATATGTCCAAGCATCCAATATAATATACATCATCTGTACAATACTGGCCTCTAGGGCATACATACAACTAACAAAATCGACATTAACTCAAATCCCAAATCCGTATTTTGGGTTTCATCCCCCATTCCAGGTCAGTAAAACACCACTAAGTCTTGTGGGCAGCCACTACACATCACCAATTTCAACAAACACTCAACATCTTTCTAGGGTTTCCCAATATCTCACTAATCTTCAAAATATCACATCTAAACACATGTGAACACTAAGGTAAATGAAAAACTACCCAATTAGTGAAGGGATTACCTCATATAGCATCCATGAATCCTCCAAGGTCATCAAAACTGAATTTTTCTTGGTCCCATGTATAGAGCTTGAAGAGGGGATTAATATTTGTGAAGGGTGTGTAGGGTTTTGGGGATTGTTAGGAGATGGATCTAGGGATTATTTGTGGAGGGTTGGGATCTTGAGGAGATGAAGTGGATAAGGGAAATGGTATGGGATTATTATTTGTGCAGTAGCCCCCCCTCTCTCCCATTATAATTCACACACTCTCTCTCTTTCCAAGCCATCATTATGTCCCTGTCTCTCTCCTCACTCATCATGACCCCCTTTTCTCTCTTTTTCTCACCAAAAACCATAATATAAAGCCCAAATGAAATGAAACATGTAACAAAATGAACATGTCATGGTGCACTAACCATGGAAACTATAAAAACGCGGATTTGGCTTAATCGCGATTAGCAGTGCACTAATCGGGTTTTTATCGAAACTGCGTATAATAAATTTTAAAAATGCCAAATCCTTTAATTATATTATTAAATGAATAATTAATTTTTATTTCTATTTATTTCATAATTATTGGTATATATTTATACCCTTTTTCGAAAACCCCAATTTCGCAAATCGGCAGTTTTCGGGAAAAATATTATTTTAGTATTAAATTCCCAAAAATAATATTTTATATTTTCTGAAATGTTACAAGTTGACATCGCGCTGTGTCTAGGAGAGCCATTACACGAGTAGTCCCTGGCCAGGGCAAGCGAGATATACTGGTAGGTTTCCAGTGTTATCTCAGGGTGTTCTGGGCTTCACTCCGACACGACTTGTACCGCTATTGGGGGACTGACCTTTACCGCCCCCTAGGCCCGCCATGCGATGTATCAGATGAACAGACCGGACTGTATAGAGATTGTCACATTCAGACTCAGTAGGAGTTCAGATGGGTTTCACCTCGTCAGTCTTCTTGTCGGCATCTACCTGGGGACCGTTACGCACAGCTAGTGCCGCTTGCGGTCTATGGTTAAACCCACTGCCAGCGTAGTGTCGAGTCATTAGAGTCCCACACAGAAAGCTATTCGCCTTTAGGAAAAAGAGTAGAGGTCGCATAGTTTTTGCGACAGGTCGCATGGTTTTGCGACAGGGTTCGGTCACATCCGTGCACTTGTGCACGTACAGTGTCCAGAGAGTTAACACTAGCAGGCTTTGGTTTAAGCCAGATCCTAGTGTACGTTTTGGGATTGGTTTTATCTCGTTTGTATTCGTGTTCCTCGTAACGCGGATGCGGGTGTGTATGCACAGTTGACAGAGAGACAGAGGCAGAGTATTCTCATTGGGATTGTTGAATGTTGACTGTTGACTGTTGACCGTTGACTTTTGCTTAGCCCTAATGAGAATAAGATATATGATTAACATTAATATTAATTAAGTATTATAGTGACATGGTTGTTGAGGGGTTGACATTGTTGACTTGTTGACTTTGTTGACCGGTTGACTAGGTTGGACTAGTTGACCATCATCATGACAATGGCTATCATTCCATGGCAAAGACTTTTGCTTGCTTGTTTATTTATGCAAAATGAGTGCATGAAATGATATAGCCATTTTGACTTAAACCATTACACAATAAATGATTACTATTTTTGTTATGATGGCTTTTGGATTATGAGAGGTGAGAATGAGAAGAGTATGGTTCATTCTATCATTTGCTTTCTCTCTCTTGAGCTCTCTCATTCTCAAGCTCTCCCTCTTCCTCTTGCTCTCTCTACCTCAAGGCAAACCATTCTCATGTGTTGAGACTCATTGCCTTAGAGATAAAAAGACACCAAAACATTCCTCTACTCAATCTAGTTCATAAGGCCTAGCAACCCAAGTGATCTAGTTTCTTCAAAGTTCGAAGAAGAAGCCAAAGGTAGAAGCTTTCGGGTAGATCCATCTTCGGCGCAAGGAGACGACTAGGTGAGGCCGATCCGTACACCGGGAGGAGTCGAAGACGAAGGAGTTCAAGAAAGGTATAGCCCCCTAACCGAGTAGGTAAACTCTTGTTAGGTTGTTAGATAGTCGTTTAACAAAGATCCGTATTGGTAGTCCATGTTACCACCCATTTGAAAATCGTTTTTCACCACTTCCGCAACCCCGTAAGAACCGGGGAAGGGTAGCATGGACTTACAGTGGTATCAGAGCCTAGTTAAACACTATCTAACATGTTAGAAAAGTAAGTAGAAGTTCGATCGAAGAAAAAGTCGCGAAACGAACCCAGAAAATGAAGTTTCTGCCGAATTTTTTTTTCTGTCCAAAAAATGATAAATCTTATCTTAAAAATCGGCTCAGGCTTTTGTTTAAACACCCAGCAAAATTGGTCCATCGAACCGGTCAAGGCATCACGGAAACGCGGTGGGAGCACGCTCCCGCCGCGGTTCCATGGCCGAGTTGACTCGGCCGTGGCACAGTTTTGTTGCAGTGTATTTCTGGGGTTGTTTTGGGATTTTTACAGCTTGTCTTTTCAGCCCAGATTTCCAGAAAGAAAAATTAGTTTTTGGGGCTTGAAAATCCGTATTTTTATCGAACTTCTAAAGACTAAGGCTAACGGGTTTATATCTGTGATGTGATATATGTATTGAACGTCCGCTAATCGCTATACGTCGATTAGTGGGGGTTATACATATCTGTGATCTGTAATGTTGATGGTATGTGTATATGAATTCGTTGGATTGTCGCGGGTGAATAGCCGGGGGTTGTGAGATGAGAGTTTTCTTTTTTTTTCAATTCATGTAATATGTAAATTGATGTAATATTATTTTTGTTAGTGTATATGCCCTAGAGGCCATTACTGTATCATACTAGTTTGTATATTACTTAATGGATGCTTGGGATATTCACCTTGTATATACAATCTTGCTCAAAATAGTAGTATGCTACTTGGTTTGTCTCTACTTCAATGTGTACTTGTGTTTATTTTACTATATCACTTATACGCATTAGTGGAGCCCTTAGGATCTTTGCTTGATTACCAGCGTTGTGATGGCAGTCACACTAGTGGGGGCTGGGTAATCTATAAGCACATCCTTATACAGGTCCCTAGTCGCAGGACTATCGAGACAGGGCATCGATACTCCGGAGTAGACTAGCGTATGCGCTTCTCATCCCAGTGTGGGAGATGGTCTGTCCCACAGCCATCAGTACGTCGTACTGGAGATAGTATACGGGTGCTCGTTGGGTTACGAGTACACTGGACAGGACTCGTCGGGAACTGACAGGTTGGTATTATACCTATCGTCAGTCATCAGTTCCCAGGTGACATGAGTACAGCTTAGTCCGCTGACTTGACACTGGCACTTCGCCTCGAGTGTGTTCCCACTGCACTTTGATCACTACCCTACCACGGCTCAAAGGAGTCCTGCAAACAGGTGGTGGTTGGGTGCAGTCCCGAAGCACTTGGAGGCAGTGACGGTTAGACAGGATTCGTCTCTCCCGGTATTGGGGGTTGACATCGCGCTGTGTCTAGGAGAGCCATTACACAAGTAGTCCCTGGCCAGGGCAAACGAGATATACTGGTAGGTTTCCAGTGTTGTCTCAGGGTGTTTTGGGCTTCGCTCCGGCACGACTTGTACCGCTATTGGGGGACTGACGTTTACCGCCCCCTAGGCCCGCCATGCGATGTATCAGACGAACAGACCGGACTATACGGAGACTGTCACATTCAGACTCAGTAGGAGTACAGATGGGGTTTCACCTCGTCAGCCTTCTTGTCGACATCTACCTGGGGACCGTTACGCACAGCTAGTGCCGATTGCGGTCTGTGGTTAAACCCACTGCCAGCGTAGTGTCGAGTCTTTAGAGTCCCACACAGAGGGTATTCGCCTATGGGCAAAACAGAGTAGAGGTCGCATGGTTTTGCGACAGGGTTCGTTCTCATCCGCGCACTTGTGCACGTTTGGAGTCCGGACAGATATTACCAGCGGGCTCTGGTTTGAGCCGGATACTGGTATAGTATTTGGGGTTGCTTTTATCTCTCAGTATTCATGTTCCTCGGAACAAGAATGCAGGTGTGTATGCACAGTTTTTTGAGGAGGAGGAAGATGATTTCCATTAGGGTTTCGGAACGGGTGCGTATGCACGTTGACAGTCGTCTTTTTCCAAACCCTAATGGATTTGTATTATATCATTTAATAATATATAATAAAATGAAATTGTGTCATGGTTAGTTTTTGTTGACTTGTTGACCATGGTTGACTTGTTGACCATGGTTGAACATTTGACTACCATCATTACAAATGCAAGATGCTTTTTCATTCTTGCTTTATTCATTTAATGCATGTAATGATATTAGTCATTCTAAACTAACCATCAAACCTTTTTCATTTTGATTATTGTTATTATTTGATTTTTCTTTTTCTTTTGTTATGGTTGGAAAAGGAAAAGAAAGAGCTCACTTTATCATTCTCACTCTCTCTCTTCACTTCATCTTCTTCTTCCTCTAGTCAAGAGAAACCTTCTCATGAGTTGAGAATCCTTCTCTTGAAAAACAAAAGCAAACCCTAAACACTCTCTACTCACTCTAGGATCAAGGGTCTAGCAAGCCGGCGATTCTAGTTCACTCCAAGCACGAGAAAGAGCCCTAAGGTCGAGCCTTCGAGGTGGATCCATCTTCGACGGGAGAAGGCGACAAAGGAGAACCATCAACCTCTACAAAGTTTGAAGACGAAGGAGTTCAAGTCTAGGTATAACCATCTTCATCCGAGTAGCTAAACTTCTTTAGCTAGGTTGCTAGTTTTAGTTTAGGTATCGATCCCGACCTTGCATAGTCCATGTTGCTTCTTGCACTAAAAATTTGATTTTTATACCGTTTCCGCCTCCCCGTAAGAACCGGAGGTGGCAACGTGGACTTACAGTGGTATCAGAGCCTAACTAAACTTAAACTAGCTAGGTAGTGAAGTGTAACGAAGTTCGGAACCGTAAAAACCCAAAAAAACCGTATTTTCAAAAACCTGAGTTTCTGTTGAAATTTTTTTGGCTCGAAATGAAAAACTTTATATTTGTAAAATCGTCTCAGGCTTTTCTAAGAAAACCCATGAAAAACGATCCAGTGAGGAGCTCAAAGCGCCGCGCATCCGCGGCACGAGGTAGGCTCGTGCCGCGGAACCGCCGCGCTTTGTCGTCTTCTGCGCCTCGTTTTTCGTGCAGTATCTGTAGTTGGGGATTTTGGGATTTTTAGAATATGAATTATATGCCCAGATTTTCCAGAACTAAAATTTACTTTTGGGGGCCTATAATTCCGTATTTTTCCGAACTTCACTGTACTTTGACTATGATGGTTATATCTGTGATGTTTGCATGTATTGAACGTCGACTAATCGCTATAAGTCGATTAGTCGGGGTTATACATGATCTGTAATGTGCTGGAATGTGTATATAAATATGTTGGATTGTCGCGGGTGAATAGCCGGGGGTTGTGAGACGAGAGTTTTCTTTTCTTGCAATTCATTGTAAATGTAAATTGATGTAATAATTATTATTTGTTTGGCCGCACAACCGGGTCGGGGTTGTAGCCGTCATTGTATAATTCTTTTACTGTTTTTGCTCCTAGGATAGACCCATGGAGGGGTGCACAAACTACCGGGTATGCCGAAGTGTCGAGTGGCCTACTCATGGAGATGAGGGAGGTTGCTACGCTTCGGGTACTTGGCGGGTAGTTTGCCGCACCCGTAGGGGTCTTGGGTGGGGTATTGGCTATTCACCGCGACCGTGTTATCTGTTTTTTGTTACAGGCTCGTACAAATTACAGATTACTAGCATATCCAATGTATTTATCTGTGATCTGAAATGTTTATCATTGCTTTCTATTTAGGCGTTGCTTATGTTTTACAGACACGCTAGCCCAGCCCCCGCTCTGTCGTTAGTTAAGTAACCTAACGGGTAATGACGGGGCCCAGTGGCGAATGCGAATGGCATAAGCGTACGTCATATTTTGGTTGTTTTCTGCAATGGTAGGATTTAAATGATGGGACGCATTAAAAGTACTAATGCAAGAATATCACGCATTAAAAGAACTAATGCAAGATAATAAACCAAGTTAAAGTCGTTGGAACACTTTCGAAAAACCACTCGGTTCTTTTCAAAACTAACTTTTAAAATGCGGAGCTTGAGCCACTCCATTTAAAAGCTATCTCGTTCCATCGACCAAATCAAGTTCACTACGTTCACGGTTTTGCCAAAACCATTCGTAGCCCTCCGTCGTTTCGTATGAATATTCAAATAGTATTCAAGCTGTGTTTGTTGACCTTCGTCAAGGCATAGTGATTGGTAGCTGTTAAGTATTCATATGTAGCATAGATAGATGCGTTGGTTTGGGACACTCACATTACCTTGTTGACCTTCGTCAAGGGTATATGCGGGTGGATTCAAATTAACCTGGATAACGACGGGTAGAACTTGACATGTGACTTATGATTTGTTGACCTTCGTCAAGGTCATAAGAGCATGGGGCAAAAATCCACATCGGGAGTTTCATAAGTACTGAAACTTGCTAGATTTGCATACCATTTGGAGTGTGGTGATTCTGGTAGGATTCCTTCAGTTTCGTCACGCGATGATATTTGGATCCCGATCCTACTGTGAGTATATGCTACTCCTCGGGAAATTTCTCACTTAACGATCAATGCTATAAACCTAGTAGGTGCCTAGAAAGGTGTTAGCGGGGCTACGCCCCCAGGGAAAAGAGGTTCTTTAATTAAGGAACTTCGCGAAAGCGTTGGAAAACCTCCCTCGAAGTACCGACACCAGCCTGGCCGAACGGTTAAGCAAGTATTGTACGGTGGGATTGATCCTGACTAATTCTTCCTTTATGGTTTGAGGAGGGATTCGAGAAACAGTGGGAGCCATCCTGTTTAGACAAATTAAAAACCACTCTAAACTTGCAAGAGCATCATGCTGAGTGTTTCTTCTTCTCTCTCCTAATTGCAGCGACCAATCAACATGACTGGACTTAAGTTACTCCTAGATAAAAACAAGTTGACAGGGCCAAACTACAAAGATTGGCTCAGGAATGTCAAGATAGCAATCACTTATGACAAGCTGGGGTATCTTCTTACCACCAAAGCTCCCCCTGTCCCTGGTCCAACTTCCAGCGTCGCGGATAAGGAAATCCGCAAGACTTGGGAGATTGATAGCGCGAAGGCCAAGTGCCTCCTGCTTGCCTCGATGGACAACGAACATCAGAGGAGGCATGAGAATATGGACATGGAGTCCATATTGCTTCATACAAAAGAACTGTATGGAGAGCAATCACGTATCGCAAGATACGAAGCGTCGAAAAAGTTGTTTTCGACAAGAATGGCCGTCGGATCATCAGTAGCCGAGCACGTGCTAAAGATGATCGGCTACATTGAGGAGCTCGCTGACCTAGGGATCACATTGGAGAGTGAGCTATATACGGATATAGTTCTCCAGTCCCTTCCTTCCACTTACGCCCAGTTTATAATGAACTTCAACCTACAAGAAAAGGAGGTTGAACTTTCAGAGCTCCTCAACCTGCTGAGGAGCGCAGAGGGCACCCTACAGAAAGGTAGGGAAACATCCACTTTGTTTGTAGGAGGATCATCTTCTTCTAGGTCCAAGGCGAAAGCCAAGGGAAAGAAGAAGAAAGCCCCCGCCAAACCAAGGGGCGGTGTTGGTAAAGTGGATACGAAGGGAAAAGGAAAAGCAACAAAGATAGCGGGAAAGCTTGTGGATAAGGAAGAATGCTTCTTTTGTCATAAGAAAGGACACTGGAAGAATGATTGCAGGGCCTGGAAGGCCAGAACACAGGAATTGAAGCAGGTTGCAGCTTCAGCTTCAGGTGTGTATGTTATTGAAAACTGTCTTTCTATAAACTCTACTTCCTGGGTATTGGATACCGGATCAGGATCTCATATCTGTAATTCTTTGCAGGCGTTGAGAAACCGTAGTGTTTTGAAAGCAGGTGACATGACCCTCAGAGTTGCAAACGGAGCTAGCATGGATGCTAAAGCCGTGGGGGACTATCACCTGGGAATGTCAGATGGACATGTTTTGGTTTTGCGTAATTGCTTTTTTGTACCCAACGCAACTTGTAATATCATTTCTGTATCTTTAGTTTCTAAAGAAGGTTATGAATTTGCGTTTGTAAGTAATGTTGTAAACATTCGCCTTAATCAAGTTTTGATTGGGTCAGGTACATTGAGTAATGGTATATACGTATTGAACCAACCACAGATTTTCAATGTCCAGAATACACACAAAAGAAAGTCTCCAGAAATAAACCAGACTTTCTTATGGCATTGTAGATTGGGTCACATCAATGAGAGAAGGTTGACGAAGTTACATACAGAAGGGTATTTGAATGCGTTCGAATATCAGTCGTATGCCACTTGTCAATCCTGTCTCAAGGGAAAGATAACAAAGACTCCATTTACTGGACATGGAGAAAGAGCGAGCGAGCTCTTGGGACTCGTACACAGTGACGTGTGCGGTCCAATGTCTACACATGCCCGAAGCGGACATTCTTACTTCATTACTTTTACGGATGACTTCTCAAGGTACGGTTATGTTTTCTTAATGAAACATAAGTCCGAGGCTTTTGAAAAATTCCAGGAGTATAAGAATGAAGTAGAGAAACAGACCGGCAAAAGTATTAAGATTCTAAGATCGGATCGAGGTGGAGAATACTTAAGTGCCGAATTCCTGAATTACTTAAAAGAGAATGGTATTCTCTCTCAGCTTACTCCTCCATACACTCCGCAACATAACGGTGTATCGGAGAGACGGAACCGAACCCTATTGGATATGGTTCGGTCCATGATGAGTAACGCTGAGTTACCGCGATCATTCTGGGGATATGCAATAGAAGCAGCTGCGTATCTCTTGAACAAGGCTCCCACCAAGACTGTGCCTACCACCCCTTATGAGATGTGGACTGGGAAGAAACCCTGTCTCAAGTATCTTAAAGTATGGGGATGTCCAGCCTTTGTAAAAAGGCAGCATGCGGACAAGCTTGAGGCACGTTCAGTACAGTGTAAGTTTGTGGGATACCCAAGGAACTCCAGGGGGTATCTTTTCTATTCCGCTGAGGAACAAAAGGTTTTTGTTTCTCAGCATGCCCGCTTCTTGGAAACTGAGTTTTTGGAAACCCAGATAAGTGGGAGCACAATAGAACTGGAAGAAGTTCCAGAACCACAGACTGTTACTGAAAGCTTAGTGGAACCAGAGGGTTCAACAGAACAGGACATTCCTACGCCGCTCCGCAGAAGTAGTAGGCAGTCTCATCCGCCCGAGAGATACTACGGTTTTCTCATAGACGGGGATAGAGAGGATTGCATCATAGATTATGATGAGCCTACTAGCTTCCAGCAGGCCGTTCAGAGTGTTGACTCAGTGAAATGGCTGGATGCAATGCGGACCGAAATGGAGTCCATGTACACCAACAAGGTATGGACGTTGGACATTGCTCCAGACGGGGTAAAACCCGTAGGATGCAAGTGGATCTTCAAAAGGAAGATTGGTGTAGATGGACAGGTTGAGACCTATAAAGCTAGGCTGGTAGCAAAGGGTTTCCGTCAAAGACCTGGCTTGGACTATGACGAAACCTTTTCTCCAGTAGCCATGCTGAAATCCATTCGGATCCTTCTTGCCATCGCTGCCTTCCACGATTATGAGATCTGGCAAATGGACGTAAAGACAGCTTTTCTAAATGGAAATTTAGAGGAGTGTGTCTATATGGACCAGCCAGAGGGCTTCATTCAGAGTGGGAGCAGCGGAAAGGTGTGCAAGTTGCTTAAGTCCATCTATGGACTAAAGCAGGCATCGCGGAGTTGGAATATCTGCTTTGATGAGACGGTCAAAGAATTTGGCTTTATCAAAAATCCAGATGAACCATGCATCTATAGTAGATTTGTAGCGAGAACTGTAGTATTCCTCGTTTTATACGTGGATGACATTCTCTTAATTGGAAATGACATTCCTATGCTACAATCTGTCAAGGGGTTCTTGTCACACAGGTTCTCCATGAAAGACCTGGGTGATGCCTCATACATCCTGGGGATCCGGATCCATCGTGATAGATCCAAGAGGATATTGGGACTTTCTCAGTCCAGGTACATCGACACCATAGTGAAGAGATTCAGTATGGAAGATTCCAAGCGCGGTAACCTACCGGCTTGTCACGGGATCACCCTCTCTAAAGAGATGTCTCCCAAGACTGATTTGGAGAGGGATCGCATGTCTATTATACCCTACGCTTCTGCGGTAGGCTCTATAATGTATGCGATGTTATGTACCAGACCGGATGTAGCTTATGCACTGAGTGTGGTAAGCCGGTATCAGTCAAACCCTGGGGAGAAACACTGGATGGCGGTAAAGAACATTCTCAAGTACCTGAGAAGGACTAAGGAGATGTTCTTGGTGTATGGCGGAAAAGACCTCCAGATCGAGGCCTTTGCTGACTCCAGCTTCCAAAGTGACAAGGATGATTCCAAGTCCATGTCGGGTTTTGTCTTTACCCTCAATGGAGGGGCGGTGTGTTGGAAGAGTTCCAAACAGGAAACCGTTGCAGACTCGACGATGGAAGCGGAATACATCGCTGCATCTGATGCCGCAAAAGAAGCTGTCTGGATGAGGAAGTTCTTGAAAGAACTTCAGGTGGTTCCGTCCATTGTTGATCCAATACCTCTGTATTGCGACAACAATGGGGCTATAGCTTTAGCGAAGGAACCCAGGTCCCATCAGAGATCCAGGCACATCTTGAGGCGGTATCACCTGATCAGGGAGATCGTGGATCGCAAGGAGATCGAGGTTCGGAGAGTTGCTTCAGAAGACAACACTGCAGATCCATTCACCAAGGCCCTGCCCCAGACTCAGTTCGAGCGGCTGATAGAGATGATAGGTCTTCGATACGCCAGTACATGGCCTTAGTGCAAGTGGGAGATTGTTAGTGTATATGCCCTAGAGGCCATTACTGTATCATACTAGTTTGTATATTACTTAATGGATGCTTGGGATATTCACCTTGTATATACAATCTTGCTCAAAATAGTAGTATGCTACTTGGTTTGTCTCTACTTCAATGTGTACTTGTGTTTATTTTACTATATCACTTATACGCATTAGTGGAGCCCTTAGGATCTTTGCTTGATTACCAGCGTTGTGATGGCAGTCACACTAGTGGGGGCTGGGTAATCTATAAGCACATCCTTATACAGGTCCCTAGTCGCAGGACTATCGAGACAGGGCATCGATACTCCGGAGTAGACTAGCGTATGCGCTTCTCATCCCAGTGTGGGAGATGGTCTGTCCCACAGCCATCAGTACGTCGTACTGGAGATAGTATACGGGTGCTCGTTGGGTTACGAGTACACTGGACAGGACTCGTCGGGAACTGACAGGTTGGTATTATACCTATCGTCAGTCATCAGTTCCCAGGTGACATGAGTACAGCTTAGTCCGCTGACTTGACACTGGCACTTCGCCTCGAGTGTGTTCCCACTGCACTTTGATCACTACCCTACCACGGCTCAAAGGAGTCGTGCAAACAGGTGGTGGTTGGGTGCAGTCCCGTGTTAGTGTATATGCCCTAGAGGCCATTACTGTATCATACTAGTTTGTATATTACTTAATGGATGCTTGGGATATTCACCTTGTATATACAGTCTTGCTCAAAATAGTAGTATGCTACTTGGTTTGTCTCTACTTCAATGTGTGTACTTGTGTTTATTTTTACTATATCACTTATACGCATTAGTGGAGCCCTTAGGATCTTTGCTTGATTACCAGCGTTGTGATGGCAGTCACACTAGTGGGGGCTGGGTAATCTATAAGCACATCCTTATACAGGTCCCTAGTCGCAGGACTATCGAGACAGGGCATCGATACTCCGGAGTAGACTAGCGTATGCGCTTCTCTTCCCAGTGTGGGAGATGGTCTGTCCCACAGCCATCAGTACGTCGTACTGGAGATAGTATACGGGTGCTCGTTGGGTTACGAGTACACTGGACAGGACTCGTCGGGAACTGACAGGTTGGTATTATACCTATCGTCAGTCGTCAGTTCCCAGGTGACATGAGTACAGCTTAGTCCGCTGACTTGACACTGGCACTTCGCCTCGAGTGTGTTCCCACTGCACTTTGATCACTACCCTACCACGGCTCAAAGGAGTCGTGCAAACAGGTGGTGGTTGGGTGCAGTCCCGAAGCACTCGGAGGCAGTGACGGTTAGACAGGATTCGTCTCTCCCGGTATTGGGGGTTGACATCGCGCTGTGTCTAGGAGAGCCATTACACGAGTAGTCCCTGGCCAGGGCAAACGAGATATACTGGTAGGTTTCCAGTGTTATCTCAGGGTGTTTTGGGCTTCGCTCCGGCACGACTTGTACCGCTATTGGGGGACTGACGTTTACCGCCCCCTAGGCCCGCCATGCGATGTATCAGACGAACAGACCGGACTGTACGGAGAATGTCACATTCAGACTCAGTAGGAGTTCCGATGGGGTTTCACCTCGTCAGCCTTCTTGTCGGCATCTACCTGGGGACCGTTACGCACAGCTAGTGCCGCTTGCGGTCTGTGGTTAAACCCACTGCCAGCGTAGTGTCGAGTCTTTAGAGTCCCACACAGAGGGTATTCGCCTCTGGGCAAAACAGAGTAGAGGTCGCATGGTTTTGCGACAGGGTTCGTTCTCATCCGCGCACTTGTGCACGTTTGGAGTCCGGACGGATTATACTGGCAGGCTCTGGTTTGAGCCAGATACTGGTATATGTTTTGAGGGTTGCTTTTATATCTTGGTATTCTTGTTTTTCGGAACGAGAATGCAGGTGTGTATGCACAGTTGCTTGAGGCGGAGAATGAGGTTTTTCATTAGGGTTTCGGATCGGGTGCGTATGCACAGTTGACAGTTATCATTTTCCAAACCCTAATGGATTTATATATATTATCTATTAATAATAATAAAATGAGAATTATGTTATGGTTGTTCTTGTTGACTTGTTGACCTTGGTTGACTTGTTGACCATTGACCACTTTCATGCCTTGAAAGTCTTCCTTGATTTATGCTTACATTTTTAAATGAAGCATGGTAGTGGTCATTCCAAATTACCATCAACTATTCTCATTTTCAATTATTATTATTAGATAATTATTTTCTTTTGCATTATGGTTGCAAGATAGAATATGATAGCTCATTCTATCATATTCATTCTCTCTCCTCTCTTCATCTTCTTCTTCCTCTAGTCAAGAGAAACCTTCTCATGAGTTGAGAATCCTTCTCTTGAAAAAGAAAAGCAAACCCTAGTCACTCTCTCTACTCATTCTAGGTTGAAGGTTTAGCAAACCGGAAACCCTAGTTCACTCAAAGATCGAGGAAGAGCCCAAAGTCGAACCTTCGAGGTGGATCCATCTTCGACGGGAGAAGGCGACGTAAAGAGAACCATCAACCTCTACAAGGTTTGAAGAAGAAGGAGTTCAAGTATAGGTATAACCATCTTCCATAGTAGCTAACTCTCTTTAGCTAGAATACTAGTTTTAGTTTAGACAACGATCCCGACCATGTTTAGTCCATGTTGCCTCTTGCGATAAAAATTCGTTTTTTATACCGTTTCCGCCTCCCCGTAAGCACCGGGGGTCGCAATATGGACTTACAGTGGTATCAGAGCCTAACTAAACTTAAACTAGCTTGGTAGTGAAGTGTAACGAAGTTCGAAACCGCAAAAACCCAAAAACCGTATTTTTCTAAAACCTGAGTTTCTGTTGAAATTTTTTTGGCTCAAAATGAAAATATTTATATTTGTAAAATCATCTCAGGGTTTTCTAAAAACACACATGAAAAACGATCCAGTTTGGAGCTCAAAGCGCCGCGCATCCGCGGCACGAGGTAGGCTCGTGCCGCGGAACCGCCGCGCTTTGTCCTCTTCTGCGCCTCGATTTTTGTGCAGTGTCTGTAGGTTTTGGTTTTGGGATTTTTGAGATATATTATATGTACCCAGATTTTCCAGAAAAGAAATTTCCTTTTGGGGTCCTATAATTCCGTATTTTTCCGAACTTCACTACACTTTGGCTATATTGGTTATATCTGTGATGTTTGCATGTATTGAACGTCGACTAATCGCTATAAGTCGATTAGTCGGGGTTATACATGATCTGTAATGTGCTGGAATGTGTATATGAATGTGTTGGACTGTCGCGGGTGAATAGCCGGGGTTGGATGTGAGATGAGCTTTTGTTTTTCTTTCATTCATTTGTAAATGTAAATTGATGTAATTATATTATTTGTTTGGCCGCACAACCGGGTCGGGGTTGTAGCCGTCATTGTATAATTCTTTTTACTGTTTTTGCTCCTAGGATAGACCCATGGTGGGGTGCACAAACTACCGGGAACTTGGCGGGTAGTTTGCCGCACCCGTAGGGGTCTTGGGTGGGGTATTTGCTATTCACCGCGACCGTGTTATCCGCTTTTCGTTTCAGGCTCGAAAGAAATGCGGATTGCTAGTATATCCAATGTATTCATCTGTGATCTGTAATGTCTATCATTGCTTTCTATTTAGGCGTTGCTTATGTTTTACAGCCGCGCTAGCCCAGCCCCCGCTCTGTCGTTAGTTAAGTAACCTAACGGGTGATGACGGGGCCCCGTGGCGAATGCATATGGCATAAGCGTACGTCATATTTTGGTTGTTTTCTGCAATGGTAGGATTTAAATGATGGGACGCATTAAAAGAACTAATGCAAGAATATCACGCATTAAAAGAACTAATGCAAGATAATAAACCAAGTTAAAGTCGTTGGAACACTTTCGAAAAACCACTCGGTTCTTTTCAAAACCCACTTTTAAATGCGGAGTTTGAGCCACTCCTTTTAAAAGCTATCTCGTTCCATCGACCAAATCAAGTTCACTACGTTCACGGTTTTGCCAAAACCATCCGTAGCCCTCCATCATTTCAGTTAAATATTCGGTAGTATTCAAGCTATGTATTTTGACCTCACGCCAAGGCATAGTGATTGGTAGCTGCCGGATATTTATCTGTTGCATAGATAGAATGCGTTGGTTTGAAACAGTCGTACTGCCATTTTGGCCTACGTCAAGGGTATGTACGGGTGGATTCAAATTAACCTGGATAATGATGGGACGAACTTGACATGTGACTTATGACATTTTGACCTCACGCCAAGGTCATAAGAGCATGGGGCAAAAATCCACATCGGGAGTTTCATAAGTACTGAAACTTGCTAGATTTGCATACCATTTGGAGTGTGATGATTCTGGTAGGATTCCTTCAGTTTCGTCACGCGATGATATTTGGATCCCGATCCTACTGTGAGTATATGCTACTCCTCGGGAAATTTCTCACTTAACGATCAATGCTATAAACCTAGTAGGTGCCTAGAAAGGTGTTAGCGGGGCTACGCCCCCAGGGAAAAGAGGTTCTTTAATTAAGGAACTTCGCGAAAGCGTTGGAAAACCTCCCTCGAAGTACCGACACCAGCCTGGCTGAACGGTTAAGCAAGTATTGTACGGTGGGATTGATCCTGACTAATTCTTCCTTTATGGTTTGAGGAGGGATTCGAGAAACAGTGGGAGCCATCCTGTTTAGACAAACTAAAAACCACTCTAAACTTGCAAGAGCATCATGCTGAGTGTTTCTTCTTCTCTCTCCTAATTGCAGCGACCAATCAACATGACTGGACTTAAGTTACTCCTAGATAAAAACAAGCTGACAGGGCCAAACTACAAAGATTGGCTCAGGAATGTCAAGATAGCAATCACTTATGACAAGCTGGGGTATCTTCTTACCACCAAAGCTCCCCCTGTCCCTGGTCCAACTTCCAGCGTCGCGGATAAGGAAATCCGCAAGACTTGGGAGATTGATAGCGCGAAGGCCAAGTGCCTCTTGCTTGCCTCGATGGACAACGAACATCAGAGGAGGCATGAGAATATGGACATGGAGTCCATATTGCTTCATACAAAAGAACTGTATGGGGAGCAATCACGTATCGCAAGATACGAAGCGTCGAAAAAGTTGTTTTCGACAAGAATGGCCGTCGGATCATCAGTAGCCGAGCACGTGCTAAAGATGATCGGTTACATTGAGGAGCTCGCTGACCTAGGGATCACATTGGAGAGTGAACTATATACGGATATAGTTCTCCAGTCCCTTCCTTCCACTTACGCCCAGTTTATAATGAATTTCAACCTACAAGAAAAGGAGGTTGAACTTTCAGAGCTCCTCAACCTGCTGAGGAGCGCAGAGGGCACCCTACAGAAAGGTAGGGAAACATCCACTTTGTTTGTAGGAGGATCATCTTCTTCTAGGTCCAAGGCGAAAGCCAAGGGAAAGAAGAAGAAAGCCCCCGCCAAACCAAGGGGCGGTGTTAGTAAAGTGGATACGAAGGGAAAAGGAAAAGCAACAAAGATAGCGGGGAAGATTGTGGATAAGGAAGAATGCTTCTTTTGTCATAAGAAAGGACACTGGAAGAATGATTGCAGGGCCTGGAAGGCCAGAACACAGGAATTGAAGCAGGTTGCAGCTTCAGCTTCAGGTGTGTATGTTATTGAAAACTGTCTTTCAATAAACTCTACTTCCTGGGTATTGGATACCGGATCAGGATCTCATATCTGTAATTCTTTGCAGGCGTTGAGAAACCGTAGGGTTTTGAAGGCAGGTGACATGACCCTCAGAGTTGCGAACGGAGCTGGCATGGATGCTAAAGCCGTGGGGGACTATCACCTGGGAATGTCAGATGGACATGTTTTGGTTTTGCGTAATTGCTTTTTTGTACCCAACGCAACTTGTAATATCATTTCTGTATCTTTAGTTTCTAAAGAAGGTTATGAATTTGCGTTTGTAAGTAATGTTGTAAACATTCACCTTAATCAAGTTTTGATTGGGTCAGGTACTTTGAGTAATGGTATATACGTATTGAACCAACCACAGATTTTTAATGTCCAGAATACACACAAAAGAAAGTCTCCAGAAATAAACCAGACTTTCTTATGGCATTGTAGATTGGGTCACATCAATGAGAGAAGGTTGACGAAGTTACATACAGAAGGGTATTTGAATGCGTTCGAATATCAGTCGTATGCCACTTGTCAATCCTGTCTCAAGGGAAAGATGACAAAGACTCCGTTTACTGGACATGGAGAAAGAGCGAGCGAGCTCTTGGGACTTGTACACAGTGACGTGTGCGGTCCAATGTCTACACATGCCCGAAGCGGACATTCTTACTTCATTACTTTTACGGATGACTTCTCAAGGTACGGTCATATCTTCTTAATGAAGCATAAGTCCGAAGCCTTTGGAAAATTCCAGGAGTATAAGAATGAAGTAGAGAAACAGACCGGCAAAAGTATTAAGATTCTAAGATCGGATCGAGGTGGAGAATACTTAAGTGCCGAGTTCCTGGACTATTTAAAAGAGAACGGAATTCTCTCTCAGCTTACTCCTCCATACACCCCGCAACATAACGGTGTATCGGAGAGAAGGAACCGCACCCTATTGGATATGGTGCGGTCCATGATGAGTAACGCTGAGTTACCGCGATCATTCTGGGGGTATGCGCTAGAATCAGCTGCATACCTTTTGAACCGAGTTCCGACTAAGACTGTGCCTACCACCCCATATGAAATGTGGAGTGGGAAGAAACCATATCTTCAATATCTGAAGATCTGGGGATGTCCAGCTTTTGTCAAAAAGCAGCATGCGGACAAACTCGAGGCACGCTCAGTGCTGTGCAAGTTTGTGGGATACCCAAAGAGCACCAGGGGGTATCTTTTCTACTACGCAGAGGAACAAAAAGTCCTTGTTTCTCGCAATGCCCACTTTCTAGAACACCAGTTCTTGGAAAAGGAAATTAGTGGGAGCGCAGTAGAACTGGAAGAAGTTCCAGAACCACAGACTGTTACTGAAAGCTTAGTGGAACCAGAGGGTTCAACAGAACAGGACATTCCTATGCCGCTCCGCAGAAGTAGTAGGCAGTCTCATCCGCCCGAGAGATACTACGGTTTTCTCATAGACGGGGATAGAGAGGATTGCATCATAGATTATGATGAGCCTACTAGCTTCCAGCAGGCCGTTCAGAGCGTTGACTCGGTGAAATGGCTGGATGCAATGCGGACCGAAATGGAGTCCATGTACACCAACAAGGTATGGACGTTGGACATTGCTCCAGACGGGGTAAAACCCGTAGGATGCAAGTGGATCTTCAAAAGGAAGATTGGTGTAGATGGACAGGTTGAGACCTATAAAGCTAGGCTGGTAGCAAAGGGTTTCCGTCAAAGACCTGGCTTGGACTATGACGAAACCTTTTCTCCAGTAGCCATGCTGAAATCCATTCGGATCCTTCTTGCCATCGCTGCCTTCCACGATTATGAGATCTGGCAAATGGACGTAAAGACAGCTTTTCTAAATGGAAATTTAGAGGAGTGTGTCTATATGGATCAGCCAGAGGGTTTCATTCAGAGTGGGAGCAGCGGAAAGGTGTGCAAGTTGCTTAAGTCCATCTATGGACTAAAGCAGGCATCGCGGAGTTGGAACATCTGTTTTGATGAGACGGTCAAGGAATTTGGCTTTATCAAAAATCCAGATGAACCATGCATCTATAGTAGATTTGTAGCGAGAACTGTAGTATTCCTCGTTTTATACGTGGATGACATTCTCTTAATAGGAAATGACATTCCTATGCTACAATCTGTCAAGGGGTTCTTGTCACAAAGGTTCTCCATGAAAGACCTGGGTGATGCCTCATACATCCTGGGGATCCGGATCCATCGTGATAGATCCAAGAGGATATTAGGACTTTCACAGTCCAGGTACATCGACACCGTACTGAAAAGATTCAGTATGGAAGATTCCAAGCGCGGTAACTTACCGGCTTGTCACGGGATCACCCTCTCTAAAGAGATGTCTCCCAAGACTGATTTGGAGAGGGATCGCATGTCTATTATACCCTACGCTTCTGCGGTAGGCTCTATAATGTATGCGATGTTGTGTACCAGACCGGATGTAGCTTATGCACTGAGTGTAGTAAGCCGGTATCAGTCAAACCCTGGGGAGAAACATTGGATAGCAGTAAAGAACATTCTCAAGTACCTGAGGAGGACTAAGGAGATGTTCTTGGTGTATGGCGGAAAAGACCTCCAGATCGAGGCTTTTGCTGACTCCAGCTTCCAGAGTGACAAGGATGATTCCAAGTCCATGTCGGGCTTTGTCTTTACCCTCAATGGAGGGGCGGTGTGTTGGAAGAGTTCCAAACAGGAAACCGTTGCAGACTCGACGATGGAAGCGGAATACATCGCTGCATCTGATGCCGCAAAAGAAGCTGTCTGGATGAGGAAGTTCTTAAAAGAACTTCAGGTGGTTCCGTCCATTGTTGACCCAGTACCTCTGTATTGCGACAACAACGGGGCTATAGCTTTAGCAAAGGAACCCAGGTCCCATCAGAGATCCAGGCACATCTTGAGGCGGTATCACCTGATCAGGGAGATCGTGGATCGCAAGGAGATCGAGGTTCGGAGAGTAGCTTCAGAAGACAACACTGCAGATCCATTCACCAAGGCCCTGCCCCAGACTCAGTTCGAGCGGCTGATCGAGATGATAGGTCTTCGATACGCCAGTACATGGCCTTAGTGCAAGTGGGAGATTGTTAGTGTATATGCCCTAGAGGCCATTACTGTATCATACTAGTTTGTATATTACTTAATGGATGCTTGGGATATTCACCTTGTATATACAGTCTTGCTCAAAATAGTAGTATGCTACTTGGTTTGTCTCTACTTCAATGTGTGTACTTGTGTTTATTTTTACTATATCACTTATACGCATTAGTGGAGCCCTTAGGATCTTTGCTTGATTACCAGCGTTGTGATGGCAGTCACACTAGTGGGGGCTGGGTAATCTATAAGCACATCCTTATACAGGTCCCTAGTCGCAGGACTATCGAGACAGGGCATCGATACTCCGGAGTAGACTAGCGTATGCGCTTCTCATCCCAGTGTGGGAGATGGTCTGTCCCACAGCCATCAGTACGTCGTACTGGAGATAGTATACGGGTGCTCGTTGGGTTACGAGTACACTGGACAGGACTCGTCGGGAACTGACAGGTTGGTATTATACCTATCGTCAGTCGTCAGTTCCCAGGTGACATGAGTACAGCTTAGTCCGCTGACTTGACACTGGCACTTCGCCTCGAGTGTGTTCCCACTGCACTTTGATCACTACCCTACCACGGCTCAAAGGAGTCGTGCAAACAGGTGGTGGTTGGGTGCAGTCCCGAAGCACTCGGAGGCAGTGACGGTTAGACAGGATTCGTCTCTCCCGGTATTGGGGGTTGACATCGCGCTGTGTCTAGGAGAGCCATTACACGAGTAGTCCCTGGCCAGGGCAAACGAGATATACTGGTAGGTTTCCAGTGTTATCTCAGGGTGTTTTGGGCTTCGCTCCGGCACGACTTGTACCGCTATTGGGGGACTGACGTTTACCGCCCCCTAGGCCCGCCATGCGATGTATCAGACGAACAGACCGGACTGTACGGAGAATGTCACATTCAGACTCAGTAGGAGTTCCGATGGGGTTTCACCTCGTCAGCCTTCTTGTCGGCATCTACCTGGGGACCGTTACGCACAGCTAGTGCCGCTTGCGGTCTGTGGTTAAACCCACTGCCAGCGTAGTGTCGAGTCTTTAGAGTCCCACACAGAGGGTATTCGCCTCTGGGCAAAACAGAGTAGAGGTCGCATGGTTTTGCGACAGGGTTCGTTCTCATCCGCGCACTTGTGCACGTTTGGAGTCCGGACGGATTATACTGGCAGGCTCTGGTTTGAGCCAGATACTGGTATATGTTTTGAGGGTTGCTTTTATATCTTGGTATTCTTGTTTTTCGGAACGAGAATGCAGGTGTGTATGCACAGTTGCTTGAGGCGGAGAATGAGGTTTTTCATTAGGGTTTCGGATCGGGTGCGTATGCACAGTTGACAGTTATCATTTTCCAAACCCTAATGGATTTATATATATTATCTATTAATAATAATAAAATGAGAATTATGTTATGGTTGTTCTTGTTGACTTGTTGACCTTGGTTGACTTGTTGACCATTGACCACTTTCATGCCTTGAAAGTCTTCCTTGATTTATGCTTACATTTTTAAATGAAGCATGGTAGTGGTCATTCCAAATTACCATCAACTATTCTCATTTTCAATTATTATTATTAGATAATTATTTTCTTTTGCATTATGGTTGCAAGATAGAATATGATAGCTCATTCTATCATATTCATTCTCTCTCCTCTCTTCATCTTCTTCTTCCTCTAGTCAAGAGAAACCTTCTCATGAGTTGAGAATCCTTCTCTTGAAAAAGAAAAGCAAACCCTAGTCACTCTCTCTACTCATTCTAGGTTGAAGGTTTAGCAAACCGGAAACCCTAGTTCACTCAAAGATCGAGGAAGAGCCCAAAGTCGAACCTTCGAGGTGGATCCATCTTCGACGGGAGAAGGCGACGTAAAGAGAACCATCAACCTCTACAAGGTTTGAAGAAGAAGGAGTTCAAGTATAGGTATAACCATCTTCCATAGTAGCTAACTCTCTTTAGCTAGAATACTAGTTTTAGTTTAGACAACGATCCCGACCATGTTTAGTCCATGTTGCCTCTTGCGATAAAAATTCGTTTTTTATACCGTTTCCGCCTCCCCGTAAGCACCGGGGGTCGCAATATGGACTTACATCCCGAAGCACTTGGAGGCAGTGACGGTTAGACAGGATTCGTCTCTCCCGGTATTGGGGGTTGACATCGCGCTGTGTCTAGGAGAGCCATTACACAAGTAGTCCCTGGCCAGGGCAAACGAGATATACTGGTAGGTTTCCAGTGTTGTCTCAGGGTGTTTTGGGCTTCGCTCCGGCACGACTTGTACCGCTATTGGGGGACTGACGTTTACCGCCCCCTAGGCCCGCCATGCGATGTATCAGACGAACAGACCGGACTGTACGGAGACTGTCACATTCAGACTCAGTAGGAGTACAGATGGGGTTTCACCTCGTCAGCCTTCTTGTCGACATCTACCTGGGGACCGTTACGCACAGCTAGTGCCGCTTGCGGTCTGTGGTTAAACCCACTGCCAGCGTAGTGTCGAGTCTTTAGAGTCCCACACAGAGGGTATTCGCCTATGGGCAAAACAGAGTAGAGGTCGCATGGTTTTGCGACAGGGTTCGTTCTCATCCGCGCACTTGTGCACGTTTGGAGTCCGGACAGATATTACCAGCGGGCTCTGGTTTGAGCCGGATACTGGTATAGTATTTGGGGTTGCTTTTATCTCTCAGTATTCATGTTCCTCGGAACAAGAATGCAGGTGTGTATGCACAGTTTTTGAGGAGGAGGAAGATGATTTCCATTAGGGTTTCGGAACGGGTGCGTATGCACAGTTGACAGTCGTCTTTTTCCAAACCCTAATGGATTTGTATTATATCATTTAATAATATATAATAAAATGAAATTGTGTCATGGTTAGTTTTTGTTGACTTGTTGACCATGGTTGACTTGTTGACCATGGTTGAACATTTGACTACCATCATTACAAATGCAAGATGCTTTTTCATTCTTGCTTTATTCATTTAATGCATGTAATGATATTAGTCATTCTAAACTAACCATCAAACCTTTTTCATTTTGATTATTGTTATTATTTGATTTTTCTTTTTCTTTTGTTATGGTTGGAAAAGGAAAAGAAAGAGCTCACTTTATCATTCTCACTCTCTCTCTTCACTTCATCTTCTTCTTCCTCTAGTCAAGAGAAACCTTCTCATGAGTTGAGAATCCTTCTCTTGAAAAACAAAAGCAAACCCTAAACACTCTCTACTCACTCTAGGATCAAGGGTCTAGCAAGCCGGCGATTCTAGTTCACTCCAAGCACGAGAAAGAGCCCTAAGGTCGAGCCTTCGAGGTGGATCCATCTTCGACGGGAGAAGGCGACAAAGGAGAACCATCAACCTCTACAAAGTTTGAAGACGAAGGAGTTCAAGTCTAGGTATAACCATCTTCATCCGAGTAGCTAAACTTCTTTAGCTAGGTTGCTAGTTTTAGTTTAGGTATCGATCCCGACCTTGCATAGTCCATGTTGCTTCTTGCACTAAAAATTTGATTTTTATACCGTTTCCGCCTCCCCGTAAGAACCGGGGGTGGCAACGTGGACTTACAATTTTTGGCCGCACAACTGGGTTGGGGTTGTAGCCGTCATTGTATAATTTCTTTTTACTGTTTTTGCTCCTAGGATAGACCCAAGGTGGGGTGCACAAACTATCGGGTATCTCGAAGTGCCGAGTGGCCTACTCACTTCGTTGAGGGAGGTTGCTCCACTTCGGATATTTGGCGGGTAGTTTGCCGCACCCGTAGGGGTCTGGGGTGGGGTATTGGCTATTCATCGCGACCGTGTAATCCGCTTTTCGTTACAGGCTCGTACGAATTGCAGATTCCTAGTATATCCAATGTATTCGTCTTTGATCTGAAATGGCTATCATTGCAATATATCTATATATGATATTATTTAGGCGTTGCTTATGTTTTGCAGCCGCGCTAGCGCAGCCCCCGCTCTGTCGTTAGTTAAGTAACCTAACGGGTAATGACGGGGCCCCGTGGCGAATGCGAATGGCATAAGCGTACGTCATATTTTGGTTGTTTTCTGCAATGGTAGGATTAAATGATGGGATGCATTAAAAGAACTAATGCAAGAAAAACACGCATTAAAAGAACTAATGCAAGAAAAATAAACCATGTAAAAGTCGTTGGAACACTTTCAAAAACCACTCGGTTTCTTTTCAAAATAACTTTTAAACGCGGAGCTTAAGCCACTCCTTTTAAAAGCTATCTCGTTCCATCGATTATATCAAGTTCACTACGTTCACGGTTTCGCCAAAACCATTCGTAGCCCTCCGTCGTTTCACATGGATGGTCAATAGTATTCAAGCTATGTTTGTTGGCCAAAGTCAAGGCATAGTGATTGGTAGCTATTGGGTATTCATGTGCAGCATAGATAGATGTGTTGGTTTGGGGCAATCGTTCTACCTTGTTGGCCAAAGTCAAGGGTATGCACGGATGGGCTCAAATAAACCTGGAGAATGACAGGTAGAACTTGATATGTGACTTATGATTTGTTGGCCAAAGTCAAGGTCATAAGAGCATGGGGCAAAAATCCACATCGGGAGTTTCAAAAGAACTGAAACTTGCTAGTGTTGCATACCATTTGGAGTGTGATGATTCCGGTAGGATTCCTGCAGTTTCGTCGCGCGATGATATTTGGATCCCGATCCTACTGTGAGTATATGCTACTCCTCGGGAAATTTCTCACTTAATGATCAATGCTATAAACCAAGTAGGTGTCTAGAAAGGTGTTAGCGGGGCTACGCCCCCAGGGAAAAGAGGTTCTTAAATTAAGGAACTTCGCGAAAGCGTTGGAAAACCACCCTTGAAGTACCGACACCAGCCTGGCCGAATGGTTAAGCAAGAATTGTACGGTGAGATTGATCCTGACTAATTCTTCCTGTTTGGTTTGAGGAGGGATTCGAGAGATAGTGGGAGCCATCCTGTTTAGACAAATTAAAAACCACTCTAAACTTGCAAGAGCATCATGCTAAAAAGTTTCTTCTCTCTCACCTAATTGCAGCGACCAATCTTCATGACCGGACTTAAGTTATTACCAGATAAAAACATACTGACAGGGCCAAAATACAAAGATTGGCTCAGGAATGTCAAAATGGCAATCACTTATGACAAGTTGGGGTATCTCCTTACCACCAAAGCTCCCCCTGTCCCAGGTCCCACCTCCAGCATCGCGGATAAGGAAATTCGTAAGACTTGAGTGATCGATAGCGCGAAGGCCAAGTGCCTCGTGCTTGCCTCTATGGACAACGAACATCAGAGGAGGCACGAGAATATGGACCTCGAATCCATATTTCTCCATACAAAAGAACTGTATGGAAAGCAATCTCGTATCGCAAGATACGAAGTGTCGAAGAAGTTATTTTCGGCAAGGTTGGCCATCGGATCATCGGTAGCGGAACACTTGCTTAAGATGATTGGTTTCATTGAGGAGCTCGCGGAACTTGGGACCACGTTAGAGAACGAGCTCTATACGGACTTGATTCTCCAGTCCCTTCCTTCCACTTACGCCCAGTTTATCCTGAACTTCAACTTACAAGAAAAAGAAGTTGAACTTTCAGAACTCCTCAACATGCTGAGGAGTGCAGAGGGCACCCTACAGAAAGGTAGGGAAACATCCACTTTGTTTGTATGAGGATCTTCCTCTTCTAGGTCCAAGGCGAAAGCCAAGGGAAAGAAGAAGAAAACCCCCGCCAAACCAAGGGGCGATGTTAGTAAAGTGGATACGAAGGGAAAAGCAAAAGCAATAAAGATAGCGGGGAAGCTTATAGGGAAGGAAGAGTGCTTTTTTTGTCATAAGAGTGGTCACGGGAAGAAAGATTGCAGGGCTTGGAAAGCCAGGACAAAGGATCTGAAGCAAGTTGCGGCTTCAGCTTCAGGTGTGTATGTTATTGAAAACTGTCTATCAATAAACTCTAGTTCATGGGTATTAGATACCGGATCAGGATCTCATATCTGTAATTCTTTGTAGGTGTTGAGAAACCGTAGGGTTTTGAATGCAGGTGACATGACCCTCAAAGTTGCAAACGGAGCTGGCATGGATGCTAAGGCCGTGGGGGACTATCACCTGGGGTTGTCAGATGGACACGTTTTGGTTTTGCGTAATTGCTATTTTGTACCGAACGCAACTTGTAATATCATTTATGTATCTTTAACTTCTAAAGAAGGTTATGAATTTGCGTTTGTAAGTAATATTGTAAACATTCACCTTAATCAAGTTCTGATTGGGTTAGGTACATTAAGTAATGGTATATACGTATTAAACCAACCACAGATTTTCAATGTCCAGAATACACACAAAAGAAAGTCTCCGGAAATAAATCAGACTTTCTTATGGCATTGTAGACTGGGTCACATAAATGAGAGAAGGTTGACGAAATTACATGTAGAAGGATATTTGAATCCGTTCGAATATCAATCGTATGCCACTTGTCAATCCTGTCTCAAAAGAAAGATGACAAAGACTCCGTTCACTGGACACGGAGTAAGAGCGAGTGAGCTCTTGGGACTCGTACACAGCGACGTGTGCGGTCCAATGTCTACACATGCGCGAAGCGGTTATTCTTACTTCATTACTTTTACGGATGACTTTTCAAGGTAGGGTTATGTCTTCTTAATGAAACATAAGTCCGAAGCCTTTGGAAAATTCCAGGAATATAAGAATGAAGTAGAAAAACAAACCGGCAAAAGTATCAAGACACTAAGATCGGATCGAAGTGGTGAATACTTGAGTGCCGAGTTCCTGGACTATTTAAAAGGGAATGGAATTCTCTCTCAGCTTACTCCTCCATACACTCCACAACATAACGGTGTATCGGAGAGACAGAACCGAACCCTATTGGATATGGTACGGTCCATGATGAGTAACGCTGAGTTACCGCGATCATTCTGGGGATATGTGCTATAATCAGCTGCATACCTTTTGAACCGAGTTCCAACTAAGACAGTGCCTACTACACCAAATGAGATGTGGTGTGGGAAGAGACCCTATCTTAATCACATTAAGACATGGGGATGTCCAGCTTTTGTCAAAAAGCAGCATGCGGACAAGCTCGAGGCACGCTCAGTACAATGCAAGTTTGTGGGATATCCAATGAACTCCAAGGGATATTTCTTTTATTGCGAAGAGGAACAAAAGATTTATGTTTCTCGTCATGCCCACTTCTTAGAAACTGAGTTTTTAGAAAATCATATAAGTGGGAGCGCAATAGAACTGGAAGAAATTCCAGAACCACGAGCTATTACTGAAAGCTTAGTAGAACCAGAGGGTTCGAAAGATGATGACATTCCTGCACCGCTCCGCAGGAGTAGTAGGCAGTCTCATCCGCCCGAGAGATACTACGGTTTTCTCATAGACGGGGATAGAGAGGATTGCATCATAGATTATGATGAGCCAACTAGCTTCCAGCAGGCCATTCAGAGCGTTGACTCGGTAAAATGGCTGGATGCAATGCGGACCGAAATTGAGTCCATGTACACCAACAAAGTATGGACGTTGGACGTTGCTCCAGATGGGGTAAAACCCATAGGATGCAAGTGGATCTTCAAAAGGAAGATTGGTGTAGATGGACAGGTTGAGACCTATAAAGCTCGACTGGTTGCAAAGGGCTTTCGTCAAAGACCTGGTTTGAACTATGACGAGACCTTTTCTCCAGTAGCTATGCTGAAATCCATTCGGATCTTTCTTGCCATTGCTGCCTTCCACGATTATGAGATTTGGCAGATGGACGTTAAGACCACTTTTCTAAATGGAAATTTAGAGGAGTGTGTTTATATGGACCAGGCAGAGGATTTCATTCAGAGTGGGAGCAGCGGAAAGGTGTGCAAGTTGCTTAAGTCCATCTATGGACTGAAGTAGGCATCGCGGAGTTGGAACATCTGTTTTGATGAGACGGTCAAGGAATTTGGCTTAATCAAAAATCCAGATGAACCATGCATCTATAGTAGATTTGTAGCGAGAACTGTAGTATTCCTCGTTTTATACGTTGATGACATTCTCTTAATAGGAAATGACATTCCTATGCTACAATCTGTCAAGGGGTTCTTATCACACAGGTTCTCCATGAAAGACCTGGGTGATGCCTCATACATTCTGTGGATCCAGATCTATCGTGACATATCCAAGAGGATACTGGGACTTTCACAGTCCAGGTACATCGACACCATACTGAAAAGATTCAGTATGGAAGATTCCAAGCGCGGTAATCTACCGGTTTGTCACGGGATCACCCTCTCCAAAGAGATGTCTCCCAAGACTGATTTGGAAAGGGATCGCATGTCTATTATACCCTACGCTTCTGCGGTAGGCTCTATAATGTATGCGATGTTGTGTACCAGACCAGATGTAGCTTATGCACTGAGTGTGGTAAGTCGGTATCAGTCAAACCCTAGGGAGAAACATTGGATAGCAGTAAAGAACATTCTCAAGTACATGAGAAGGACTAAGGAGATGTTCTTGGTGTATGGCGGAAAAGACCTCCAGATCGAGGCCTTTGCTGACTCCAGCTTCCAAAGTGACAAGGATGATTCCAAGTCCATGTCGGGTTATGTCTTTACCCTCAATGGAAGGGCGCTGTGTTGGATGAGTTCCAAACAGGAAACCGTTGCTGACTCGACGATGGAAGCGGAATATATAGCTGCTGCAGATGCCGCAAAAGAAGCTGTCTGGGTAAGGAAGTTCTTAACTGAACTTCAGGTGGTTCCGTCCATTGTTGATCCAATACCTCTGTATTGCGACAACAACGGGGCTATAGCTTTGGCGAAGGAACCAAGATCCCATCAGAAGTCCAGACACATCTTGAGGCGGTATCACCTAATCAGGGAGATCGTGGGTCGCCAGGACATCGTGGGTCGCCAGGAGATCGAGGTTCGGAGAGTTTCTAAGGAAGACAACACTGCTGATCCACTCACAAAGGCCTTGCCCCAAACTCAGTTTGAGCGGCTGATCGAGATGATAGGTCTTCGATACGCCAGTACATGGACTTAGTGCAAGTGGGAGATTGTTAGTGTATATGCCCTAGAGGCCATTACTGTATCATACTAGTTTGTGTATTACTTAATGGAAGCTTGGGATATTCACCTTGTATAAACAATCTTGCTCAATATAGTAGTATGCTACTTGGTTTGTTTCTACTTCAATGTGTACATGTGTTTATTTTAGTATATCACCTATACACATTAGTGGAACCCTTAGGATCTTTGCTTGATTACCAGCGTTGTGATGGCAGTCACACTAGTGGGGGCTGGGTAATCTATAAGCACATCCTTATGCAGGTCCCTAGTCGCAGGACTATCGAGACAGGGCATCGATACTCCGGAGTAGATTAACGTATGCGCTTATCATACCAGTGTGGGAGACGGTCTGTCCCACAGCTGTCAGTACGTCGTACTTGAGATAGTATGCGGGTGCTCGTTGGGTTACGAGTACACTAGACAGGACTCGTCGGGAACTATTGGTTGGTACTATACCTATCGTCAGTTATCAGTTCCCAGGTGACATGAGTATAGCTTAGTCCGCTGACTTGACACTGTCACTTCGCCTCGAGTGTGTTCCCACTGTACTTAGATTACTACCCTACCACGGCTCAAAGGAGTCGTGCAAACAGATAGTAGTTGGGTGCAGTCCCGAAGCACTTGGAGGCAGTGACGGTTAGACAGGATTCGTCTCTCCCGGTATTGGGAGTTGACATCGCGCTGTGTCTAGAAGAGCCATTATACGTATAGTCCTTGGCCAGGGCAAGCGAGATATACTGGTAGGTTTCCAGTGTTATCTCAGGGTGTTCTGGGCTTCACTCCGACACGACTTGTACCGCTATTGGGGGACTGAAGTTTATAGCCCCTAGGCCCGCCATGCGATGTATCAGACGAACAGACCGGACTGTATAGAGATTGTCACATTGAGACTCAGTAAGAGTTCAGATGGGTTTCACCTCGTCAGTCTTCTTGTCGGCATCTACCTGGGGACCGTTACGCACAGCTCGTGCCGCTTGCGGTCTGTGGTTAAACCCACTGCCAGCGTAGTGTCGAGTCTTTAGAGTCCCACACAAAAAGCTATTCGCCTTTAGGCAAAAGAGTAGAGGTCGCATGGTTTTTGCGACAGGTCGCATGGTTTTGCGACAGGGTTCAGTCACATCCGTACACTTGTGCACGTACAGTGTCCGGACAGTTAACACTAGCAGGCTTTGGTTTAAGCCAGATCCTAGTGTACGTTTTGGGATTGGTTTTATCTCGTTTGTATTCGTGTTCCTCGGAACGCGGATGCGGGTGTGTATGCACAGTTGACAGAGAGACAGAGGAAGAGTATTCTCATTGGGGTTGCTGACTGTTGACTGTTGACTGTTGACCATTGACTTTTGCTTAACCCTAATGAGAATAAGATATATGATTAACATTAATATTAATTAAGTATTATAGTGATATGGTTGTTGAGGGGTTGACATTGTTGACTTGTTGACTTTGTTGACCGGTTGACTAGGTTGGACTAGTTGACCATCATCATGACAATGGCTATCATTCCATGGCAAAGACTTTTGCTTGCTTGTTTGTTTATGCAAAATGAGTGCATGAAATGATATAGCCATTTTGACTTAAACCATTACACAATACTTGATTACTATTTTTGTTATGATGGCTTTTGGATTATGAGAGGTGAGAATGAGAAGAGTATGGTTCATTCAATCATTTGCTTTCTCTCTCTTGAGCTCTCTCATTCTCAAGCTCTCCCTCTTCCTCTTGCTCTCTCTACCTCAAGGCAAACCATTCTCATGTGTTGAGACTCATTACCTTAGAGATAAAAAGACACCAAAACATTCCTCTACTCAATCTAGTTCATAAGGCCTAGCAAGCCAAGTGATCTAGTTTCTTCAAAGTTCGAAGAAGAAGCCAAAGGTAGAAGTTTTCGGGTGGATCCATCTTCGACGCAAGGAGACGACGAGGTGAGGCCGATCCGTACACCGGGAGGAGTCGAAGACGAAGGAGTTCAAGAAAGGTATAGCCCCCTAACCGAGTAGGTAAACTCTTGTTAGGTTGTTAGATAGTCGTTTAACAAAGATCCGTATTGGTAGTCCATGTTACCACCCATTTGAAAATCGTTTTTCACCACTTCCGCAACCCCGTAAGGACCGGGGAAGGGTAGCATGGACTTACATAAACACCCTAATCTAATTGGCTAGATTAGATGAAGATGATGGAGTAGGAATATTGCTCTCTTTTGTTTTCAAATTCTCACTTTTATTCACCACAAAAAGAAAAACTAGCAAGCTTTCTCAAAGCTAAAAAGAGAAGAAGAAGAAGAATGAATGGATAATTCCTTTTTTTATGAACAATGAATTATTGTAGTGGTTACAAATCAAACCTAGGGTTAAGCATGAGAAAGAGTTAACCCTTGTAGAGAATTAACTAGAGGTTGAGGTTTGGATTGGGTTAAAGAATATCTTCACAAAATATCAAGCTTAAGGATAAAGTCAAAGCTTCATGAAGCTTCATGGAAGCTTCATGCAAAAGCTAACCCTAAACCATTATTAAATTTGTAACCTTAACATGTTACAATATTATATATCACATATACAAAATATGTTGTAACAATAGAAAAATAATACAATTAACATATATCACATATATATCAATGTATTATCCCGTGAGAAAATGAATCAATAAAGCGAGCTTATATTAGCTAATGTAACGAAATATATCACATATATAATTATACATTAAATTATCGAATCAACACTTGATCCGATAACCCGGCTATAATATTTATAACTGGCTAATATAACATGTACCATTTCATCGAATCAACACTTGATCCGATGACCCGGTTATATCTCATATACCCGGCCGATATCTCATATCGCCAGAATAGAATACGGTATCTCATATTGTATTATTCTCGGTCCCGTACATATCACATATATGCTCCTACTCCGTTTTGCCAGAGCCAGGAAACCTCTGTGTAGGACTCTAAAGAATCGTCAATACGCCGGCAGTAGGTGATGATCATATCAAACACCCACAAGCTGCAAGCGGTCGGCTAAACGTAACAGCCACCCGGGTATTGAGCGATCAGAAGATCAACAAGCAAGCCTGTACATTCTCCTGTGAATCCAATCAGTTACACCCCCGTACAGTCCGGTCTCTTCGTCTGATATGTTGCATATCAAGTCTAGGGGTGGTATACGTCAGACCCCAGTAACCGATAAGTCATGTCGATATAAGGCTCATAACGGGTCGAGAAACTACTGATAACTCTTACGAGCAGTACTCCATATCAGCCCTGGCAAGGGACTTCCAGTTATAGCCAATCGAACACAGCACAACATCAACTCCCTATACCGAGAGAGACGAAACCCCTCCTATCGCTCATTGCCTCCATGTGATTCGGGACTGTACCCAAAATCCACAGTTTTGCACGCCCTCTTGGACGTGGTAAGGTGGAAATCAAATCACTGTGGGAATCACACAAGACTCTATGACGATCTCGGGTCTATAGATTACCCTATACCAGTGTCACCGGAGAACTGCCATCTGACGTGTGGTATATCACCATCTGGGAGTTCTCGGCGAGGCCGTTCAGTGTGCCCAGTCTCCACTGAGCACCCGTACACCATCTTTGATGTCAAACACCGATGGATATGGGATCATCCATCTGTAGGGTTCCTAGGCGCTCTCAAGAGGTCTCACAAGGCATCAACCATGCCAATTTTAAATTTAACGGTGCCGAGAAACCCTAGACTAGATCGTTAACTAGATTTTTAGGCGACATAATGAAACTAGTTTACAACTAAACTAAAAGAACGGAAATACAACCTTTGTAGATCCGTTTCTCCACCTCCATAGCTCCATGATGAAGTCCTCTCCGCTGTCCAAATCGAACCATGACTCTAGCATCGGCTTCATCGGAGAAAAAGCGGGCTAGGTCATCAACGATGATGCCGAAGATGATCTACGTCGAGGCATCACAAGATCAAGCTCCACCTTCACCAAGCCATGAAAGGTTGTGAAGGAAACACCCTATACTACTTGGCAAGAGGTAGAGGATGAAGAAATAGGAGGTGGGTTCACTTTAGAATTGGATTTCTCACTCATTTCATCAAGTCACCATTGATGAAGTCTAGGTTTTCTTCTTGAAGATGAAGAAGAAGAAGAAGCTAGTATATCATAAATGTTAATTAAAATGGAAAAGAAAATGAATACTTATCATATACTAACTATGGTAGAGTGTAGAGAATAGACCATGGTTACTTGGAAGGGTTAGGGTTAAGCATGAAGACAAGAATGGTTACTTTGGTCAAAGCTTCATGAAGCTTCAACTAGAAACAAAGAAAGCCACCATTCTCATCAAAATCCTTTCCAAATAAATGAATAAATAAATAAATGAATAAGCAAAACCCTAATCATCAACTTAACCATGGTTTAATTCTATACACTTAACCAAATAAGCATGTATCATCAAACATGATACAATCATGTGCATAAAAGTATATCACATATACAACTTGCACAAATCAAGTGAGAAAATCCATTTAAAGTGAACCAATAATAGTTAATGCAAAGTAATATATCAAATATATAATTATACATTAAATCATTAAATCAACACTTGATTCAATGATCCGGTCATTTCGCACATAACCGACTAGTATCCAATGTATCGACTTATCGAATCAATCTCTGATTCGATAACTAGGTTATATCGCATACAACCAATCGAAACATTCATCGCGAGAATGAAATACGGTATCACATACACGCATTATTCTCGGTCCCGCACATATCTCATATGCGCTCCTATTTCGTTTCGCTTGAGCCAGGAAACCTCTGTGTAGGACTCTAAAGACTCGTCAATACGCCGGTAGCAGGTGATGATCATATCAAACACCCACAAGCCGCAAGCGGTCTGCTAAACGTAACGGCCACCCGGGTATTGAGCGATCAGAAGATCGACGAGCAAGCCCGCTCACACTCCAGTGAATCCAACCAGTAACACTTACCGTACAGTCCGGTCTCGTCGTCTGATATGTCGCATATCTCGCCTAGGGGTGGTAAACGTCAGACCCCAATAGCTCGATAAGTCATGTCAATATGAGGTCTATAACTGTTCGAGAAACTACTGTTAACACTTACCAGTAAATCTCAGCAACCCTGGCCAGGGATTTCCTGTTATAGCCAATCGAACACAGCGCAACATCAACTCCCTATACCGGGAGAGACGAATTCCCTCCTATCACTCATTGCCTCCATGTGATTCGGGACTGTACACAAAAACCACCGTTTTGCACGCCCTCTTGGACGTGGTAAGGTGGAAATCAAAGCACAGTGGGAACCACACAAGACTCTATGACGATCTCGGGTCAACAGACTACTCTGTACCAGTGTCACCATTGAACTGCCATCTGACGTAAGGTATAGTACCATCTGGGAGTTCTCGGCGAGTCCGTCCAGTGTACCCAGTCTCCACTGAGCACCCGTATATCATCTCTGATGTCAAACACCAATGGATATGGGATCATCCATCGCCCATCTGTATGGTTCGAGAAGGTATACGCTAGTCTACTCTGGTATATCGATGCCCCGTCTCGATACACCCATGACTAGGGACCTTGAAGGATGTACTTATGGAGTAACATGTCCCCACTAGTATGATCCGCATCATAGTCCAGGTAGTCAAGTACACATCCTAAGGGCTTTACCAACATGTAACAGAGAGACAATCAATGTGCACGTTAAGGTAAAGAGTAACCAGATAGCATACTATCATGTCGAGCAAGAAAGTCCTCCCTATATATGTCCCAGCATCCACTACAATATACATCCTATGTACAGTAATGGCCTCTAGGGCATACATATAACTAACAATCTCCCACTTGCACTAGGGTCATCTGTAGCAGTGGTTGTAGTATCTCATACTCAACCATCCCATAAAAGTCTCTCTCTGGGAATAGGCCTTCGTGAGTGGATCCGCCGAGTTGTCCTCTGAGTCTTGCTCTCCTAACCTCGATCACCCTGGAGATCAACTATCTCCATGATCAGGTGATACTGCCTTAGAATATGTCTGGATCACTGATGGGACTGAAGTTCCTTGGCATAAGCCACAACTCCATTGTCACACAATGGGAGGAACATAGTTCATCCCATGAACCAATATACACCCAAACAGCCTCTTTGGTAGCATCTTTAGTAGCGATGTATCGTGCCTTTATCGTCTAGTATGTCACGATATGTAGCTTGGAACTCTTCCAACATACCGTCCCTCTACTGAGGGTTAAGACAATGCCTGCGACTGACATTCAGTCGTCCTTATCACCCTGGAACACTTCCTGTGATTCTCCCCAGGACCAATTGATACCTTCTCACTGCAACTAGTGAGTATCCTAACATCCAAATAGATCCATCTCATAAATCCAAAACCCAGGATTTAGGAGGTATCACTTTGATCCTATATGGAGAATCATTATGATAAGCGGAGATTGACCGAGCGTAGCATAGGAAACTCCTTCCCTATCAAGAGTATGTCTTCCACGTACTCTACGAGGATCGTCACCATACTCCCTACTACCTTTTTGTTTATACAAGGTTCATCTACCATTTTGATGATGTCAACTTCTTTGACTAATACATCAAAACAGATGTTCCAACTCCGCGATGCCTGCTTATCCTATAAAGTATCTTGCACACGTTTTCGCTGCTCCCACTGTTTACGAAGCCCTCTGGCTGTGTACTTATAGACGCTCTCTTCCAAAACATCATTTAGAAAAGCAGTCATGACACCCAACCGCCAGATATCGTAGTCATGGTATGTAGCCGTGGCAAGTAGGATCTGGATGGACTTAAGCATAGCAACTTAGAAAAGGTTTCAACAAAATCCATACCTGGTCAATGATGCAAACCTTTAACAAGTCTAGCTTTGAAAGTCTCAACTTTTCCAAGTACACTAAGTAATCTTCTCAAGATATACTTGCTCCTGATGGGGATTTAACCCTTCAGATATAGCAACCAAAGTCCATACTTTGTTGGTTTACATGGATTCCATCTTAGATCACTAAGCATCCAGCCATTCTTGCAGAGTCTTACTCCTGATGGCCAGCTCGAAACTAGTTGGGTCATCATCTCATGATGAATTCCTCGCTCCCACTGTCATAGAGAAATCGAAACAACTCTCAGGTGGGTGAGGAACCCTACTAGTTCGGCGGAGAGGCTGAGGTTCGTTGGTATCTACTGAATCCTTTGGTTGTACCAAATCATCTGCTGTATTTTGTATAGCTGGAACATTTCCAGTTGTACATAACAGACCTTGCCTCGAGCTTGTCCGGATTTTGCTTTTTGACATAGGCCGGACAACCCCAAATCTTAACTAGCTTAAGACATGGGCTCTTCCCATACCATATCTCATATGGAGTGGTAGGCAACTGATTTGATTTGAACCCTATTCAATAGGTATGCATCTTCTCAAGTGCATAACTCCCATAAGGAAATAGGTAACTCAGTAGTACTCATCATAGAGCACACCTTATCATATAGGGTGTTTCTGCTCCGCCCCGACATACCATCGTGCTATGGTGTATACGGAGGAGTAATGCTGAGAGAGAATCTCATTCTCCTTTAGAATAGTCCAGGAATTCTATGCACAAGTATTCTCCTCCCTGATCTCATCATAGGACATAATACTTTTACCCGTATTGGTTCTCTACTTCTAACTTATATTCTGTGAATATCTCAAAAGGTTCGGACTTGTGTTTCAACAGCAACATATGTCTGAATCTAAAGAGATCATCAGAGAACGAAATGAAGTATAAAGAACCAGTCCTGGCATGTGTAGACAGGGGACCTTCCGTACATCAACATGTATCATCCCAAGAGTTCACTAACTCTTTCTCTGTTTCCAATAAACAGAGCTATGGTCATCTTGTCTTTGTGACATGACTGGCGAGTTTCACAAGATGTAAATTCAAACTAATTTAAATATGCATCTTTATGTAACTCTAGCTAGTCGGGTCATATTGATCTGACCTAGTCTACAATACCTCAAGAAGGATCCGTTCATTTCTGAACTCTTCCTCTTGTGTGTGATCCATATACTAAGAACTGTAGTTTGATTTAGAACATCAATGGTTTTAGATAACGTGCCTGAACCGATCAACTTTTGATATAGGAAATGTTCAAAACATTATCCAACAATATAAAATTTTATCATTTCTTTACTAATAAAGAGAGTGATATGAATTTGTATATCAGGTTCGGTATCTAATAGCATTCGTTGAGAATCAATGTATTGGTAATACAGGGTGACAGTGACCGACAGACTTGGCTGCAACTCTTGCCCCATTTTCTGCCTCATGAAACTTATCACCCGTTCTCAGTTTTTCTACCCTTTTGTAGCCCTATGTAACATATTACATATTTGGGATCCTGATCCGGTATCATATACCCAGGATGCGGAGGATACTGAGAAACAGTTCTTTGTAATGAACACACCCGAAGATGATGCATCAACATGCACTCTCTTCGTTTGGGCGGCATGGGAATCTTGGTATTCGCCTATTTCCTGCTCTGTCTTATAACTATTATAAGTTGGAGCGGGACCACCGTTCCCCAGCTCAGTATAACAAGCGGGTTCGGTCAATTTATCCGTTTTATTATCTTGATTAAGGCGTGATATGGTCGCTACCTGGAGAGAGAGAGAAGAAATCACTCAGCGTGCGCTCTTTCAAGAATAGATTGGTTATTATTTTATCTAATCTGGATGACTCCCACTGCTTTTTATCAAATCTTCCTTCAAACCCTAAAAGGAAAGACTAGCCGGGATTAATTACACACTACAAGTTCGCCAATCTTTCAGCCAGGCCAGTGTCGGTACTTTGAGGGAGGTCTCCCGTGCTTTCGTACGAACCTAATTAATGTAAATCTCGTTTTCCCAGAGGCGTAACCTCGTTAACACCTTTCTAGACACCTACTTGATCGGCTAATTGTAATGTATAAGACTCTCCCAGGAGTAACAATTACTCGCAGCGGGTATCGGGATCCAACTATCTCATAGAAGGTATGCAATCTCATTGCAAATTTCAACACTTGAAATTCTCGATAATATTTTGCCCCTAGCCTCCTATGACCTTGACAAAGGCCAACAAACCATAGGATGCTAGTCAAGTTCAACCCGCCATTTCCTGATTGAATTAAACCCACCCGCACGGCCCTTGACAAAGGCCAACAAGGTCACACGACTACCCTAACTCAATCTGCATCATATGCATAAGCAGATAAGCACCAGTCAGCTACCGCACACTACGCCTTGACAAAGGCCAACAAACGCAGCACGAATACTAACTACTACTTATCTGAAATGACGGAGGGCTACGACAGGTTTTTCTGAAAACCTATTGCGTAATGAACTTGATATCGTTGTAGAATCAAATGATTTTAAAATGGAGTGCTTTTGAGGCTTTTCTAGTTTTGCTAAAGGAGTCACTCCCGATGAAGGGATCGTCGGTCCTTTCCTCGTCGAATGAGGTGCGGGATATATCATATATCACTGTGCAAAGCAGAACTCTTAAAAGCAATCAAAAGACAAACCGAGTGTGTAGCATCTGCCAGTTATTGCTAAAGGAGTCACTCCCGGTGAAGGGATCTCGGTCCTTTCCTCATCGAATAAGGTGCAGGATATATCATATATACCGCTGTGCAAAGCAAGAACTGTAGCTACCTGTTTTATTTTTGAAATTCGATTCTACAACATCTTAGGTTTCTTTTATTTCATTAATCTCATTAATGAAGTCCCATCATTTAAAGTCCCTAAACATCACAGATAAATACGACGTACACTTATGCCATCCGCATTCGCCTCGATGTCCCCTCGTGCACCGTTAGGTTAGGTAACTAACGACAGAGCGGGGCAGGGCTAGCGCGGGTGTAAAACATAAGTAACGTCTATATAATATATCATATATAATATATACTGTATCTATCACAGAACATCACATGATCACATCACAGATATCGCAGCAGAAGAAACATATGAAACATTGGATATACTAGGACGTCCGTGTTTTCAATACTAGCCAGTATAAAACACGGATTCCACGGTCGTGATGAATAGCCAAACCCACACCCCTAGACCCCTACGAGAGTGGCAAGCAACCCTACCAATTCTGGAGTTAGGAGTCCCGGACTCGACTCCTCGAGTTGGTCTCCCACTGGACTCCAGAACCCGGTTACTTGTGCTCCTCTCCTTGGGTCTATCCTAGTGCGGAAAAGTAAATAATATACAAACGGTGACAACTTCCGCAACCTGGAAGTGCCCCAATAAAAGAATATTACATACAAGTTTTTACATGAATGAAAATGAAAAACACTCATCTCACATAAAAAACCCCGAGCTATTCAAACACGACGATCCAATATAACATATCCAGCAACACATAACATCACATGTCATCAACGTAAGTAAATATGCGCATCCCAATTGTCGTTGACATATAGCAACGAAACCGGCGATATCACATATTACACTTACGGTCACAGAAAAGAAAGTGTAAAACTACATCAGTTGGAATCCGCAACCCCTTTAGACATCGCATGCCTAATTAATGAATTCCTTAAGCATCACATGCCTAACAATTATAAACCCCGCATTTTAGTCTCATTATCGAAAACACTTTTCAATATCAAGTCGGGCAATTCAACAAGATTCCCGACAGCCTGATCGAATGCTCGTCGCAAACTTTAGTAGGCGGCCGCACCCCCGATACCGTCGACGAAGTGCACCAAGGCGGAACACCGCTACCCGGAGCACCCGAACGGATGCTTTCGGCGACGGGGTTCTCCTGCAGTCACTTGGTCGGGGCTATGGAGTGAGGCTGTCTATTAAGTTTACCCGACGAGTATCCGCGTACGCTACGTGATTGCGACGGACTTTTGATCGCATCAAAATTTCGTGGCAACCGATCAAGTGAGACTAAACTGCTATGTTTATAACATTCATTCAGTTATCTCATAACTACTTGTGAATTCCTATTATTGTATCACATTCCAGATAATTAGAAAATGTTAAACTTTCCGATCGAACATTCAAACACCCAAGTTTTTCCGATACAGATCAACACATGAAACAAGTTTAAAAACATTCATTTCGTGCCTCAGTACCAACGGTCCAGCCGTAGAAGGGTCAAGCCAACGCCTCACATGTGGCACGCCGTACTGCCCCAAACCCGAAGGTTCAAAGGACAGTTCAAGACGGTCACATAATCGAGTTAAGGTTTGTTGTCTTCTAAAGGGTCCATCGAGTTACTTGCACTACTTAGAACATCTTTAAACCACGGAAAAATCCAACGCTTGGAAATTTCCCGACAGGGGAAAAATTGGGTATTTATATCCGGTCGAACTTTTTAACATATTCTAAAATTTATCCGGAAAGACACATAGACAAAATCTGATACTCCGATCGAAACACCGAATCCCCAAAACAACCCCAGAAAATTCAACTCTTGAATAAAATTTAAAAATACCCAGAGAACTCAGCACTGAATAAAAGAAGTTACTGTGCAAAATTGGGAGGGTGACGTCACACTTTAGCCGCGGAACCGCCGCATAAGCTAGGCTTATGCCGCGGTTCCGCCGCGTATTAGGGGGATCATAAGATAAATTTTGCGCCGTAATTCTTAGAATTCCCTGCTGAATTTTTTAAGCATTTTTAATATGGAAAAATTCCAGTTTTTAGAAAAAGTCCAGAGAGCATGTTTTGAATTAGGGTTTCGGTTCGATCAGACTTCAAACTTTCGTCTGGACTTCGCCTAAGGCTCTAGCTAGGCTCTGATGCCACTGTAGGGTTCCTAGGCACTCTCAAGAGGTCTCACAAGGCATCAACCATGCCAATTTTAAATTTAACGGTGCCGAGAAACCCTAAACTAGATCGTTAACTAGATTTTTAGGCGACATAATGAAACTAGTTTACAACTAAACTAAAAGAACGGAAATACAACCTTTGTAGATCCGTTTCTCCACCTCCATAGCTCCATGATGAAGTCCTCTCCGCTGTCCAAATCGAACCATGACTCTAGCATCGGCTTCATCGGAGAAAAAGCGGGCTAGGTCATCGACGACGATGCCGAAGATGATCTACGTCGAGGCATCACAAGATCAAGCTCCACCTTCACCAAGCCATGAAAGGTTGTGAAGGAAACACCATATACTACTTGGCAAGAGGTAGAGATTGAAGAAATAGGAGGTGGGTTCACTTTAGAATTGGATTTCTCACTCATTTCATCAAGTCACCATTGATGAAGTCTAGGTTTTCTTCTTGAAGATGAAGAAGAAGAAGAAGCTAGTATATCATAAATGTTAATTAAAATGGAAAAGAAAATGAATACTTATCATATACTAACTATGGTAGAGTGTAGAGAATAGACCATGGTTACTTGGAAGGGTTAGGGTTAAGCATGAAGACAAGAATGGTTACTTTGGTCAAAGCTTCATGAAGCTTCAACTAGAAACAAAGAAAGCCACCATTCTCATCAAAATCCTTTCCAAATAAATGAATAAATAAATAAATGAATAAGCAAAAACCTAATCATCAACTTAACCATGGTTTAATTCTATATACTTAACCAAATAAGCATGTATCATCAAACATGATACAATCATGTGCATAAAAGTATATCACATATACAACTTGCACAAATCAAGTGAGAAAATCCATTTAAAGTGAACCAATACTAGTTAATGCAAAGTAATATATCAAATATATAATTATACATTAAATCATTAAATCAACACTTGATTCAATGATCCGGTCATGTCGCACATAACCGACTAGTATCCAATGTATCGACTTATCGAATCAATCTCCGATTCGATAACTAGGTTATATCGCATACAACCAATCGAAACATTCATCGCGAGAATGAAATACGGTATCACATACACGCATTATTCTCGGTCCCGCACATATCTCATATGCGCTCCTATTTCGTTTCGCTTGAGCCAGGAAACCTCTGTGTAGGACTCTAAAGACTCGTCAATACGCCGGTAGCAGGTGATGATCATATCAAACACCCACAAGCCGCAAGCGGTCTGCTAAACGTAACGGCCACCCGGGTATTGAGCGATCAGAAGATCGACGAGCAAGCCCGCTCACACTCCAGTGAATCCAACCAGTAACACTTACCGTACAGTCCGGTCTCGTCGTCTGATATGTCGCATATCTCGCCTAGGGTGGTAAACGTCAGACCCCAATAGCTCGATAAGTCGTGTCGATATGAGGTCTATAACTGCTCGAGAAACTACTGTTAACACTTACCATTAAATCTCAGCAACCCTGGCCAGGGATTTCCTGTTATAGCCAATCGAACACAGCGCAACATGAACTCCCTATACCGGGAGAGACGAATCCCCTCCTATCGCTCATTGCCTCCATGTGATTCGGGACTGTACCCAAAAACCACCGTTTTGCACGCCCTCTTGGACGTGGTAAGGTGGAAATCAAAGCACAGTGGGAACCACACAAGACTCTATGACGATCTCGGGTCAACAGACTACTCTGTACCAGTGTCACCATTGAACTGCCATCTGACGTAAGGTATAGTACCATCTGGGAGTTCTCAGCGAGTCCGTCCAGTGTACCCAGTCTCCACTGAGCACCCGTATATCATCTCTGATGTCAAACACCAATGGATATGGGATCATCCATCGCCCATCTGTATGGGTCGAGAAGGTATACGCTAGTCTACTCTGGTATATCGATGCCCCGTCTCGATACACCCACGACTAGGGACCTTGAAGGATGTACTTATGGACTAACATGTCCCCACTAGTATGATCCGCATCATAGTCCAGGTAGTCAAGTACACATCCTAAGGGCTTTACCAACATGTAACAGAGAGACAATCAATGTGCACGTTAAGGTAAAGAGTAACCAGATAGCATACTATCATGTCGAGCAAGAAAGTCCTCCCTATATATGTCCCAGCATCCACTACAATATACATCCTATGTACAGTAATGGCCTCTAGGGCATACATATAACTAACACCATCGCCCATCATATGGGTCAAGATGCGTATACGCTAGTCTACTCTGGTGTATCGATGCCCTGTCTCGACACACCCGTGACTAGGAACATTTATAGGATGTACTCTTTGACTACCCTGTCCCCACTAGTGTGATCTTATCACAGTCCCAGTAGTCGAGTACATATCCTAAGGGCTTTATCAACATGTGAGAGTAAGACAGTAAACTAATACTAGTCAACATGTTAAGACAAATTGAAACCAAATAGCATAGTATCATGACGAGCAAGAAAGTACTCTCTATATATATCCAAGCATCCATTATAATATACATTATATGTACAATAATGGCCTCTAGGGGATATATATAACTAACAATGAGGAGGTGGCAAGGTAAGTTATGGAGACTTGATGGCTTGCATTGATGGTGAGTTAATGCAGTGGTGCACTCACCCTATGCTCACCTCTTCTCTCTCTCTCTCTTTATCATTCATTCTTTCATTCTCTATCACTTATCTCCTTCTCATTTTTTCTCATCTCCTCGCTTCCTCAAACTGAACACTTGATCTTTCCATCATTAATCCATCACAAACTTCACAAAATCTCACCAAAATCACTTCTTTTGCCTTGATTTGCCTCTTGGATACCTTGGAGCTTGGATAGATAGGATCTTTGAGCTTTCGTGGATTGGTAATGATCTCTATCTGTTCTTTATGATGTCATAGTGTTTTGTAGCCTTTTAGTTTCAGTTTTGATCGTTTAAAGTTAATTTTCGTGCAAATATCGTATTTTTAGTGTCGTATATGATATATGTGATCTGCTGTGACCCTGAAAGTATAGTAGAAAATCAATCAGAGTAGTTGTGTTGTACCTGAGACCATAGGACATCACCTGGAGCACGAACCCCCTTGCTCGGATCTCATCCGGCGAAGAGAAGTCTTTTTCCGGCGACGTCAGATTTTTGAGGGAGTTTGCGTGTGGGTTTTTGTGGGTAGGTGTATGCAGTGGTTTATGTGTGTTTGGTCTTGTTTGATTGTTGAGTTTTCTCTGTATACAAAATCTGGGATCACATAGGTAGTTTCTAATGTTACGACTACGCGCGATACGTTATCCGACACGGTCCGAGAACTTTGTGCTGGTTTTGCTCTTCGGTTGGTTTCGTAGTGTTGCTACGCACGTTAGCCACTAAACGAACACTTGGGAGTATGTTTGGAGTTGGTGTGTCGGTAAAACGTAGTTTGTTCATGTTATTGGTCGTTTGCTAATATATACACTTGCTTTGTTATATTGTTTTGTGTTTAGGTTCGCAGGCGGGGACTTCGGACGCTGCGAAGAAGGGGAAGCGAGTGGTTGGCTTTACTTAGCCAAGATCGATTCTGAGTAGATTTAACATCTACAAGGGAATCGCCTGCATGGCGTTATGCGTCTGGGCTAGATTAAATGACATAACTATTGGTTAGATGTATACGGATATTGATTGTGCATGTGTACCTTTGTTGCATTATCTCATTACCTATTAGGTATGGACTTAGTATTAATGAGACACAACACCATTATTGACGGTTCATGTTTCATGAGCACTAATTGTATGCTACACACACACCGTCGATAATTGCCATGAAACGCACAACTTATATACATACGAGATGTAGTTGACACCTATACATATGTGATAGTGTATGGTTAGGGACATTGAGACATTGATTCATATTTCATTGTGCATATGACATATAGCATACCTGTATAACTACATGCTTACATATATGCCTTGACATGCATACATGCTAGTTACCCATATACCTATATGGTATTGTACCATTAGTGATAGGTATATACACATATGAGACATAGCTACATGTACATCTTGCATACATACTTATGCATATACTTGGAGGGTATTACATCATTACTGATAGGTAGATACATATATCTTGCTATACCTACATGTTTACACATATATCTGGCTATGGCTACATGTTCACCTTTATTTGATGTTATATGGACTTGGAGAACTTAGGAACTGCATGATATATATATTAACTTATTGCAGTTAAATAGCGGTTTTCCTATATATGCTCATATTACTGTTTCATGTTGCATATATTACATTCATGGATTTCATATGATGTTCTCTGATATTTTTACTCCTAAGTATATATAACAGTGGAATGGGATGCTATTATATATATATATATATATATATATATATATATATATATATATATATTAGTGGAATGGGACGCTAATATATATGTATTGATTCATGCAGTTATACTATTCATTACTTGATGTTTTCTGGATTTGAGGACCGTGGTTGTTTCATGAAATTATGCATTATTTGAAAAACTCGGTTTCTCTTGATATGATATTTCAGATTCCACCATGAGATTTCTCGGTTCTGAGCTTATATATTACCCCATACGAGGAGGCGTCGAAGCCGTGTGCGGGTACATGGTGGAACCCGGTTGGTTCTCCGGGGCAAGAAAGGCATTTCGACGGGACATGCCGATGAGCCTGGCTGGGGGGGTTTGCCAACCGGTGATAGTATTTGGACTCGACGGATATCTGGGGGATATCGATCGAGGTTATGTAGGCACATGCCTTGCATATTTCGGATTGTGCTTACCCAGGTTCATACGATGTACGTAGATGAAACAAGAGGGCCAGTCCCAGGTGATGGCACCTCAGATTTGAGTATTTTGTGTCGACACTAGACACTTATTTTCATGATATTTTTGGGTGTAGATGTAGGACACTGAGGTTTCAAGAGACATACTCGATATTGGGTACTGGTTATATTTGTTTTACTTGATATTGGACACTCGTGATATATGATACTTACAGGATATGTGGTCCAATTTGGGGGCTGATTTGTGGAAATTTGGGATTTAGATTGTCTTGATGGACTTTGGTCCTACCACGAGGTCAGGATTCCGTGAGGATGACATGTTTTATCCCATACACCGCATTTATTGTATATGCATTGCTTCATGTATTAGTAGTACCTGATTGAGTACCCTACATGACTGTTGCATTTACATACTGTTATTTTATATGCATTGCTTCATGTATTAGTAGTACCTGATAGAGTACCTTACATGACTGTTGCATACATATTGCCATTTATTGTTCATGTAGTAGTAGTACCTGATAGAGTACCATACATGACTGTTGCATACATATTGCCATTTATTGCTATCATCTTGCATGCATTAGATTCACGTTGTACGTGCATACTTGCGATTTCCTGCATATGTTATTTACTATTCACGAGTTGGCAACTCACCCCCGTTGTGCCACAGTGTTTTGCAGGTAGTCCCTCTGGGCAGTCGAGGCAGGCTTTTCATCTTTCGTATCATCTTTTGCAGCGGATATCACTTCGGCTGACAGTGTACAGTTTTGCTTAGGTGGATTTTGCGGTTATCCGATATTGCTTATTGTATATTCGTTGTATCCTGTACTCTCCATCTATCACTATCATGTATTGACTTAAAGACTGATGTGAGGACGATGTTGTATATTAGTTTGTGACTTGGAGGTCTTTTATGCAGTTTTATTTATATCGTCTTTTCTTCGCTACAGCGCCGTATATCTGTTGTGGTGGTTGTTTTCCGCCTTTGGGCGTGGATTTGCTCCCGTTTGGGGATGCTTTATTTATATCTTTGTTGTACCCCTTTTCCGGCTTTTTTTTACAAAGGAGGTGCTGCCAAAATTTTAAAGGAAATAAAGTTGGACTTTAAAGAATTTGTATTTGAGGTTTCAAAAGCTTAAACAATGTTCTTATCTTTTACTACATTTGTTGGTTAAGATTGCTGGGTTTTCGGCTTACATAGATTGCGTTACGCCTGTGGACGTTGCGTAGTTTAAGGGCCGTCACGTGCCTTTTTCGGGTCGTGACAAGGGTAGGGTATAATCGACATGCGAGCCTTTTCCAAATCAGCCTTGGGAGACATCTCTTTGGAGAGGATGATTCCTTCACAAGCCAGTAGATTACCGCGCTTATAATCTTCCATACTAAATCTTTTCAGTATGGTGTCGATGTACCTGGACTGCGAAAATCCCAACATCCTCTTAGATCTATCATGATAGATCTGGATCCCGGGAATATAAGAGGCATCACCCAGGTCAATCACGGAGAACCTGTATGACAAGAATCCTTTGACTGATTGTAGCATAGAAATGTTATTTCCTATCAAGAGAATGTCATTCACGTACAAGACGATGAATACCACAGTTCTTGCTACAATCTTATTATAAATGCATGGTTCATCTGGATTTTTAATAAAGTCGAATTCTTTGACCGTCTCATCAAAACAGATGTTCCAACTCCGCGATGCCTGCTTTAGTCCATAAATAGACTTAAGCAACTAGCACACTTTCCCGCTACTCACACTCTGAATGAAAACCCTCCGGCTGATCGATATAGACGCACTCTTCAAAATATTCATTTAGAAAAGTCGTCTTTAAATCCATCTGCCAGATCTTGTTAGTTATATGTATGCCCTAAAGGCTATTATTGTACATATGATATATATTATAGTGGATGCTTGGACATATATAGAGAGCACTTTCTTGCTCGACATGATAGTATGCTATCTGGTTGTTCTTTATCTTAACATGTAGACTCGTATTGTTATACTGTCTTGCTCTCACATGTTGATAAAGCCCTTAGGATGTGTACTTGACTACCAGGACTATGATGGAGATCATACTAGTGGGGCCAGGGTAGTCCACAAGTTCATCCTCTAATTGTTCCTAGTCGAGGGTATATCCAGACAGGGCATCGATATTCCAGAGTAGACTAGCATATACGCTTCTTAACCCATATGATGGGCGATGGATGATCCCACATCCATTGGTGTTTGACATTAAAAATGGTATACGGGTGCTCAATGGAGACTGGGTACACTGGACAGGACTCCCCGAGGGCTCCTATGCGGTAGTATACCGATCGTCAGATAGCAGTCCTCTGGTGACACTGGTACATGTTAGTCTGTAGACCCGAGATCATCATAGTGTCTTTTGCGGCTCCCACTGTGCTTTGATTTCCTCCTTACCACGCTCAAAGGAGACGTGCAAACATGAGGATTTTGGGTATAGTCCTGAGTCGCATGGAGGCAATGAGCGATAGGAGGGGTTTCGTCACATCCGGTATTGGGGGTTGATGTTGCGATATGCTCGATTGGCTATAACTGGAAGTCCCTGGCCAGGGCTGCTGCCGAGATTTACTGATATGTGTTATCAGTAGTTTCTTGAACCGCAGACATCGGCATGACTTATCACGTTACTGTGGTTTGACGATTTCCACCCGTAGACTGGATATGGACATATCAGACGAAGAGATCGGATTGTACAGTAATGTTACTAATAGGCTTCATGGATACTGCGACCATGCTTGCTTGTTGATCTTCATATCGCTCAATTCCCGGGTAGCCGTTACGACCAGCTAGTATCGCTGACGGCTTGTAGGTGACTGATGTGATCATTACCTACTGCTGGCGTATTGACGAGTCTTTAGAGTCCCACACAGAAGTTCCATGGCTCAAGCGAAACGAAGTAGGACACATATGTGATATGTGTGTGGGCCTGATTAAATACGAGTATGCGATACCAGTAACATTTTAGGAAATAAAAATATTATTTTAGAATTTAAATAATTAAATTAATAAATTTCAGGAATATTATTAAGTGCAAGGATTGGTTTTAATGATATTGTATAATTATATACCGATAAATTGGGAAATATTTAGAAATCTATATTAATTGTTGATTTTATAAGAATTTATGAAGATTGGGAATTTTACAATTTAGTATACAATTAATTGTATATAAGTTAGTATTACTAAACTCGATTAGTACTTAATCATGCACTGATTGTGTTTTGTGCATGTGACATGCACCATGTCATATTGCTAACACTTGTTACATTTTTGAAAACTTGGCATAAATCCTAAATTGTGCATGGTCTTGTATTTGTTAGAGACAAAAAGAAAAGAAAAGAAAAAGGAAAATGCATGAAGATATTTTAGAGACAAGGAAGCATGGGCTAAGGAGAGAGAGAGAGGGTGAGGGGTCTTTTGACCAAGGCTCATTTCTTCTTCACTCCATTTCGTCATTCTACTTCTCCTTCCCCTCACCATGGCTGCCCTCTCCCTCCACCTCTATCTCCTCACTAGAACCCCAAATCCACATCAAAACATCATATTCCCTTCATTAAAAATGTGCACAAGCTCACTACAACCATGGTGGACTAAGCAAGTTTGGATTTTGAGTACTTGGAGCAATTCAAGAAAATTCTTGAGTTGCCAAATGAGATAATTCTTTCACCATTAGTGTAGTAATTCATTTCCTTTAGCATCTATTTTAGTTTAGAAGTGATTAAGTGAGGTATAGCGGTCTTGGAAAATTCCAAAACAGGTTTAGGGGATTCCTGAGTTGTGATGGTGCAATTGATATGTAATTGGTGACTACAAACCCCCTTAGTGTTAAAAATCTAGATCATACCAGTGACTAAACCTAAAACTTGATTTAGAAACATCCGTGTCGGTTTTGTGTATAAATTGTGCCTATAGGGAATCTGGAGTGACCTGAGACCTTTACGGGAAAAACTAGCAACACTATTAACCTAGATTGAGCACTAGGAGATCATCCTGAGGAGACGAACCCAAACTGAGCAACCCAGGACGAGCATGCCGAATTTTGGGGGTATGTCGCCGGGTCTTTTGTGGGCATTGGTGTTAGGATTGGTTCTATAGCTCACATACCCCATATACAACCCCAATGTATTGCTTGTTTATCCTAATTTCACCTGACCAAAAATAAGGAACCATTTTCTTGAGTTGTTGTTTTGATTTGTGGCTTTTGCATGACTTGAAACTTTGGATATTTCGTTTTGTCTCGGTCACTTGACGTTTCTAGGTCGATATCGAGAGTTGTTTGGTTATTCTTGCATGCTTAGACCATAGGTTTTAACCTATGTGTGATTCGTGTGCCGTCTTGGTTTTCGTCCGCGATTTCCGTTTACGATGCTATGTGTTTATATATGTACGCACCTTCACGTGGACTTCGGATGACGAGGAAGAGAATGGCGACATCGACTTCGGCAAGTAAGGATCAAGTTGAGTATATGTATATCTACGGGGGAAGTCGGGTGGATGGCGTATAGCACCCCCGCAGTTTCGTAGTGTAGCATGCGAATATATTATATATATACATATGTGTATCGTGAGATGTAAATAATTAGCAAGAAAGGCTTTAGGAGATCATGGGTTTGTTTTAGCGTTATTGGATGTTAGTGCTTTTAGTTTAATTTCTTAGTTGTGAAACCCTAAATTAATGGTTGACACACACACACACACATGACATGATTAGGTGTATATGTTTATATGTGTATATATATGTGTGTGGATACGTTGGTACATATATATATATATATATATATATATATATATATATATATACATATACGTATACACGGATGATGAGGATAATATATGATACTTGGAGGTGAGTCGATATGATCGGGCATGATGCCGTGAGATCGGTTATGTGATTTGGGTCGTGTTATGACATACGATATGATATTATCATGGAACATTGGGCGATGTGTTTTCATACACACAAGGATATATGTTTGATGATATTGGTATGTACTAGACTTTATAACGGTACCCTAATTCAGGATATTATGATAATGATACCATATGAATAATGAGGTAAATGTGATATGCGACCCGTATCCGGATTTTCGGGATGCCATACGATGGATTTTACCGTACGAGATATAAATATGATGATTGATCCGCACTCTTGATTCGAGGATGTTGTATTATATATTTTATCGTACGTGACGCTATTGAGGCGGGATCGCCGACTACTAGATATATCGACTCGGAATTTAGGTGGATTTCTTATTCTTTCAACTAGTTCTTTAGTCTAGTCATTTAGTTGATTAGGAAGAGATTGGATCAGGCTCGAGTCATACTTATTTTCAGAAACTAAAGAATCGTGAGTATTTTTAAAAGACAGCCCGAGGGATATTACGGATTTTTCAAAGGACGTACTTTTTCTTAAAAACACTGTAGCCCCTATTTTCTAAAAACCACGATTCGTACTATTTCAAATGCCAAAAACTGTATGACTCGTATATAAAAATGTATATTCTTATATGTTGTGGTTACTACATCTTTTCCATATACTCATGTTGTTCTTATCGCATCGCATGCTTATACTTGTGATTTCTTTTGTTATTATGAACCAATGTTGTCAGGACACCGCACCATTACCGATGATGCGTATGTCTACGAACACTTGCTTGCCGGCTCACACACATCATCATTGGTAATTGCCATGACACGTAAACTTTAGAGAATATAAGTTCATTGATATAACTTGCTAGCTGATAGTTCCAATATGTTATTACTATGCTAGTTTAGATATTGCATTCCATTCTTAGATACCCATGCATGTATATATTCATTTGTCATGCAATATTATGGGGATTTATGCCTGTAATTCACTTTTTATTTACTCTCGAGTTTGGGATTTCGGATTTTCCATGAGATTTTTTGATTTGGAAAAACCGCAAGGATTTTATAAACTCATTTTCATTTCAAATGATAGAAATTTGTGGTTTTCTCGTGATATGATGTGAGAGGTGTCCACCATGAGTTTTCTCGGTTCTTGAGAGGTATCATACACCCGATTCGAGGAGGAGGATGAACCGTCTGCGGGTGCATGGTGGACCCGGTGCGGTATCCCGGGGTAAGATGGTCGTAGATGATGGCGTTGAGCCCGGCAGGGGAGCACTACAGACCGGTTATTTATGACGTGGCGGCTATCCGGAGGATACCGACGTAGTATTGGGATATATATTTTGTGTTGATGCTTGATACAGATTCTCTATTGATTTCATTGATGATGCTTCGGTTTTTACACAAAAATCTCACTAAGATAGCAAAACTGGTTTCTCATTCAAGATGTATTCTGTTTTCATTCTTAATGCATTCGTACATTATATATATGATATGTTGCTACCTGAGGCACTGATACGAGTACTTGGTATTACACTTATGTTTAGATGATTACCCTTGCCATTATTAGATGCTTCAGGTTGTATTTTTTGAGGATATTATTGTATGACCTAGGAAAGAGTCATACATGCGATTTCTTCTCGGTGATGTTTTCTACTCACGAGTTGGCAACTCACCCCCGTTGTGCCACAGTTTCTTGCAGGTTTGGCTATATAGGTTTCGTTGCGTCTTGCTGGCACACCGCTACCTTCCGGGTGATTGCTTTGGTAGGTGGTTCACTTGCATCGTGACCACCATTGTACTTTTATTTATTTCTGTTGTATCTAGCAAACTCCATCAACCAGACTTGTATTATTTGATAGACTTCGAAGACCAGTTGTACATTCTTTCGACCTCAGAGTCCAGCTCTTGTAGTATTATGATTCTTCTCTGGTTTTCTTGGGGATGTTGGTTTCTTTCTGAGTTTTGATCCTCTCCCTTCGGCGTTGTATATTATATTGCTTGCGTGGTTGTTTCTGCCAATTGGCGAAAAGCTAGGTCCCGCTCGGGGATGCCTTTATTCATTACATATATTATGCATGTTTGTACCCGTTTGGGGCCAGTATTTACAAAGGAAACTCTACCGAAATTTTTGGAAAAGACTTGATGTTTTAAAAATGCTTACTACGACTTTCAAAGTGAATTTATATGTTAACTTTTAAATAAGTTTTTCCTTCACTCTCCTTTCAAATGGTTTAGATTTCTGGGCTTTTGGCTTACTTGAATTGGGTGGGGTCCTATAGACTTCACATGATTCAAGTGCCATTCACGTGCCATTTCGGGTCGTGACAAAGTTGGTATCAAAGCGCTAGGTTTAACCTTGGTTCAAGTCTAGGTTTGACTATGCAGAGTCTAGGGCGTATATATAATCGGAACGCAGGCTTGACCTTACGGAAATTAGACTTGGTCGAGGGGGTATTAGACCCGAACATCCGTCGCATAGGTTAAACTTGGTTGATGGAGTAGGTGACATAAGTAGAGTGACGTACTATGTGTATGTTCCGCGGCATAATTTCGATACGCTACTCCGCTTAAGAAGCTTTAGGATGTACATTTCTTATACATTGTATTTTTATTCATTAATATGATCTATCCTCATCGATATCGGTTGGTTGTTTTTGTTATCACGGTTGCACGGGCAGAGAGAGTTGCGGCTAGAGTTGCGGTCAGCATGAGCTCGTCTTGGACGAGGACTGACCAGGGCGAAATTCCGGTGACACACGATTGCATAAATATGTCATTTTATTGTGTTTTCGCGACATGAGTATTTTGATGGATTGTTTTTACTAAGATTTTTCGAACGTTCAGATCAACACCAGAGGATTGGGCCACTGCTAGAGGACGGCTAAAATGTGATGACCGTTAATGTATCGTCTATTCTTGAAGATTAAGGCATTGTTTAGCGTGCGGACGAATGGGCTAGTTGTTGCTGCACTGACAAGATATCGCCCCAAATGTTTGAAGCTTTTGCAGCACGAGTTTGTACTCAGGGATTTGATAGAAGATCACTAGTCACCCTTGGATGAATGACTAGGATTTGTGGTTCGTTTGCATACCCCGATGCGAGGTCTTCAGATTAATTGATTTCAGCTAGAGAAGACTTCACACAGGCACGTTGTGAGTCGGTCGAGGGAGGACGAGCATAAGTGCATCACTCCGATAGTTTGAACGAGTTTACGAGAAGGTAATTGGAAAGATTCGTACAACAGGATATTTGAGATGCCGAGTGCGTAGCTTCGGAAGAGTGACTCAAGATATGAGTATAGCCGTTTGTAGCGCTGTCTATACATCCATGAAGAGACGAGTCCGAATCAGTCCACATTAGAGAAAAGTGGAGTAAGAGGTTCGTACGAGATTTTGACGAGATGGCGTTCCACTCCATTGACATCGGAGATGTGATACGCATGCAGATGCGTTGAATTTGGATATACCTTTTAGAAGAAGTCGTGATGAGTATGCAGCTGTTCCAGGATCGGTCGTATTACGCATCCCAGTTGGCCAGAGTTCGGCATCATCGACGAGACATGTTATGAGTGACCACGATAGTTGACCAGAGATCTTTAGAGGATGTGCCAGAGCGGAACTATTTCCGTCATCATTTCCATATTGGCCCGTTGAGCCGAGGAGTTATATAATTGGCAATCCGCAGTGAAAGACGAGAGCCTAAGGGCATAAGGCGCCAGACCATGAACAGGAGGCAAGTAGATATCTTGCTCTGCTAGCTTTGGATGCACCGACACCTTCTCGACTTTGAAGGAAGGACATATCGACGACAGTGTTTACGATTTACAATTTCGTGAATCGAATATCATGTGTCTGTCATTTTGGATTTCGGTATTTTGGGTGATTTATTTGCATGATTGAGATTTTATGCACCAAGTTGCACTCGACTTCGAATTGATGTCGTTCGAGATGGTTGATTTTGATTTCATGCCTATGGTATGTATATGATTTGACTTGTGCCTTCGGTGTAGTTTTCATGCACTTTTAGTACTTTGATTCGATTTTGTGCACGCTGATGCATGTGGCTGTGAGATTATATACCACGGTATACATGATTTGGATTGAGGTTTGTTGTATACCGTCGATTTTGATTGTGATATTCGATATTTGTTTTCGTGCACCTTGTGCACTTGAGTTGGATTCTTGCGCATACTTGGCGCGCTTGATGCGATTTTGGTGCACACCAGATGCAATAAATCGGGATTCTTCGTGCATATCAGATGCACCTGATATTTTTATCAGGCACACTCGTTGCTCTTGACAGGTGTTTTCGTGCACACCCATTGCACTTAGATTTTATTTCTGTGCATATGTATGGCACATTCATTGATTGTGATTTCTGTGCGCACCAGACGCACGTGGAAGTATTACATATACTATTTAGTATGATTTCCCTTAAGCAGTACGTTTTTATGATATTTACTATTTGGTTTAATAACCGAGCAGGACTGTTCTGAGAACAGTACCTAGGTGTTTTTGCATGCATAGATAGTTATCGAAGGGATTTCCAAAAAAAAAAAAGCTACAGTCTCAATATTTTTCCTATGTGTCCGAGATGACATGAAATACTTTACAAAGGAAACCCTTCTAAATTATTTTCAAAATGGCGAGACGTGTATGTTAAACAAAGGATATATATATATAGTTGTTTTCTTACACTAAACGTCCGCTACTTGTGCCATGATACGCGCAACGCACAGCGACTTTAAAAAAAAAGGGTTTGGCATGCATTTCTTTTCAGATGTTTTGACGAGTTACAACGATGCGTACTGTGTACATGTTATAGTTTTGATATATATCATGTTGATTTTCGTATTGGACTTTGACATTTGTATCTTCATCATAACTCCGATGATTGCGTGATGCTTGACGGAGTTTTGATTATGAGTTATATACTCATTTTCATGCTCATGCATTGCGCTAAGATGTGTTTTAAGTATTTATGATACCGGAGCCCCAACGACTTGAGAGTTTTGCTGAAATGTTTTAGTATTTGGGGGAGTATTAATTAAAATTCGGGGACCGAATTTATTTAACGTTGGAAGATTGTAACATTTCAGGATATAAAAAAATTATTTCAGAATTTAAATAATTAAAATAATAAATTTCAGGATTATTATTAAGTGCAAGGATTGGTTTTAATGATATGGTATAATTATATACCGATAAATTGGGAAATATTTGGAAATCTATATTAGTTATTGATTTTAAAAGAATTTATGAAGGTTGGGAATTTTACAATTTAGTATAGAATTAATTGTATATAAGTTAGTATTACTAAACTCGATTAGTACTTAATCATGTATTGATTATGTTTTGTGCATGTGACATGCACCATGCCATATTGCTAACACTTGTTACATTTTTGAAATTGGCTTCAATCCTTAATTGTGCATGGTCTTGTATTTTTTAGAGGGAAAAAAAAAGAAAAGAAAAAGGAAAATGCATGAAGATATTTTAGAGACAAGGAAGCATGGGCTAAGGAGAGGGAGAGAGAGAGAGAGAGAGAGAGAGAGAGGGTGAGGGGTCTTTTGACTAAGGCTCATTTCTTATTCACTCCATTTCTTCATTATTCTTCTCCTTCCCCTCACCATGGCTGCCCTCTCCCTCCACCACCTCTACCTCCTCGCTAGAACCCCAAATCAGCATCAAAACATCATATTCCCTTCATTAAAAATGTGCACAAGCTCACTACAAGCATGGTGGACTAAGCATGTTTGGATTTTGAGTACTTGGGGCAACTCAAGAAATTCTTGAGTTGCTAAATGAGGTAATTCTTTCATCATTAGTGTAGTAATTCATTTCCTTTAGCATCTATTTTAGTTTAGAAGTGATTAAGTGAGGATTAGTGGTCTTGGAAAAATCCACAATCAAGTTTAGGGTATTCTTGAGTTGTGATGGTGCAAGTGATGAGTAATTGGTGACTACAAACCCCCTTAGTGTTAAAAATCTAGATCAAACCAGTGACTAACCCTAAAACTTGATTTAGAAATTTCCGTGTCGGTTTTGTGTATAAATTGTGCCTACATGGAATCTGGAGTGACCTGAGACCTTTACGGAAAAAACTAGCAACACTATTAACCTAGATTGAGCACTAGGGGATCAGCATGAGGAGACGAACCCAAACAGAGCAACCCAAGCCGAGCAGGCCGGATTTTGTGGGTATGTCGCCGGGTCTTTTGTGGGCATTGGTGTTAGGATTCGTTCTGCAGCTAACATACCCCATATACAGCCTAACTGTATTGCTTGTTTATCCTAATTTCACCTGACCAAAAATCTGGAACCATTTTCTTGAGTTGTTGTTTTGATTTGTGGCTTTTGCATGACTTGAAACTTTGGATATTTCGTTTTGTCTCGGTCACTTGATGTTTGTACGTCAATATCGGGAGTTGTTTGGTTATTCTTGCATGCGTAGACCATAGGTTTTAACCTATGTGTGATTCGTGTGCCGTCTTCGTTTTAGTGCGCGATTTCCGTTTACAACGCTATGTGTTTATATATGTAGGCACCTTCACGTGGACTTTGGACGACGAGGAAGTGAATGGCGACACTGTAGCATTTTGAAAATTTAGAAATTAATTAAATTAATAATAAAGTGATAAATCAAAAGGTTATTAAAAGCAAATAAGTAATTTTCATAAAGTTCTATGTAAAAAAAATTAAATAAAATAATTTAGGATGCAACATAAATAAGATATAAGGGTTTTTGTGATAATTTTAGCTTCATTAATTTAAAATGAGTGTTTTATAATAAACTAAGTTGTGAGGGGTCTTTAGGTAAAGTTTAGGATGTTTGTGCAAATGGGAGTTTGTTAAGGGTGTATATGAAAAAAGAGTAGAAAACAATTTAGATCAGAATTTTATTGTAAATTAAAACAAAATTAGAAGATAAGGAATGAACACCTCTTACTTGCATGCGCGCGCACACACACACACCACCTCCTCCTTACTTGAAATCACTACCTCTAGCTTGATGGCACCTCCTCCATCACCTTATCCCTTTCATTTGTCATATATAAAACTTTTTCAGTTCAGTTGTCAATTAAAATTCTGAAAACTTAAAGAAAAGAAAAGAAAAACAAATCAAAGCATAGAAGAATAAGGAAGATGGAGAAGAAGGAAGCTAGGTTCTAGGTTTTCATTACCATCAAGCTAGGACAAGAGGCTTAGCATCTTGGAGGGTTTATTCCAACAACTTATTGTGGGTAAAATTCTTAATCACAGTAGGAAATTACGGTTCTGTACTCAGTTTAATTTGAAATGAACAAAGTTCTATAAATTCGTATTTTAGTCAAAAACATAGCTCTGTAGTAATCTGCTTTTATTCAGAGGAAAATAAACTTAGCAAAACAGTGATAGAGTGTTATATGTGGAACACAGAGAAAACCATAAGAACACGAACCAGAGGGCTCGGAGTTGGGCCGGCGACAAGAAGGAAAAATCCGGCGTCGCCGGATTTATAGGAAGCTAGGTGGATTTGGGTTGTTAGGTAGGCTTCAGTGTATAATTTTGGCTAATTTGGTGTTATTTAAACAAGTTAGTTTCACTGCAGATAGAATCTGGAAGTTAATATCGGAAAAGATATCTAAAAACACAAAATACGACACGGTTATAACGCGTCGCGATTTAAATTCTGTAGCGATGCTGGTTAGGGTTAAAATCCAGTAAGGTTAAGTGTTTAATAGCTCGATATAGTCGTATACAACATAACTAGTACGTAGGAGCGGGTGTTTTTCATTTCCGTCATGTCGGAGTATCCGTTTCCTTATATAAGTTGATGTGTGTTGTTAGATTCGAATACGGGATTTTCGGAGGCAGCGAGGAAAGGGAAAGGATTGGCAATTCCTGAATAGATTCGACATTTTCCGGTGAGTAGACTAAACATCTACCGGGGAATTTTGTAAAGATGGCGTGTTACGCCCGTAGTTTTATTTAAATAAAAGCTTTATTTTGTTATGCTAAATTGACAACATGCATTCATAACTCACATATATTTTGCTTAGTTGCTAGTACACTTCACAAGTATCAACGAGTTATGCCACTTGCACAGCTTATATGTTACACACATCTCGTCGATATTACCATATCACTTTTACACTTAGTAATTTCTTGCTAAAAATTATTCATATCATATCTTAAACAACGATAACAGTAATAGATTGCATCATTAATATCATGTTAGTATTTGGGTATTTCATGTTGATATAAGAGGTAAATGTATTATTGAGGATTTATGATTTTGAGTTTTGACTACTAATACATAAATCCAGTGATTATCATGATTGATGTATTATGTCCATCATGAGATGTTTTATGATTTGGTTTTATTCCGGACAGAGTGGAGGAGATATACGGTCGTGGATTTTACGTTATCCATACTGAGTGGGGGAGATATACAGTTGGATACATGGTGGACCCGGTCGAGACCGAGGGGCAGAATAGCCGCATTGAAGCGGGGGAGTCTAGCGAGATTACTCGATACCGGATAGAGTGGTCAAAAAATACGGTGTATATCTAGATGATAACGACCGGTATTGTTGATTTCAGGATCATTCGAGGAATGAGGCCTGCGAGAATGGATGTTTTGTGTCGATGATGGACAAGGGAAAATGAGTTTTTATTGGATATAAATGATGAGATTTCATTTTTGATTATGAGATTCGTATTATAGATTCATGATTTCCACAGATAATCATACATCAAAATTGTTCACATTTCAGTTAGTATGATCGTCATATTTATATTATTAACCATTATATGTTAGTTATATTCACTGAGTTGGCAACTCACCCCCGTAGTGCCACAGTTCCTTGCAGGGGTAGAGTGGACGGTTAGCAGCGGCGCAGATCTACTTTTTGCAGCTTTATCACATCTTTTGATAGGTAGGTTATATATGTAGTAATCTTCTCTTTTGGTATTGTATTTTGTATCTAGAAAATCTCCATCAGACCTGTATTTTTGACTTAGAGTGAGAAATGGTTATTTGTATATTGACAGTTGAGATCGTTTAGTTCTATAAATTGTGGTTCCTTTTCTTTATGTCTGGGATTCGTATTGATGTCCTACATACTGAGATTTTATTTTTCCGCTGTTGATATTGTTGATCCCAACTAGGGATGCAACCAAACTTAACACCTTATACTTGTTTAATATTTAAACTTCATAAATTGTGATTTTTACTAAAAACTAAAATTTCTATATAAAGAATTCCATAAAATGGATTTTGATCTTAGTTTTCGGCTTACTTGGACTGTGTGCATATCTTTAGATATGATACAATCTATGTGCCGGTCACATCCAAACTTTGGGTCGTGACAGACACCAACTTCGGAAAGCAAGGATCAAGGTGAGTAGATGTATATCTACGGGGGAATTCGGGTGGATGGCGTATAGCACCCCCGCAGTTTCGTAGTGTAGCATGCGAACATATTATATATATACATATGTGTATCGTGAGACATAAATAATTAGCAAGAAAGGCTTTAGGAGATAATGGGTTAGTTTTAGCGTAATTGGATGTTAGTGCTTTTAGTTTAGTTTCTTAGTTGCGAAACCCTAGAGTAAAGGTTGACACAAACACACACGCACACACACGTGACATGATTGGGTGTATATGTTTATATATATATATATATATTTATATATATATATATATATATTTATATATATATATATTTATATATATATATATATGGATGCGTTGGTACATACACACACACGCACATACGTATACACGGATGATAAGGATAATATATGATACTTGGAGGTGAGTCGTTATGATCGGGCATGATTCCCTAAGATTGGTTATGTGATTTGGGTCGTGTTATGACACACGACATGATATTATAGTGGATCGTTGGGCGATATGTTTTCATACAACCCAAGGGATATTACGGATTTTTCAAAGGACGTACCTTTTCTTAAAAACAACGTAGCCCCTATTTTCTAAAAACCAAGATTCGTGCCACTTCAAATGCCAAAACTGTATGACTCGTATATATAAATGTATATTCTTATATGTTTCCGTTACTACTTCTTTTTCCATATATTCATGTTGTTCTTATCACATTGCATGCTTATACTTGTGATTTCATTTGTTAATTTGAACCCATGTTGTCAGGACACCAACACCATTACCGATGATGCGTATGTCTACGAACACTTGCTTGCTGGCTCACACACATCATCATCGGTAATTGCCATGACACGTACATGTTAGAGAATATTACTTCATTGATATAACTTGCTAGCTGATAGTTCCAATATGTTATTACTATGCTAGTTTAGTTATTGCATTCCTTACTTAGATTCCCATGCATGTATATATTCATTTGTCATGCAATATTATAAGGCTTTATGTCGGTAATTCACTGTTTATTTACTCTCGAGTTTGGGATTGTGGATTTTCTATGAGATTTCTGGATTTGGAGAAACCGCAAGGATTTTATAAACTCATTTTCATTTCAAAAGATAGAAATTTGCGGTTTTCTCGTGATATGATGTGAGAGGTGTCCACCATGAGTTTTCTTGGATCTTGAGAGGTATCATACACCCGATTCGTGGAGAAGGATGAACCATTTGCGGGTGCATGATGGACCCGGTGCGGTACCCTGGGGAAAGATGGTCGCAGATGATGGCGTTGAACCCGGCAGGGGAGCACTACCGACCGGTTATTTATGACGCGGCGGATATCCGGAGGATACCGACGTAGTCTTGAGATTTGATGATATGGGCCAGTCCGGATTGCCGGAGTCCGAGATATTGATATTTGATGATATGGGCCAGTCCGGATTGCCGGAGCCCGAGATATTGAGATATTGGGATATATATTTTGTGTCGTTGCTTGACACGGATTCTCTATTGATTTCATTGATGATACTTCGGTTTTCTCACAGAAATCTCACTGAGATAAGAAAACAGTTTTCTCATTCAAGATGTATTCTGTTTTCATTCTCAATGCATTCGTACATCGTATATGTGATATGTTGCTGCCTGAGGCACTGACACGACCACTTGGTATTACACTTATGTTTAGATGATTACACTTGCCATTATTAGATGCTTCAGGTTGTATTTTATGAGGATATTATTGTATGACCTAGGAAAGAGTCTTACATACGATTTCTTCTCGGTGATGTTTTCTACTCACGAGTTGGTAACTCACCCCCGTTGTGCCACAGTTTCTTATAGGTTTGGTTGTACAGGTTTCGTTGCGGCTTGCGGGCACACCGCTTCCTTCCGGGTTATTGCTTTGGTAGGTGGGTTTACTTGTATCGTGACCACCGTTGTACTTTTATTTATTTCTGTTGTATCTAGCAAACTTCATCAACCAGACTTGTATTATTTGATAGTCTTAGAAGACCAGTTGTATATTTTTTCGACATTAGAGTCGCGCGCATGTATTATTATGATTCTTCTCTGGTTTTCTTGGGGATGTTGGTTTCTTTCTGAGTTTTGATCCTCGCCCTTCGGCGTTGTATATTATATTACTTACCTGGTTGTTTCTGCCAATTGGAGAAGAGCTAGCTCCTGCTTGGGGATGCCTTTATTCATTACTTATATTATGCATGTTTGTACCTGTTTGGGGCCAGTATTTACAAAGGAAACTATGCCGAAATTTTTGGAAAAGACTTGATGTTTTAAAAATGCTTATTACGACTTTCAAAATGAATTTATATGTTAACTTTTAAATAAGTTTTTCCTTCACTCTCCTTTCAAATGGTTTAGATTTCTGGGCTTTTGGCTTATTTGAATTGGGTGGGGTCCTATAGACTTCACATGATTCAAGTTATATGTGATATAACTAGATTATTAAATTCAAGTTATGATGCAGTTTTCTGTTATCGATTCGGTCATATGTGATATAACCAGATTATCGAATCAAGTGTTGATTTGATAATATGATATACAGATAAATGATATTAGTCGGTCATATGTTATATAACCGGATTATTAAATCAAGTGTTGATTTAATAATGTGATATATATTATATATGATATAATTATATCTTAACTAATATCATTAGCCCACTAATTATTCTTCATTATATATATATATTAATATATATGATATATATATATATATATATATATATATATATATATATATATATATATATATAATAACGAAGCATGGCATATGAATTTCTATTTTGTGAAAATAGAAATGAGGTGGAAAATGAGAGCATGGTTGCAAGCATGGGATTTACTTTTGTTTATTCATTTTAACTCACTATTCAAGCATGGTTGCAATTTTACATTGCATAATTCCATGGATGAATGGGTGAGGGGTCAAGAGTTGTCATTCATAGCCCATTCTCAACACTTAGCCATTTTTCTTGAGTTGCTCCCATGGTTGCTCTCTCGCTTCTTCTTCCTCGTCATGTCATGTTTCAAGATTCAACCCTCACATGTGATGTGAACCATGAAGCATGAACACAAACTTGTGAGCTTTTAACATCCCCTACGTGACCATCCTACACTTGACTAGCGATCGAGTGTAGCGTGTTTCCTACGCTAAAGAGTTTAGTGTAATGGTAGCTTGAGTTGGAGGGACTTCGCATGGATCATCTTTGGCACGAAGGTCATCGGAGGAAGCTCGTTCAAAGCCTCAAGTGGAGCCTAGTGGAGTCACGGGACTACTACATGGAGTAAGTGAAGTGCAGGACCGGTCTACAAAGGTTGTATTCCTTGTTCACTTGATGTAAAGAAGTTTACATGTTGTATTGTCTAATTATCTAGTTAAGATTCTAGGGTTTGGGTTATTTAGCATGGAAAATTTTTGAAAATGGCATGGATGATGCCTCCTGAAACCTTTTTGTCGTTCCTAACAACCCAACAGTGGTATCAGAGCCAAGCTAAAGAATAAGACGATGTTTTTAGAATCACGAAACCGAAAAACTCTGAAACAACAAAACCCTCAAAATCCAGTTTCTGTCAATTTTAAAATGATCCAAAAAAATTATTTTAGCAACTACAGAATGTTGTATGTGATACAACTAGAACACTATAGAAATTCGAGACAAAACCACCGGATTTTAGCCGGCGACTTTCATGAAAAATCCGGCGTCGCCAGTTTTGCTAACTCCAATTTGGCACGAAATTTTTTGGTGTTCTCAGGGCTTGATTTTGGGGTTTCTGGTATTGTTTGATTAACCCAGTTTTCATGTGATGTTAACAGTACTATTGGGGATAATACGGAGTGTTTCGTAGTCTCAATTCTAACAGTTTTTGGGTTAATTTAGACAGCGTTAAAAAGTTCGAACGAATATTAAATACCTAATTTTCTCTCTCGCTGGAAATTTTCCAAAAGTTAGATTTTCTCCAAGTTAAAAACATTAAAATATCATGAAAGTAATTCTATAGACCCTCTAGAAGAACGAAACCCTAACTTGATTCTATGACCGTAAGAACCGCCACCAAACCCTAAGGTTTATGGTAGTTCCGCGGCGCCATAGGTGAGGCAAGGGTTGGCCCTTCTACGGTTGGTCCATAGGCACTGTGGCATGTTATGAGTAATTTTAAACTGTGCTCAAGTGTTGAGCTATTTGGGAAATTTTGGGTGTTTGTTGATTCGATTGGAATGTTTAACATCGTCTAGCTATTTGTGGAATGTGATACAATATTTGGAATTCATATTGTTAGACATGAAATTCGAAGTATGTGATATTTCGGGTTTATGATGTCTAAGGTGATTGTGGATCCCAAATGTTGTAGTTTGACATTTTCTTTTCTGCGACCATAAGTTTAATATATGGTGTATCGCCGGTTTCGTTGCTATATATCAACGAAAATTGGGATACGCATATTTACTTACATTGATGACATGTGATGTTATATGTTGCTGGGATATGTTATATTAGATCGTCGCGTTTTTGAATAGCCGGTTTTTTTTGCGTGAGATGAGAGTTTTTCTTTTTTCATTCATGTAAAAGCTTGTATGTAATATTCTTTTATTGGGGCACTTCCGGGTTGAGGATGTTGTCACCCTTGTTGTATATTATTTACTTTTTCACATTAGGATAGACCCAAGGTGGGGAGCATAAGTAACCGAGTTCTAGATTCCAGTGGGAGACCATCTCGAGGAGTCGAGACCGGGTCACCTAACTCTAGAATTGGTAGGGTTTCTTTCCGCTCTAGTATGGGTCTAGGGATGTGGGTTTGGCTATTCACCGCGACCGTGGAATCCGTTTTTTTAATGGCTTAATATAAAACACGGACCTCCTAGTAAATCCAATATTTCATATGATGACTTCTGCTGCTGATATTCTGTGATGTGATCACTTTATATGCATGAGACGAATGCTTTATTATTATATATATGATATATAATAATTGTTACTTATGTTTTGCACCCGCGCTAGTCCCGCCCCTCTATGCCGTTAGTTAAGTAACCTAACGGTACATAACGGGACACTGTGGCTAATGCGGATGGCATAAGCGTACGTTGTATTTTCGTTTCTTCTGTGATGTTTAGGAAGAATAATTGATGGGACTTCATTAATGAGATTAATGAAAAGAAAAGAAACTTAATGATGTTGTGGAATCAAATTTTCTAAAAAGGGTAGCTCTAGTTTTTATTTTGCATAGCGGTATTCCTTGTAGAATATCCAACACCTCATTCGATGTGGAAAAGGCCGAGTTCCTTTCAGCGGGAGTGACCTCTTTAGCAAAAGCTAGCAGATGTGAAAACCCACTCGGTTTTGTTTTTGATTGCTTTTATAGTTCTTTCTTTGCATAGCGGTATTCTATGTAGAATATCCAGCACCTCATTCGATGAGAAAAGAGCCGAGATCCCTTCACCGGGAGTGACCTCTTTAGCGGAACTAGTAAAAGCCAAAAAAACACTCCTTTTCAAAATCACTCGATTCCGCAACGATATCAAGTTCATTACGCAAAAGGTATTCTTAAAAACCCGTCATAGCCCTCCGTCATTTCAGAGAAGGACTATTTAGTATTCGTGCTACGTTTGTTGGCCTTTGTCAAGGCGTAGTGTGCGGTCGCTGACTAGTGAATATCTGTTTAAGCATGTGATGCGATTGGATTAGGGTAGTCGTGCGACCTTGTTGGCCTTTGTCAAGGGTCGTGCGGGTGGGTTTAATTCAATCATGAAATGATGGGTTGAACTTGACTAGCATCCTATGGTTTGTTGGCCTTTGTCAAGATCATAGGAGGTTAGGGGAAAAAGTATTATCGGGAATTTCAAGTGTTGAAATTTGCAATGAAATTGCATACCTTCTATGAGATAGTTGGATCCCGATACCCACTGCGAGTAAGAGTTACTCTTATGAGTATTTTACACATCATAATTAGCCGATCAAGTAGGTGACTAGAAAGGTGTTAACGGGGTTACGCCCCTTGAAAAACGATTTTTATTTTAATTAGATCCGTGCGAAAGCACGGCAAACTCCCTCAAAGTACCGGCACCGGCCTGGCTGAAAGATTGGCGAACTTGTTAGGTGTAATTAATCCCGGCTAGTCTTACCTTTTTGTGTTTGAAGGAAGATTTGATAAAATCAGTGGAAGCCATCCTGATTAGATAAGATAGTAACCAATCTAATCTTGCAAGAGCATACGCTAAGTTTTTTTCTTCTCTCTCTCTCCAGGCAGCGACCTTGTCAGGCCTTAATTAAGATAAAAATATGGATGTATTGACCGAACCTGCTTGTTATACTGAGAAGGGGAACGTTGGTTCTGTTCTTTCTTATAATTGTTATAAGACTGAGTAGGAAATAGGGGAATATCCGGATTACCATGCCACCCAAACGAGGAATGAGCATGTTGATGCATTTTCTTCGGGTGTGTTTGTTACAGAGAACTGTTTCTCAGTACACTCTACATCCTGGGTACTAGATACCGGATCTGGATCCCACATATGTAATATGTTGCATGGGCTAAGGAAAGATAGAGAACTGGGAGTAGGTGATCATTCTCTAAAAGAAAGGAATGGTGCAAGTGTTGCAGCCAAAGCAGTTGGTAAATATCACCTCGTATTACCTAAAGGGAATACTTTGATCTTGAACAAATGTTATTACGTGCCCTCTATGATATGCAATTTAATATCAATTTCTTTATTAGATAAAGAAGGATATAACTTTGTAGTCGAGAATAATGTTATGAACATTTACCTAAATCAAGTGTTGATTGGGTTATGTGCGTTATGTAACAGTTTATACGTTCTAAATCAAAACACAGTTCTTAACGTACAAAACACACATAAGAGGAAGAGTTCGGAAATGAACGAATCTTTCTTGTGGCATTATAGACTAGGTCATATGAATGCGACACGACTGGCTAAGTTACATAAGGATGGATATTTGAATCCGTTCGAATTTTCATCTTATGAAACTTGCCAGTCATGTCTCAAAGGCAAGATGACCAAAACTCCGTTTACTGGACACGGAGAAAGAGTTACAGAACTCTTGGGACTAATACATAGTGATCTATGTGTAGGGTTCCTAGGCACACTAATGAGGTCTCACAACAGATCAAACATGCCCAATTCAAATTTTTTCATGTGCCTACAAACCCTAATACGGATCGTTAACTAGATGATAAGGCGATGCAAGCAAGTAAACGACTTTATTGCTAAAGGAAAGTGACTACAACCTTTGTAGATCCGGTCCTCCACTTCTTATGCTCCGTGATGACGTCCCTCCGCTGTACCTATCGGAATCCGGACTCTGGCGAAGGTTTCGTCGGAGAAATGATCGGGTTAGGTCGTCGACTTCGATGCCGAAGATGATCTACGTCGAGGCAACTCAAGATCAAGCTCCAACTTCACCAAGTCATGAAACTTGTGAAGAAAACACCCTATACTACTTGGCAACTGGTCGAGGATGAAGAAATAGGAAGTGGGTTCACTTTAGAATTGGATTTCTCACTCTTTTTCTCATGTTGCCATTAATGGTAGCAAGCTCTCTTCTTGTTGAAGAAGAAGAAGAAGAAAAAGAATATGATAGAATAAAAAGAATTAACTTAAAAAGAAAATCCCATTCATTTTTATCATAATAGCAACCATGGTTAAGTGTAGAGAATGAACCAAGGTTAGGTGAATGGTTAGGTTTAGGAAAAGAACAAGAATGGTCAAAGCTTCTTGAAGTTTCAACAAAACAAACAAAATAAACAACCATATCTTTTCTTTTCCTAAAATAAAGAATAAATAAATAAACTAAATAATCAAGAGAAGATAATAAAACCCTAACCATTCACTTAAACATGGTTTAAACTAAACATACACCCAAACTTGCATGTATCATCAAACATGATACAATCAAGTGCACAAAAATATATCTTATATACAATGTGCACATCAAGTGAGAAAATCCATTTTAAGTGAACCAATACTAGTTAATGCAAGGTAATATATCAAATATATAATTATGCATTAAATCATTATATCAACACTTGATTTAACGATCCGGTCATATCGCATATGAACGACTAATATCCAATGTATCGACTTATCGAATTAATCCTCGATTCGATAACTAGGTTATATCGCATACAACCATTCGATACATTCATCGCGAGAATAGAATACGGTATTGTAAATCCACGTTGCGACCCCCGGTTCTTACGGGGAGGCGGAAACGGTATAAAAATCAAATTTTTAGCGCATGGGGCAACATGGACTAACAAAGTCGGGATCTTTTCTAAACTAAACTAGCAAACATGCAAAGGAGAGTTAACTACTCGGCAAGTGGTTATACCTAACTTGAACTCCTTCTTCTTGAAACCTAGTAGAGGTTGATGGTTCTCTTCTCGTCGCCTTCTTCCGTCGAAGATGGATCCACCTGAGGGTTCAACCTTCGGGCTCTTTCTCGAACTTGGAGAGAACTAGAATCTTCGGCTTGCTAAACCTTTGATCCTAGAGTGAGTAGAGAGTGTCTAAAGGGTGCTTTTCTTTTAAGGAGAGGGATTCTCAACACATGAGAAGGATTCTTCTCCTTTTGCTAGAGGAAGAAGAAGATGAAGTGAGGAGAGAGAAGCTCAATGATAGAATGAGCTCTTTTCTTTTTGCAACCATAACAAAAAGCAAAAGAATTATCAAATTAATAATAATAATGAAAATGAAAAGGTTTATGGAAGGTTTAGGAATGACCATTATCATTTGAAACATTAAATGAATTTGCTAGAATCAAAGAGCATCTTTCTTTTGTAATGATGGTGGTCAAAACTTCAACCATGGTCAACAAGTCAACCATGGTCAACAAGTCAACAAAAAAACCAACCATGACACAATTTCATTTTATTAATATTATTAATTGATATAACATAAATCCATTAGGGTTTGGAAAAAGACGACTGTCAACTGTGCATACGCACCCGTTCCGAAACCCTAATGAAAGTCCTCTTCCTCCTCCTCAAATAACTGTGCATACACACCTGCATTCTTGTTCCGAGGAACATGAATACTGAGAGATAAAAGCAACCCCAAAACATATACCAGTATCTGACTCAAACCAGAGCCTGCCAGTAATATCCGTCCGGACTCCAAACGTGCACAAGTGCGCGGATGAGAACGAACCCTGTCGCAAAACCATGCGACCTCTACTCTGTTTTGCCCAGAGGCGAATACCCTCTGTGTGGGACTCTAAAGACAAGACACTACGCTGGCAGTGGGTTTAACTACAGACCGCAAGCGGCACTAGCTGTGCGTAACGGTCCCCAGGAAGATGCCGACAAGAAGGCTGACGAGGTGAAACCCCATCTGTACTCCTACTGAGTCTGAATGTGACAGTCTCCGTACAGTCCGGTCTGTTCGTCTAATACATCGCATGTCGGGCCTAGGGGGCGGTAAAACGTCAGTCCCCTAATAGCGGTACAAGTCGTGTCGGAGTGAAGCCCAAAACACCCTGAGATAACACTGGAAGCCTACCAGTATATCTCGCTTGCCCTGGCCAGGGACTACTCGTGTAATGGCTCTCCTAGACACAGCGCGATGTCAACCCCCAATACCGGGAGAGACGAATCCTGTCTAACCGTCACTGCCTCCAAGTGCTTCGGGACTGTACCCAACTACTACCCGTTTGCACGACTCCTTTGAGCCGTGGTAGGGTAGTAATCAAAGTACAGTGGGAACACACTCGAGGCGAAGTGCCAGTGTCAAGTCAGCAGACTAAGCTGTACTCATGTCACCTGGGAACTGATAACTGACGATAGGTATAATACCAACCTGTCAGTTCCCGACGAGTCCTGTCCAGTGTACTCGTAACCCAACGAGCACCCGTATACTATCTCCAGTACGACGTACTGATGGCTGTGGGACAGACCATCTCCCACACTGGGATGAGAAGCGCATACGCTAGTCTACTCCGGAGTATCGATGCCCTGTCTCGATAGTCCTACGACTAGGGACCTGTATAAGGATGTGCTTATAGATTACCCATCCCCCACTAGTGTGACTGCCATCACAACGCTGGTAATCAAGCAAAGATCCTAAGGGCTCCACTAATGCGTATAAGTGATATACTGAAATAAACACAAGTACACATTGAAGTAGAAACAAACCAAGTAGCATACTACTATATTGAGCAAGATTGTTTATACAAGGTGAATATCCCAAGCATCCATTAAGTAATATACAAACTAGTATGATACAGTAATGGCCTCTAGAGCATATACACTAACAATCTCCCACTTGCACTAAGGCCATGTACTGGCGTATCGAAGACCTATCATCTCGATCAGCCGCTCGAACTGAGTCTGGGGCAGTGCCTTGGTGAATGGATCTGCAGTGTTTTCTTCTGAAGCAACCCTCCGAACCTCGATCTCCTTGCGATCCACGATCTCCCTGATCAGGTGATACCGCCTCAAGATGTGCCTGGATCTCTGATGGGACCTGGGTTCCTTCGCTAAAGCTATAGCCCCGTTGTTGTCGCAATACAGAGGTATTGGGTCAACAATGGACGGAACCACCTGAAGTTCTTTTAAGAGCTTCCTCATCCAGACAGCTTCTTTTGCGGCATCAGATGCAACGATATATTCCGCTTCCATAGTCGAGTCTGCAACGGTTTCCTGTTTGGAGCTCTTCCAACACACCGCCCCTCCATTGAGGGTAAAGACAAAACCCGACATGGACTTGGAATCATCCTTGTCACTCTGGAAGCTGGAGTCAGCAAAGGCCTCGATCTGGAGGTCTTTTCCGCCATACACCAAGAACATCTCCTTAGTCCTTCTCAGGTACTTGAGAATGTTCTTTACCGCTATCCAGTGTTTCTCCCCAGGGTTTGACTGATACCGGCTTACTACACTCAGTGCATAAGCTACATCCGGTCTGGTACACAACATCGCATACATTATAGAGCCTACCGCAGAAGCGTAGGGTATAATAGACATGCGATCCCTCTCCAAATCAGTCTTGGGAGACATCTCTTTAGAGAGGGTGATCCCGTGACAAGCCGGTAGGTTACCGCGCTTGGAATCTTCCATACTGAATCTTTTCACTATGGTGTCGATGTACCTGGACTGAGAAAGTCCTAATATCCTCTTGGATCTATCACGATGGATCCGGATCCCCAGGATGTATGAGGCATCACCCAGGTCTTTCATGGAGAACCTGTGTGACAAGAACCCCTTGACAGATTGTAGCATAGGAATGTCATTTCCTATTAAGAGAATGTCATCCACGTATAAAATGAGGAATACTACAGTTCTCGCTACAAATCTACTATAGATGAATGGTTCATCTGGATTTTTGATAAAGCCAAATTCCTTGACCGTTTCATCAAAACAGATGTTCCAACTCCGCGATGCCTGCTTTAGTCCATAGATGGACTTAAGCAACTTGCACACCTTTCCGCTGCTCCCACTCTGAATGAAACCCTCTGGCTGATCCATATAGACACACTCCTCTAAATTTCCATTCAGAAAAGCGGTCTTTACGTCCATCTGCCAAATCTCATAATCGTGGAAGGCAGCAATGGCAAGAAGGATCCGAATGGATTTCAGCATAGCCACTGGAGAAAAGGTTTCGTCATAGTCCAAGCCAGGTCTTTGACGGAAACCCTTTGCTACAAGTCTAGCTTTATAGGTCTCAACCTGTCCATCTACACCAATCTTCCTTTTGAAGATCCACTTGCATCCTACGGGTTTTACCCCGTCTGGAGCAATGTCCAACGTCCATACTTTGTTGGTGTACATGGACTCCATTTCGGTCCGCATTGCATCCAGCCATTTTACCGAGTCAACGCTCTGAACGGCCTGCTGGAAGCTAGTAGGCTCATCATAATCTATGATGCAATCCTCTCTATCCCCGTCTATGAGAAAACCGTAGTATCTCTCAGGCGGATGAGACTGCCTACTACTTCTGCGGAGCGGCGTAGGAATGTCCTGTTCATTTGAACCCTCTGGTTCTACTAAGCTTTCAGTAATAGTTTGTGGTTCTGGAATTTCTTCCAGTTCTACTGTGCTCCCACTAATTTCCTTTTCTAAGAACTGGTGTTCTAGAAAGTGGGCATTACGAGAAACAAGGACTTTTTGTTCCTCTGCGTAGTAAAAAAGATACCCCCTGGTGTTCTTTGGGTATCCCACAAACTTGCACAGTACTGAGCGTGCCTCGAGTTTGTCCGCATGATGCTTTTTGACAAAAGCCGGACATCCCCAGATCTTCAGATATTGAAGATAGGATTTCTTCCCACTCCATAACTCATATGGTGTGGTAGGCACAGTCTTAGTGGGAACTCGGTTCAAAAGGTACGCAGCTGATTCTAGCGCATACCCCCAGAATGATCGCGGTAACTCAGCGTTACTCATCATGGACCTTACCATATCCAATAGGGTGCGGTTCCGTCTCTCCGATACACCGTTATGTTGCGGAGTGTATGGAGGAGTAAGCTGAGAGAGAATTCCATTCTATTTTAAGTAGTTCAGGAACTCGGCACTCAAGTATTCTCCACCTCGATCCGATCTTAGAATCTTGATACTTTTGCCGGTTTGTTTTTCTACCTCATTCTTATATTCCTGGAATTTTCCAAAGGCTTCGGATTTATGTTTCATCAAGAAGACATGTCCGAACCTTGAAAAATCATCCGTAAAAGTAATGAAGTAAGAAAAACCGCTTCGCACAAGTGTAGACATTGGACCGCACACATCGCTGTGTACGAGTCCCAAGAGCTCGCTCGCTCTTACTCCGTGTCCAGTGAACGGAGTCTTTGTCATCTTTCCTTTGAGACAGGATTGACAAGTGGCATACGATTGATATTCGAACGGATTCAAATACCCTTCTATATGTAACTTAGTCAACCTTCTCTCATTGATGTGACCCAGTCTACAATGCCACAAGAAAGCCTGATTGATATCTGGAGACTTTCTTTTGTGTGTATTCTGGATATTAAAAATCTGTGGTTGGTTTAACACGTATATACCATTGCTCAGTGTACCTGACCCAATCAGAACTTGATTAAGGTGAATGTTTACAACATTACTAACAAACGCAAATTCATAACCTTCTTTAGAAACTAAAGATACAGAAATGATATTATAAGTTGCGTTGGGTACAAAAAAGCAATTACGCAAAACCAAAACATGTCCATCTGACATTCCCAGGTGATAGTCCCCCACGGCTTTAGCATCCATGCTAGCTCCGTTCGCAACTCTGAGGGTCATGTCACCTGCCTTCAAAACCCTACGGTTTCTCAACGCCTGCAAAGAATTACAGATATGAGATCCTGATCCGGTATCCAATACCCAGGAAGTAGAGTTTATAGAAAGACAGTTTTCAATAACATACACACCTGAAGCTGAAGCCGCAACCTGCTTCAGTTCCTGTGTCTTGGCCTTCCAAGCCCTGCAATCTTTCTTCCAGTGTCCACTCTTATGACAATAGAAGCATTCCTCCTTTCCCACAAGCTTCCCCGCAATCTTTGTTGCCATTTCTTTTCCCTTCGTACCCACTTTACTAACACCGCCCCTTGGTTTGGCGGGGGCTTTCTTCCTCTTTCCCTTGGCTTTCGCCTTGGACCTAGAGGAAGAAGATCCTCCTACAAACAAAGCGGATGTTTCCCTACCTTTCTGTAGGGTGCCCTCTGCGCTCCTCAGCATGTTGAGGAGTTCTGAAAGTTCAACTTCCTTTTCTTGTAAGTTGAAGTTCAGTATAAACTGGGCGTAAGTGGATGGAAGGGACTGGAGAATTAAATCCGTATAGAGTTCACTTTCCAACGTGGTCCCAAGTTCCGCGAGCTCCTCAATGTAGCCAATCATCTTAAGCACGTGGTCCGCTACCGATGATCCGACGGCCAACTTTGCCGAAAACAACTTCTTCGACACTTCGTATCTTGCGATACGAGACTGCTCTCCATACAGTTCTTTTGTATGAAGAAATATGGATTCCAAATCCATATTCTCGTGCCTCCTCTGATGTTCGTTGTCCATAGAGGCAAGCACGAGGCACCTGGCCTTCGCGCAATCAATCTCCCAAGTCTTACGGATTTCCTTATCCGCGACGGTGGAGGTGGGACCTGGGACAGGGGGAGCTTTGGTGGTAAGAAGATACCCCAGCTTGTCGTAAGTGATTGCCATCTTGACATTCCTGAGCCAATCTTTGTAGTTTGGCCCTGTCAATATATTTTTAGCTAGAAGTAACTTAAGTCCAGTCATGTCGATTGGTCGCTGCAATTAGGAGAGAGAGAAGAAACACTTTAGCACGATGCACTTGCAAGTTTAGAGTGGTTTTTAATTTGTCTAAACAGGATGGCTCCCACTGTCTCTCGAATCCCTCCTCAAACCATAAAGGAAGAATTAGTCGGGATCAATCCCACCGCACAATACTTGCTAACCGTTCAGCCAGGCCAGTGTCGGTACTTCGAGGGAGGTTTTCCAACGCTTTCGCGAAGTTCCTTAATTAAATAACCTCTTTTCCCTGGGGGCGTAGCCCCGCTAACACCTTTCTAGGCACCTACTAGGTTTATAGCATTGATCGTTTAGTGAGAAATTTCCCGAGGAGTAGCATATACTCACAGTAGGATCGGGATCCAAATATCATCGCGTGACGAAACTGAAGGAATCCTACCAGAATCACCACACTCCAAATGGTATGCAAATCTAGCAAGTTTCAGTACTTATGAAACTCCCGATGTGGATTTTTGCCCCATGCTCTTATGACCTTGGCGTGAGGTCAAAATGTCATAAGTCACATGTCAAGTTCTTCCCATCATTATCCTGGTTAATTTGAACCCACCCGTACCTACCCTTGACGTAGGCCAAAATGGCAGTACGACTGTCTCAAACCAACGCATTCTATCTATGCAACAGATAAATATTCGGTAGCTACCAATCACTATGCCTTGGCGTGAGGTCAAAATACATAGCTTGAATACTACCGTACATTTAACTGAAATGATGGAGGGCTACGAATGGTTTTGGCGAAACCGTGAACTTGATATAATCGATGGAACGAGATAGCTTTTAAAAGGAGTGGCTCAAGATCCGTGTTTAAAAGTTAGTTTTGAAAAGAACCGAGTGGTTTTTCGAAAGTGTTCCAACGACTTTAACTTGGTTTATTATCTTGCATTAGTTCTTTTAATGCGTGATATTCTTGCATTAGTTCTTTTAATGCGTCCTATCATTTAATCCTACCATTGCAGAAAACAACCAAAATATGACGTACGCTTATGCTATTCGCATTCGCCACTGGGCCCCGTCATCACCCGTTAGGTTACTTAACTAACGACAGAGCGGGGGCTGGGCTAGCGCGGCTGTAAAACATAAGCAACGCCTAAATAGTTATAGATATAGCAATGATAGACATTACAGATCACAGATGAATACATGGGATATACTAGGAATCCGCAATCCGTTCGAGCCTGCAACGAAAAGCGGATTACAAGATCGCGGTGAATAGCCAATACCCCACCCAAGACCCCTATGGGTGCGGCAAACTACCCGCCAAGTACTCGGCAGTTTGTGCACCCCTCCTCCATGGGTCTATCCTAGGAGCAAAAACAGTAAAAAGAATTATACAATGACGGCTACAACCCCGACCCGGTTGTGCGGCCAAACAAATAATAATATTACATCAATTTACATTTACAATGAATGAAAGAAAAACAAAAGCTCATCTCACATCCACCCCGGCTATTCACCCGCGACAGTCCAACACATTCATATACACATTCCAATATCAAACACAGATCACAGAGATGTATAACCCCGACTAATCGACTTATAGCGATTAGCCGACGTTCAATACATTCAAACATCACAGATATAACCAATATAGTCCAAGTGTAGTGAAGTTCGGAAAAAATACGGAATTATAGGCCCCCAAAAACAAATTTCTATTCTGGAAAATCTGGGCACATATAATATATCTTAAAAATCCTAAAACCCTACCAGAAGAACACTGCACGAAACCCGATCACGAGAGGACCCTAAATGGCGGCGGTTCCGCGGCAAATGCCTACCTCATGCCGCGGAACCGCGGCGGTTTGAAAGAAACATGGGATCGTTTTTCTTGGGTGTTCACATAAAACCCTGAGCCGAATTTAGGTGTATAACAAATCTTGTTTTGACCAGAAAAATTTTTAACAGAAACTAGGGTTTTGTAAAAGTTTGGTTTTTGGATTTTTCGGTTCCGAACTTCGTTACACTTCACTACCAAGCTAGTTTAATTTTAGTTAGGCTCTGATACCACTGTAAGTCCACGTTGCGACCCCCGGTTCTTACGGGGAGGCGGAAACGGTATAAAAATCAAATTTTTAGCGCATGGGGCAACATGGACTAACAAAGTCGGGATCTTTTCTAAACTAAACTAGCAAACATGCAAAGGAGAGTTAACTACTCGGCAAAGTGGTTATACCTAACTTGAACTCCTTCTTCTTGAAACATAGTAGAGGTTGATGGTTCTCTTCTCGTCGCCTTCTTCCGTCGAAGATGGATCCACCTGAGGGTTCAACCTTCGGGCTCTTTCTCGAACTTGGAGAGAACTAGAATCTTCGGCTTGCTAAACCTTTGATCCTAGAGTAAGTAGAGAGTGTCTAAAGGGTGCTTTTCTTTTAAGGAGAGGTATTCTCAACACATGAGAAGGGTTCTCCTTTTGCTAGAGGAAGAAGAAGATGAAGTGAGGAGAGAGAAGCTCAATGATAGAATGAGCTCTTTTCTTTTTGCAACCATAACAAAAAGCAAAAGAATTATCAAATTAATAATAATAATGAAAATGAAAAGGTTGATGGAAGGTTTAGGAATGACCATTATCATTTCAAACATTAAATGAATTTGCTAGAATCAAAGAGCATCTTTCTTTTGTAATGATGATGGTCAAAACTTCAACCATGGTCAACAAGTCAACCATGGTCAACAAGTCAACAAAAAAACCAACCATGAAACAATTTCATTTTATTAATATTATTAATTGATATAACATAAATCCATTAGGGTTTGGAAAAAGACGACTGTCAACTGTGCATACGCACCCGTTCCGAAACCCTAATGAAAGTCCTCTTCCTCCTCCTCAAATAACTGTGCATACACACCTGCATTCTTGTTCCGAGGAACATAAATACTGAGAGATAAAAGCAACCCCAAAACATATACCAGTATCTGACTCAAACCAGAGCCAGCCAGTAATATCCGTCCGGACTCCAAACGTGCACAAGTGCGCGGATGAGAACGAACCCTGTCGCAAAACCATGCGACCTCTACTCTGTTTTGCCCAGAGGCGAATACCCTCTGTGTGGGACTCTAAAGACTCGACATTACGCTGGCAGTGGGTTTAACCACAGACCGCAAGCGGCACTAGCTGTGCGTAACGGTCCCCAGGAAGATGCCGACAAGAAGGCTGACGAGGTGAAACCCCATCTGTACTCCTACTGAGTCTGAATGTGACAGTCTCCGTACAGTCCGGTCTGTTCGTCTAATACATCGCATGTCGGGCCTAGGGGGCGGTAAAACGTCAGTCCCCTAATAGCGGTACAAGTCGTGTCGGAGTGAAGCCCAAAACACCCTGAGATAACACTGGAAGCCTACCAGTATATCTCGCTTGCCCTGGCCAGGGACTACTCGTGTAATGGCTCTCCTAGACACAGCGCGATGTCAACCCCCAATACCGGGAGAGACGAATCCTGTCTAACCGTCACTGCCTCCAAGTGCTTCGGGACTGTACCCAACTACTACCCGTTTGCACGACTCCTTTGAGCCGTGGTAGGGTAGTAATCAAAGTACAGTGGGAACACACTCGAGGCGAAGTGCCAGTGTCAAGTCAGCGGACTAAGCTGTACTCATGTCACCTGGGAACTGATAACTGACGATAGGTATAATACCAACCTGTCAGTTCCCGACGAGTCCTGTCCAGTGTACTCGTAACCCAACGAGCACCCGTATACTATCTCCAGTACGACGTACTGATGGCTGTGGGACAGACCATCTCCCACACTGGGATGAGAAGCGCATACGCTAGTCTACTCCGGAGTATCGATGCCCTGTCTCGATAGTCCTGCGACTAGGGACCTGTATAAGGATGTGCTTATAGATTACCCAGCCCCCACTAGTGTGACTGCCATCACAACGCTGGTAATCAAGCAAAGATCCGAAGGGCTCCACTAATGCGTATAAGTGATATACTGAAATAAACACAAGTACACATTGAAGTAGAAACAAACCAAGTAGCATACTACTATATTGAGCAAGATTGTTTATACAAGGTGAATATCCCAAGCTTTCATTAAGTAATATACAAACTAGTATGATACAGTAATGGCCTCTAGGGCATATACACTAACAGGTATCACATACACGCATTATTCTCGGTCCCGCACATATCTCATATGCGCTCCTATTTCGTTTCCCATGAGCCAGGAAACCTCTGTGTAGGACTCTAAAGACTCTTCAATACGCCGACAGCAGGTGATGATCATATCAAACACCCACAAGCCGCAAGCCGTAAGCGGTCTGCTAAACGTAACGGCCACCCGGGTATTGAGCGATCAGAAGATCGACGATCAAGCCCGCTCACACTCCTGTGAATCCAACCAGTAACACTTACCGTACAGTCCGGTCTGTTCGTCTGATATGTCACATATCTCACCTAGGGGTGGTAAACGTCAGACCCCAATAGCTTGATAAGTCATGCCGACGTGAGTTCCATAACAATCGTGAAACTACTGATAACTCTTACCAGTATATCATTGCAACCCTGGCCAGGGATTTCCTGTTATGGCCAGTCGAGCATAGCGCAACATCAACCCCCAATACCGGGAGAGACGAATCCCCTCCTATCGCTCATTGCCTCCATGTGAATCGGGACTGTACCCAAAAACCACCTGTTTGCACGACTCAGTAGAGCCGTGGAAGGGTGGAAATCAAAGCACAGTGGGAGACAAACAAGACTCTATGACAATCTCGGATCAACAGACTATGCTGTACCAGTGTCACCAGAGCACTGCCATCTGACATGAGGTATAATACCATCTGGGAGTTTTCGGCGAGTCCGTCCAGTGTACCCAGTCTCCACTGAGCACCCGCATACCATCTCCGATGTCAAACACCAATGGACATGGGATCATCCATCACCCATCACATGGGTTGAGAAGATATACGCTAGTCTACTCTGGAATATCGATGCCCCGTCTCGATATTCCTACGACTAGGAACAATGAAGGATGTACTCATTGACTACCCAGGCCCCACTAGTATGATCTACATCATATTACTGGAAGTCGAGTACACATCCTAAGGGCTTTATCAACATGTAACAGAGAGATTGAAGGTATACATGTTAAGATAAAGAGCAACCAGATAGCGTACAATCATGTCGAGCAAGAAAGTCCTACCTATATATGTTCCAGCATCCACTACAATATACATCCAATGTACAGTAATGGCCTCTAAGGCATACATATAACTAACAATCTCCCACTTGCACTAGGGCCATCTGTAGCAGTGGTTGCAGTATCTAATACTCAACCATCCCATATGAGTCTCTCTCTGGGAAAAGGCCTTCGTGAGTGGATCCGCCGTGTTGTCCTCTGAGTCTACTCTCCTAACCTCGATCACCCTGGAGATCATCTATCTCCATGATCAGGCGATGCTGCCTCAGAATATGTCTGGGTCACTGATGGGACCAGGGTTCATGGGCCAAAGCCACACTTTCATTGTCATACAATGATAGGAACTTAGTTCATCTTATGAACCAATATACACCCAAACTGCCTCTTTGGTAGTATCTTTAATAGCGATGTTACCAGCCTTTATCGTATAGTTTGCCACGGTATCTAGCTTGGAACTCTTCCAACATACCGTCCCTTCGCTGAGGGTAAAGACAATGCCTGCGACTGACATCCAGTCGTCCTTATCACCCTGGAACCTTTCAAGTGATTCTCCCCAGGATCGATTGATACTATCTTACTACAGCTAGTGAGAATCCTAGCATCCAATTACATCTATCTCATAGATGAAAACTCAGGATTTAGGAGGTATCACTTTTATCCTATATGGAGAATCTATGTGATAAGAGGAGATCGACCGATCGTAGCATAGGAAACTCCTTTCCGATCAATACTATGTTGTCTACGTACAATACGAGGATCATTACTATACTCCATACTACCCTTTTGTACATACAAGGTTCATCTACCATTTTGATGAAGTCAAACTCTTTGACCATCACATCAAAACAGATGTTCCAACTCCGCGATGCCCGCTTTATCATGTAAAGCAACTTGCACACGTTTCCGCTGCTCCCACTGTTTACGAAGCCCTCTGGTTGTGTTCTTATAGACGTTCTATTCTAAATCAGTATTTAGAAAAGCAGTCATGACACCCAACCATCAAATATCGTAGTCATGGTATGTAGCAATGGTAAGTAGGATCTGGAAGGACTTAAGTATAGTCCCTGGAAAAGGTTTCATCATTATCCACGTTTGGTTGATGACGAAAACCTTTAACAAGTCTAGCTTTGAAAGTCTCAACTTTTCTATCTACACCAAGTAATCTTCTCAAGTTATACTTGCTCCTGATGGGGATTTAACCCTTCAGATATCGCAACCAAAGTCCATACTTTGCTGGTGTACATGGATTCCATATCAGATCGCTAAGCATCCAGCCATTCTTACAGAGTCCCTACTCTCGATGGCCTGCTCGAAACTAGTTGGGTCATCATCTCATGATGCAATCCTCGCTCCCACTGTCATCAAGAAACCGAAGTATCTCTAAGGCAGGTGAGGAACCCTACCAGATCGGCGGAGAGGCTGAGGTTCGTCGAGGACTATTGAATCCTTTCGTTCTGTCAAATCATCAGCTGCAGTTTTGTATAGCTGGAACCTTTCCAGTTCTACAGAACTGACCTTGCCTCGATCTTGTCCGGATTTTGCTTTTGACATAGGCCGGACAATCCCAAATCTTAGCTTGCTTAAGAGATGGGTTCTTTCCATACCATATCTTATATAGAGTGGTAGGCACTGATTTGAATCGAACTCTATTCAATAGGTATGCAACTTCATGTTGGAGATAGTGCCCTCATAGTCAATTATTGGATCGCAGGTACGTGATTGCAATGATTGCGGAGGACCTATCCCGGTAGGACAGTCTTACTCGAAATGATAGTATGCTATCTGGTTTGCCTTTATCAGTCGTGTACATGTTCAGGTGACTGATTGCATGTTACACTTTGATAGAACCCTTAGGATCTTGCTTTACTACCAACAGTATGATGGCGATCATATACGTGAGAGTTGGGTAGTTTATATGCATATCCTTAATTGTGGTCCCTAGTCGTGGGAGTTTCGAGACAGGGCATCGATACTCCGGAGTAGACTAGTGTGTACTGTCGAGACCCCGACGAGGGGCGGTGGCCGGTCTCACAAGCCACTGGTGTCAGTTGGATCACCTAAGATGTATACAGGTGCTCATTGGGTTATGAGTACACCGGACAGGACTCGTCGGGAATCTGCTAGTTAGTATTATATCTACCGTCAGATAGCAGTTCCCTGGTGACATGTGTACAGGTTAGTTCATCGACCTGAGGTCGTCATTTGTCTCGTGTGAGTTCCCACTGTGCTTTGATTTCTACCCTACCACGGCTCAAAGGATTCATGCAAACAGGTAGTTTTTGGGTACAGTCCCGAGCCATATGGAGGCACGTGAGCAGATCGGCAGGGGATTCGTCTCTCCCGGTATTGGGGGCGAGATCGTGCTGTGTCTAGGAGAGCCGTTACACAAATCCATGGCCATGGTAGGAGATTTACTGGTAGGTACTCCAGTAGTATCTCAGGGTGTATTTGGGCTTCACTCCGACACGACTTATACTGCTATTGGGGGTCTGACGTTGCTAGCCCCCTAGGCAGATATGCGATACTCATTGACGAACGGACCGGACTGTATATACATTGTCACTGTTAGGCTCAGTAGGGTTTTCGGAGGAGTTCGCTCATCGGTCTCCCTTGAGTTCGCTCCTCGGCCACCCTTGAGGTCAGTCCATGGACAGCCGTTACGCATAGCTAGTGCCGCTGACGGTTTGTGGTTAAACCCACTGCCAGGGTACTGACGAGTCATTAGAGTCCCCCACAGACAGTTTCCCAAGTTCGGGCGAAACGTTGTAGAGGCTGTATGGTTTTATGGCAGGGTTCGGAAAAATGCACGTGCGTTTACGCACGTGTCGATTTTTGGACAGATGATACTGGTCGGCTTTGGTTTAAGCCGGATCCGAGTATTATATTGAGTAGGTATAATATCTTTGTCTCAGTTGCATTTGTATTCGGTCGTAATACAAATGCGGGTATATTTATACAGTTTCGGGGTTATCATGAAAGTTGTTTCAGGATCACTTTTGGAAGTTGCCAGTTTCCAGTTTTCTATCAGCCGTCTTTTAACATTCGGTTAAAGACGGATTTATCTTTTCTTGAGATGAGTGTGGAAGCTTCTAGAAGGTTCTAGAAGAGGTGACTAGGATTAATTAGTGTTGAGTTTTCATTGGTTACATTTAATGGTTCATTAATGCATGATGACTAGGTTTGTGAATCATGCATTATCATTAAAGCTTTTTGTTTACTTAAGGATATTTTCTTCTTGATCTTTTGAAGTGAGAAGCTTTCTTAAGGTCACCACTTGCTCCTACACTCACCCTCCTCCTTCATATATGAATGGATGGCCTCCTCTCTCATTCACTCTCTCTCACTTGAGTTTTCATTTGCTAGAAAAGATTATGATAGGTTTTATCGGTGTATGGAATTTCACAGTCCATTTCATTCCATCACCCGATTTCCACGGCAACTTCATTAACCGATCGTCCACGGATTTGGACGAAGTGAGACAAAGTCATCTACTCATTCTCTACATCAATCTTGGTCGTCTCTTTTAGCAAACTTGACGATCGAGTTGCCTCGAGTCAGAGGCGGGAGCCCGTTTAAAGAACCGATCATGTGGTGCCACCTCGACGAGGAGATCGGAGATCGACGAGATCGGAGCAGCCGCAACGGAGCGTGGGATGATGGTTGAAGAATGAAGGACTCGGATCGTTCGGTATAACATTCCTACACTCTTTACAGTTTGTTAGTTTAGCAATAATGGCAGATCCGGGTTAAAGTATACGATAGCGCCAAGTTTAAAAGTTTTTGTTCCGCATTTGGCGTCTGTAGACTGCCGGGACGCTAGCGCAGACTTACAGTGGTATCAGAGCATCACCATTTTGCTATGCTAACTTATGCTAACGCGTTTAAAACATCGATCCGACCGAAAATCGAAAACTGCAAAAATCCAAGCCGACAGTTTCTGTTGATTTTAAACGGTGTCAAAATTGAATTCTGGATGTCTTAAAAATCCGTGCAGGCTTTTCTAAGAACCACGACGAAATTTGGGGTCATGATTCCTCCAAGGAGCCGCGGAAACGCGGCCAAACCCATGGTTTGGCCGCGCATCCGCGGCCAATTGGGGAGTTCATGCTTCCAAATTTTTCCAGTGGGTTCTTCTTTGGATTTTGGGGTTTTTGGTAAACATCGTTTTGGCCCAGGTTTTGTTACTGTTCACCAGTAAGCAGTGGGGCCCACTTTTTGATATTTGGTCTTTGGTCGATCGAAATTTAAATACGTTAGTTTACAGTGCTTACATTATATCTCCGACCGGGAATGTCATTTGATCGGTAAACCGCGTCTGGTTGCTATAGTTCTTTTAGACGGGTTTGCGAACGTGACATTCGCGTTGATGTTCTGTGTTGTGCTGTGATGTTGCGGATTTGTCGTGGTGGATAGCAGTGTGCAATGGTAGTACAGTTTGTGTTTATTTGTACATTTGATATTGCGGGGCGAGCGTCCAACTTGTAGACTGCCGTCACTGCCTGTTGTATAATATTCTTTTGGGGCACGACCAGGTTGCGGTCGATGTACCTATTGTACTATTTTTCATTACTGTACTAGGTTTTACCCAGCGACGGAGTGCACGGATAGCCGGGTTCGGGAAAGCAACGGGTCCGCATCTCATGGCTTTGAGAGGCAGAGGGTCCCCACTTCAGAATTGGCAGACTATTCGCTGCACTCGTAGGGGGTACAGGTTGACCCAAGGAAGGGTGCTCAATTTACCGGATTCCGTGAAGTGCCGAGTGTTCCATTCACTATGCTGTGGGGACTGCCTCGCTTCAGGTTTTGGCGGGTAACTTGCCGCACCCGTAGGGGTCTAGGTTACATTGCACAGGCTATCCACACGACAGGGGAACGTCGGGTTTCAGCAGCGGCTCTGTGAAACTCGGGGATCCCAGATATCTGTATTGTTCTGTGATGCTTATTACTTTTCTGTAATGTTGCATACTATCACGCCTGGAGCGATTATTGTATATTGGTTTATATACTATTAGATGTTGTATATGTTTTACACCCGCGCTAGTCCAGTCCCCGCTCTGTCGTTAGTTAAGTAACCTAACGGGTGATGACGGGACCCAGTGACGAATGCGGATGGCATATACGTACATTTTATTTTCGTTCTTTTCTGGTGTGATTATTTGATGGGACTGCGTTGATTCTGATCAATGCAAAGGAAAACAAACCTGTTTGAGTTGTTGGAACAATTTTAAAATGGTGTTATTACAAAGACGTTTCTCTTTGTTATGCATAGCGTTATTCGGTGTGAATATCCAGCACCTCATTCGACGAGGCAAGGGCTGATATCCCTTCACCGGGAAAGACCCCTTGGACAGAAGTTTGCGTCAGAGTAATAACTTCACTATAGTCGATTACATATTGATTTGCATAGCGGTATTCAGTGGAATATCCTGCACCTCATTCCACGAGAAAAGAGCCGAGATCCCTTCACCGGGAATGACCTCTTTAGCAAAAGGTTTTCGCCACTATATTTTTATAAAAAGCTATCAGGTTCCTTCAGCGATATCAAGTTCACTACGCTAAAGGTTTTTCGCCAAAAACCAGTCGTAGCCCTCCGTCGTTTCTTATGGATGGTCAGTAGTATTCAAGCTATGTTTGTTGGCATACGTCAAGGCATAGTGTTTGGTAGCTGCTGGGTATTCATTTGTTGCATAGATAGATGAGTTGGTTTGGGACAGTCGTATTACCTTGTTGGCATACGTCAAGGGTATGTACGGGTGGGTTCAAATTAACAAGATAATGACGGGCAGAACTTGACATGTGACTTATGATTTGTTGACATACGCCAAGGTCATAAGAGCATGGGGCAAGAAAATGATATCGGGAGTTTCTAAAGAAACTGAAACTTGCCAAGTATGCGCATACCTTCTGGAGTATGAATAACGTGGATGCATTCCATCACGTTAACATGCGATGAGAGTTGGATCCCGATTCCCACTGATGAGTTGGTTTACTCTTCGGGTGATCCCGATTGATTCTTCTTTAGGTTTGGAGGAGAATTTGACAGGACAGTGGGAGGTTTCCGGATTAGATAAAGTGATGACCATTCTGATCTAGGTTAGAGTGCACGTAGAGTGTTTCTTTTCTCTCTCTCTCTTTGGCAGCGACCTTTGACCGACCCTAGACTATGACTCAGTGACCAGGTTGACCGAACCTTCTTAAAATACTGGCGTTTGGATTGTCTGAGTTGCATAAGTCATTGCCACTCCTTCTTTTACCCTTTGTATTTCTCAGAACACCCGTATTACTACGGATATCCACTTCCATTGGATAGAGCCATCGTATGGTTATATACGAACTCGAAGGGAATTCTTCGAGGATGGATCCAGGTTCAGGAGAAATAGAATTGGTTTATTCAGTTGTCTTTTATTATCACCTTCTCTCAGGTTGCGAGAGCTCCTTGGTTTAGGAGAGTACACCTATTACGCCTATTGGATAGTCTTATTCCAAACCATAGGCTGGTGCCGAAAGGTAGGGAATGAAGAAAACCAATTAGCCTAAGTAGGGTGTGCAGAAGGTAATATGTAAAGACAAAATAAAGGGATTAGAAAGAGGGCAAAGTAAATTGCGACTGATATCATTCACGACCAAAACCGCGTACTTCATCGCCGCTCCTATTTCACCTTTAAAAAGAATAAGGTATTATTCAGTTGTCTTTTATCGTCACCTTCTCTCGAGATGCGAGTACTCCTTGGTATAGGAGGGTACACCTATTATGCTTACTGGATAGTCTTCTTCCAAACCATAGGCTGGTGCCGAACGGTAGGGAAGGAAGAAAACCATTTAGCCTAACGATGGTGTACAGAAGGTAACGACTAAAGACAAATAAAGGGATTTGGAGAGATGGCAATAAAATATACGGTTGAAGTCATGAATTGGATTATGGAAGAGGCATTGCTATGAATACCAGGATACCCCTACGAAACATTTTCATGTTTCAGTGCATTGTTAAAAGAAAAACTGTTTTCCCGATTAGACACTTACTCCAAGGGTATGTATTTACCAGGTTTCATTCTCATATCTGTATGGTTTTACAGATGATGATTGGGAGTAAGATATTGGGAATTAGGTGATCGTCCTCATTATATCGGAATTCGTTGTAATTGGTGATAGTTGAGGAAATCGCCAGGGTACAGTTTTCCACCGACAACGCACAAGTTATGAGTTGTTTAACTCAGCGGACTTATACAGAGTATTGTATGTTGTCCAGTGTCCATCAGGACAAAGGGGTAGGTCCTCGTACTATATTCTGTTTACTTATAACTTCTCTAGTATTTAGACGAGTGTTTCGTAGAAATACAAGGTCTAAGTTTTGAGAAGTTGTGGGTATAAGAATAAAGTAGAGAACCAGGTATCACAAGTATCGGGATTCTTCAAAGAGATCGAAGATGTAGATTCTTGTGATTGGTATTCAGATGATAGTGATGGTTTTGAGAAACGTGTTTCTCTTTCAGGTTACTCATAATTGGATGGATTCCTAAGTTGAGTAATGCTGATTAGACTCTTTCCATTAAGTAGATATGCACTGGAGACAGCTGCATGATTTGAATCTTGGTTCCAATTAAATTAGTGCCAAAGTTTCTATATTGGATATAGAACGGATCGTACCATAAAAGAAGTTAAGGTATGGGGAGTTGTCCAGCTTATGATTAAAACCAGACACTGGATAACTCAGGACACGTTTCTGTAATGGCTGTTTGTGGGTTGACCCTGGTTATGACAAGGGTTGATATTCTACCATTTGGAAGATCAATAGTGATATTGTTCTTGACTCGCCACAGTTTTAGTAAAATGGATCTTTTTCAGAAAACAGTAGTGGGAGTATGGTAGAACTGGAAGTGATTCCAGAACCGCGAACGATTACGGAAAATTTAATAGGACCTATACATTCAATCAGGTTTGACATTCCAATAGCCACTCCGCAGGTATGGTAGGTTACCTCAGATGCCCGAGAGGTACTTCGGTAGCCTCAGAGACGGTGACAGGGAGGTTCTTATCTACCAAGACTTGACACTACTGTTGTTCCAGGATATGAGACCCGGTAGGAGGGTTGTCATAGTCAGTGGGAGCAGCGGAAGCATAGTGGGCAAGATGCTTATATCTATTTATAGACTTGAGCAGTTATAGCGGAGAAAGATCATCTAATTTTGATGTGACAGTCATGGGTTTGACTTCAATCAGAATAGGGGATGGATCAGTTAAGAAGGTAGTAGGGTGTGATGTCATAGTATCTGGGTGACATACACAGAGTAGGAAGTAAAATTCCTATACTACGATCGGTTGTACTGTGGTCGTCACACAGTTGTTTCTCCAGACAGGATATGGATATAATATTTGACATTCTGGTTTCTAGATCTATGGTTTTAGATCTGGATTTGGGTAGTTTCCTAATGTGGGTACTTTGACAGATATTCTAATGGTTTTTGGAATAGTTGACTCCTAGCGAGGTGGTGTACCTGCAGGTGATGGAGTCACCCTCTCTAAAGGTGTCGTATAGACTAAAGGGGAGAGGGAAGTGCATGATTGGCAGATCACTTGCTTAGGCAATTGAGTCAATCATGAGATGTCAAGTACCACAACAAATGTTGGTTTTGCACTAGATGCAATAAGTTTGTATTAATCTAATCCTGGAGAAACATAAGGAAGCGGTTTTAGAACATTAGTGCATGTTCTACGGATTTGATAACGGCAGCCTCTTTCGGGAGACGGTTATCATTCCAGGCTTCAAAGGTGACATGGATGACAGAGTGATTGTCAGAGTTTTAGTTTTCCCTCTGACGAGGGACAGTATTATGGACAGGTGGTTCCAGAGGATACTATGGGTGGCATGGTGCCCGATACTGATTAGGTTCAGTGATCGATTCAGTCTAAGAAGTTTGGATATGGAGTTCATTTATGAACTAAGGTCCCATCAGATATCCAGACATATTCTAAGACAGGTACTACTCAATTCGGGAGATGGCTTTCTCCGCGAACTTGAGATTAAGAGAGATACAGAAAGAAACTTCTAGGCGGATCCACTCACCGAGGCTATTTCTCGAACACAATAGTTTTACAAACGGGCTTTGTGAAACTGATTAGTAGAGGAGTTGGATGTTCGGTTTCACACGGGCTGTGAGTAGTCGACATCGCAATATTAGCCTTGAGTGCAAGTGGGAGATTGTTGGAGATAGTGCCCTCATAGTCAATTATTGGATCGCAGGTACGTGATTGCAATGATTGCGGAGGACCTATCCCGGTAGGACAGTCTTACTCGAAATGATAGTATGCTATCTGGTTTGCCTTTATCAGTCGTCTACATGTTCAGGTGACTGATTGCATGTTACACTTTGATAGAGCCCTTAGGATCTTGCTTTACTATCAACAGTATGATGGCGATCATATACGTGAGAGTTGGGTAGTTTATATGCATATCCTTAATTGTGGTCCCTAGTCGTGGGAGTTTCGAGACAGGGCATCGATACTCCGGAGTAGACTAGTGTGTACAGTCGAGACCCCGACGAGGGGCGGTGGCCGGTCTGACAAGCCACTGGTGTCAGTTGGATCACCTAAGATGTATACAGGTGCTCATTGGGTTATGAGTACACCGGACAGGACTCGTCGGGAATCTGCTAGTTAGTATTATATCTACCGTCAGATAGCAGTTCCCTGGTGACATGTGTACAGGTTAGTTCATCGACCTGAGGTCGTCATTTGTCTCGTGTGAGTTCCCACTGTGCTTTGATTTCTACCCTACCACGGCTCAAAGGAGTCGTGCAAACAGGTAGTTTTTGGGTACAGTCCCGAGCCATATGGAGGCACGTGAGCGGATCGGCAGGGGATTCGTCTCTCCCGGTATTGGGGGCGAGATCGTGCTGTGTCTAGGAGAGCCATTACACAAATCCATGGCCATGGTAGGAGATTTACTGGTAGGTACTCCAGTAGTATCTCAGGGTGTATTTGGGCTTCACTCCGACACGACTTATACTGCTATTGGGGGTCTGACGTTGCTAGCCCCCTAGGCAGATATGCGATACTCATTGACGAACGGACCGGACTGTATATACATTGTCACTGTTAGGCTCAGTAGGGTTTTCGGAGGAGTTCGCTCATCGGTCACCCTTGAGTTCGCTCCTCGGCCACCCTTGAGGTCAGTCCATGGGCAGCCGTTACGCATAGCTAGTGCCGCTGACGGTTTGTGGTTAAACCCACTGCCAGGGTACTGACGAGTCATTAGAGTCCCCCACAGACAGTTTCCCAAGTTCGGGCGAAACGTTGTAGAGGCTGTATGGTTTTATGGCAGGGTTCGAAAAAATGCACGTGCGTTTACGCACGTGTCGATTTTCGGACAGATGATACTGGTCGGCTTTGGTTTAAGCCGGATCCGAGTATTATATTGAGTAAGTATAATATCTTTGTCTCAGTTGCATTTGTATTCGGTCGTAATACAAATGCGGGTATATTTATACAGTTTCGGGGTTATCCTGAAAGTTGTTTCAGGATCACTTTTGGAAGTTGCCAGTTTCCAGTTTTCTATCAGCCGCCTTTTAACATTCGGTTAAAGACGGATTTATCTTTTCTTGAGATGAGTGTGGAAGCTTCTAGAAGGTTCTAGAAGAGGTGACTAGGATTAATTAGTGTTGAGTTTTCATTGGTTACATTTAATGGTTCATTAATGCATGATGACTAGGTTTGTGAATCATGCATTATCATTAAAGCTTTTTGTTTACTTAAGGATATTTTCTTCTTGATCTTTTGAAGTGAGAAGCTTTCTTAAGGTCACCACTTGCTCCTACACTCACCCTCCTCCTTCATATATGAATGGATGGCCTCCTCTCTCATTCACTCTCTCTCACTTGAGTTTTCATTTGCTAGAAAAGATTATGATAGGTTTTATCGGTGTATGGAATTTCACAGTCCATTTCATTCCATCACCCGATTTCCACGGCAACTTCATTAACCGATCGTCCACGGATTTGGACGAAGTGAGACAAAGTCATCTACTCATTCTCTACATCAATCTTGGTCGTCTCTTTTAGCAAACTTGACGATCGAGTTGCCTCGAGTCAGAGGCGGGAGCCCGTTTAAAGAACCGATCATGTGGTGCCACCTCGACGAGGAGATCGGAGATCGACGAGATCGGAGCAGCCGCAACGGAGCATGGGATGATGGTTGAAGAACGAAGGACTCGGATCGTTCGGTATAACATTCCTACACTCTTTACAGTTTGTTAGTTTAGCAATAATGGCAGATCCGGGTTAAAGTATACGATAGCGCCAAGTTTAAAAGTTTTTGTTCCGCATTTGGCGTCTGTTGACTGCCGGGGCGCTAGCGTAGACTTACACTTCATAAGTGCATAACTCCCTAAAAGAAACAGGTTACTCAGTAATACTCATCATAGAGCACACCATATCCAATATGGTGCGATTGCTCCACCCGGATACACCGTTGTGCTGTGGTGCATTCAGAGGAGTAACACTGTGGGAGAATCTCATTCTCCTTTAGAATAGTCCAGAAATGCCATGCACAAGTATTCTCCTCCCTGATCTTATCATAGGACATAATACTTATACCCATATTTTGGTTCTCTACTTCTAACTTATATTCTGTGAATATCTCAAAACGTTCGGACTTATGTTTCAACAGGAACATATGACTGAATCTTGAGAGATCATTAGAGAATGTAGTGAAGTACAAAGAACCGGTCCTGGCATGTGTAGACAGGGGACCTTACATACATCATCATGTATCAGTCCCAAGAGTTCACTAACTCTTTCTCTGTTTCCAATAAATAGAGCTATGGTCATCTAATTCTTGTGACATGACTGGCAAGTTTCATAAGATGTAAATTCAAACTGATTTAAATATGCATCTAAAATGTAACTTAAGCTAGTCGGGTCACATTGATATGACCTAGTCTACAATACCTAAAGAAGGATTCGTTCATTTCTGAACTCTTCCTCTTGTGTGTGTTCTGTATACTAGGAACTGTAGATTGATTTAGAACATCAATGCTTTTAGATAACGCGCCTGAACCGATCAACTTTTGATATAGGAAATGTTCAAAACATTATCCAACAATACAAAATTTTATCTAATAGCATTTGTTCAGAATCAATGTACTGGTAATACAGGGTGACAGTGACCAACAGACTTGGCTGCAACACTTGCCCCGTTTTCTATCTCATGAAACTTATCGCCCGTTCTCAGTTTTTCTACCTTTCTGTAGCCCTATGTAACAGATTACATATCTGGGATCCTGATCCGGTATCAGATATCCAGGAAGCAGAGGATACTGAGAAACAGTTCTTTATAATGAACACACCCGAAGGAGATGCATCTCATGCACTTTCTTCATTTGGGCGGCATGGGAATCCTGGTATTCCCCTATTTCCTGCTCTGTCTTATAACAATTATAAGTTGTTGCGGGACCAACGTTCCCCAGCTCAGTATAACAAGCGGGTTCGGTCAATACATCCATATTATTATCTTGATTAAGGCGTGATATGGTCGCTACCTGGAGAGAGAGAAAAGAAAACACTCTGCGTGCGCTCTTGCAAGATTAGATTGGTTATATATATCTAATCAGGATGGCTCCCACTGTTTTTATCAAATCTTCCTTCAAACCTTAAAAGGAAAGACTAGCCGGGATTAATTACACTCTACAAGTTCGCCAATCTTTCAGCCAGGCCAGTGTCGGTACTTTGAGGGAGGTTCCCCGTGCTTTCGCACAGACCTAATTACAGTAAACTTCGTTTTCCCAGAGGTGTAACCCCGTTGACACCTTTCTAGACACCTACTTGATCGGCTAAATGTAAAGTGGAAAACTCTCCCAGGAGTAACAATTACTCGCAGTAGGTATCGGGATCCAACAATCACATAGAAGGTATGCAATCTCATTGCAAATTTTAACACTTGAAACTCCCGATAAAGATTTTTACCCCTAGCACTTATGACCTTAACTATGGTAAAAAATCATAAGTACTAGTCAAGTTCTACCCGTCATTTCGTGATTAATTAGACCCACCCACATGACCCTTAACTAAGGTCAACAAAGTCACGCGACTGTCCTAACTAATCGCATCATATGCAGTGTAGGAAGACATCACTTAGCTACCGTACACTGTGCCTTGACTATGGTCAACAAACACAGCACGAATACTAAGTACTCCACTTCCTAAAATGACGGAGGGTTGCGAATGGTTATTATGAAAACCTTTAACGCTTTGAACTTGATCTCCTTGCGGAATCAAATGGTTTTTAAATGGAATGTTTTTGAAGCTTTTCTAGTTTTGCTAAGGGGGTCACTCCCGGTGAAGGGATCGTCGGCCCTTTCCTCTTCGAATGAGGTGCGGGATATATCATATATATCACTGTGCAAAGCAGAAACTATAGAAGCAATCAAAAGACAAACCGAGTGTGTAGCATCTGCCAGTTATTGTTAAAGGAGTCACTCCCAGTGAAGGGATCTTAGTCCTTTCCTCATCGAATAAGGTGCCGGAAGTTTTACAATGAACACCGCGATGCAAAGCAAGAACTGGAGCTACCTGTTTTATTTTGAAATTCGATTCCACAACATCAATTAGGTTTATTTTCTTTCATTAATCTCATTAACGAATATCCCATCATTTAAGTCCACCTAAACATCACTGATAAATATAACGTACGCTTATGCCATCCGCATTCGCCTCGATGTCCCGTCTGCACCGTTAGGTTAGGTAACTAACGGCAGAGCGGGGCAGGGCTAGCGCGGGTGTAAAACATAAGCAACGTCTATATAATATATCATATATACTATATACAATATCTATCTGAACAAATCAATGATCACATCACAGATAACGCAGCAGAAAGTATCATATGAAATATTGGATATACTAGGACGTCCGTGTTTTCAATACGAGCCAGTATAAAACACGGATTCCACGGTCGTGATGAATAGCCAATCCCACACCCCTAGACCCTTACGAGAGCGGCAAGCAACCCTACCAATTCTAGGGTTAGGAGACCCGGACTCGACTCCTCGAGATGGTCTCCAACTGGACCCCAGAACCCGGTTACTTGTGCTCCCCTCCTTGGGTCTATCCTAATGCGGAAAAGTAAATAATCTACAAATGGTGACATCATCCGCAACCTGGAAGTGCCCCAATAAAAGAATATTACATACAAGTTTTTACATGAATGAAAATGAAAAACACTCATCTCACATAAAAAAACCCGGCTATTCAAACACGACGATCCAATATAACATATCCAGCAACACATAACATCACATGTCATCAACGTAAGTAAATATGCGCATCCCAATTATCGTTGACATATAGCAACGAAACCGGCGATATCACATATTACGCTTACGGTCACAGAAAAGAAAGTGTAAAACTACAACAGTTGGAATCTGCAAACTCTTTAGACATCGCATGCCTAATCAAATGAATTCCTTAGACATCGCATGCCTAACAATTATAAACCCCGCATTTTAGTCTCAATATCGAAAACACTTTTCAATATAAAGTCGGGAAATTCAACAAGATTCCCGACATCCAGAACGAATGCTCGTCGCAAACTTTAGTGGGCGGCCGCACACCCGACGCCATGGACGAAGTGCACTAAGGCGGAACACCGCTGCCGTGAGTACCCGGACGGATGCTTTCGGCGACGGGGTTCTCCTACAGTCACTTGTTCGGGGCTATGGGGTGTAGCTGTCTATTAAGTTTATCCGGCGAGTATCCGCGTATGCTACGTGATTGCGACGGACTTTTGATCGCATCAAAATTCCGTGGCAACCGATCAAGTGAGACTAAACTGCTATGTTTATAACATTCATTCAGTTATCTCATAACTACTTGTGAATTCCAAATGTTGTATCATATTCCGGATAAATAGAAAATGTTAAACTTTCCGATCGAACAATCGAACACCCAAGTTTTCCCGAAACAGCTCAACACATGAAATAAGTTTAAAAACATTCACTTCGTGCCTCAGTACCAACGGTCCAGCCGTAGAAGGGTCAAGCCAACGCCTCACATGTGGCACGCCGTACTGCCCCAAACCCTAAGGTTCAAAGGGCAGTTCAAGACGGTCACATAATCGAGTTAAGGTTTGTTGTCTTCTAGAGGGACCATCGCGTTACTTGCACTGCTTGGAACGTCATTAAACTACAGAAAAGTCCACCAATTGGAAATTTCCCGGCAGGGGAAAAAGTGGGTATTTATATCCGGCCGAACTTTTTAACATATTCTAAAATTACCCCGAAAAACACATAGACAAAGTTTGATAATCCGATCGAGTCTACGAACTCCCATTACAACCCAGAAAACTCAACTCTTGAGTAAGATTTAAAAATTCCCAGAAAATACAGCACCAAAATATAGGAATTACTGTGCAAAAATAAATGGAAGAAGAGACAAAGTGGCCGCGGAACCGCCGCATTAGCCATGCTAATGCCGCGGTTCCGCCGCGCTTTGATCGAATCAGAAGCACGTGCTTCACAGTAATTCTTAGAAACTCCTGCTGATTTTTCTGCATGTTTTTAATTCTCAAAAATCCGCGATTTAAAAAAATGTACACAGAGCAATTTGAGATTAGAGTTTCGGTTCGATCGGACTTCTAACTCCGTCTACGCATCGCCTAAGGCTCCAGCTAGGCTCTGATACCACTGTAGGGTTTCTAGGCACACTAATGAGGTCTCACAACAGATCAAACATGCCCAATTCAAATTTTTTCATGTGCCTACAAACCCTAATACAGATAGTTAACTAGATGATAAGGCGATGCAAGCAAGTAAACGACTTTATTGCTAAAGGAAAGTGACTACAACCTTTGTAGATCCGGTCCTCCACTTATTATGCTCCATGATGACGTCCCTCCGCTGTACCTATCGGAATCCGGACTCTGGCGAAGGTTTCGTCGGAGAAATGATCGGGCTAGGTCGTCGACTTCGTTGCCGAAGATGATCTACGTCGAGGCAACTCAAGATCAAGCTCCAACTTCACCAAGTCATGAAACTTGTAAAGAAAACACCCTATACTACTTGGAAAGTGGTAGAGGATGAAGAAATAGGAAGTGGGTTCACTTTAGAATTGGATTTCTCACACTTTTTCTCATGTTGCCATTAATGGTAGCAAGCTCTCTTCTTGTTGAAGAAGAAGAAGAAGAAAAAGAATATGATAGAATAAAAAGAATTAACGTAAAAAGAAAATCCCATTCATTCTTATCATAATAGCAACCATGGTTAAGTGTAGAGAATGAACCAAGGTTAGGTGAATGGTTAGGTTTAGGAAAAGAACAAGAATGGTCTAAGCTTCTTGAAGTTTCAACAAAACAAACAAAATAAGCAACCATATCTTTTCCTTTTCTAAAATAAAGAATAAATAAATAAACTAAATAATCAAGAGAAGATAATAAAACCCTAACCATTCACTTAAACATGGTTTAAACTAAACATACACCCAAACTTGCATGTATCATCAAACATGATACAATCTAGTGCACAAAAATATATCATATATACAATGTGCACATCAAGTGAGAAAATCCATCTTAAGTGAACCAATACTAGTTAATGCAAGGTAATATATCAAATATATAATTATGCATTAAATCATTAAATCAACACTTGATTTAACGATCCAGTCATATCGCATATGACCGACTAATATCCAATGTATCGAGACTTATCGAATAAATCCTCGATTCGATAACTAGCTTATATCGCATACAACCATTCGATACATTCATCGCGAGAATAGAATATGGTATCACATAGACGGATTATTCTCGGCCCCGCACATATCTCATATGCGCTCCTATTTCGTTTCGCATGAGCCAGGAAACCTCTGTGTAGGACTCTAAAGACTCGTCAATACGCCGGCAGCAGGTGATGATCATATCAAACACCCACAAGCCGCAAAGCGGTCTGCTAAACGTAACGTCCACCCGGGTATTGAGCGATTAGAAGATCGACGAGCAAGCCCGCTCACACTCCTGTGAATCCAACCAGTAACACTTACCGTACAGTCCGGTCTGTTCGTCTGATATGTCGCATATCTCGCCTAGGGGTGGTAAACGTCAGACCCCAATAGCTTGATAAGTCATGCCGACGTGAGGTCCATAACAATCGTGAAACTACTGATAACTCTTACCAGTATATCACTGCAACCCTGGCCAGGGATTTCCTGTTATGGCCAGTCGAGCATAGCGCAACATCAACCCCCAATACCGGGAGAGACGAATCCCCTCCTATCGCTCATTGTCTCCATGTGAATCGGGACTGTACCCAAAAACCACCTGTTTGCACGACTCAGTAGAGCCATGGTAGGGTGGAAATCAAAGCACAGTGGGAGACACACAAGACTCTATGACGATCTCGGGTCAACAAACTACGCTGTACCAGTGTCACCAGAGAACTGCCATCTGACGTGAGGTATAATTGTAAGTCCATATTGCGACCCCCGGTTCTTACGGGGAGGCGGAAACGGTATAAAAAACAAATTTTTATCACAAGAGGCAACATGGACTAAACAAGGTCGGGATCGTGTCTAAACTAAACTAGCATACAAGCTAAAGAGTCTTAGCTACTCGGATGAGGGTTATACCTAAACTTGAACTCCTTCTTCTTCAAACCTTGTAGAGGTTGATGGTTCTCTTCTTGTCGCCTTCTTCCGTCGAAGATGGATCCACCTCGAAGGTTCAACCTTTGGGCTCTTCCTCGATCTTTGAGTGAACTAGGGTTTCCGGCTTGCTAAACCTTGATCCTAGAATGAGTAGAGAGTAACTAGGGGTTGTTTTTCTTTTCAAGGTGATGGATTCTCAACACATGAGAAGGGTTCACCTTGAGCTTGAGGAAGAAGAAGATGAAGAGAGGAGAGAGAAGCTAAATGAGATAATGAGCTAGGTTTTTCTTTCTTGCAACCATAATGCCAAAAGAAAAGAATTATCTAAATAATAATAATTCAAAATAAGAATAGTTGATGAAGAGAGGAGAGAAGAAGCTAAATGAGATAATGAGCTAGGTTTTTCTTTCTTGCAACCATAATGCCAAAAGAAAAGAATTATCTAAATAATAATAATTCAAAATAAGAATAGTTGATGGTAATTTAGAATGACCACTATCATGCTTCTTTAAATGAAGTGTAAGCATGAATCAAGGAGGATCTTTCAAAGCATGATGGTGGTCAATGGTCAACAAGTCAACCAAGGTCAATAAGTCAACAAAAATCAACCATAACATAATTCTCATTTAATTACTATTATTAATAGATAATTCATAAATCCATTAGGGTTTGGAAAAAGATAACTGTCAACTGTGCATACGCACCCGTTCCGAAACCCTAATGAAAAATCTCATCCTCCGCCTCAAGCAACTGTGCATACACACCTGCATTCTCGTTCCGAGAAACAAGAATACCGAGATATAAAAGCAACCCCCAAAACATATACCAGTATCCAGCTCAAACCAGAGCCTGCCAGTATAATCCGTCCGGACTCCAAACGTGCACAAGTGCGCGGATGAGAACGAACCCTGTCGCAAAACCATGCGACCTCTACTCTGTTTTGCCCAGAGGCGAATACCCTCTGTGTGGGACTCTAAAGACTCGGCACTACGCTGGCAGTGGGTTTAACCACAGACCGCAAGCGGCACTAGCTGTGCGTAACGGTCCCCAGGTAGATGCCGACAAGAAGGCTGACGAGGTGAAACCCCATCTGTACTCCTACTGAGTCTGAATGTGACAGTCTCCGTACAGTCCGGTCTGTTCGTCTGATACATCGCATGTCGGGCCTAGGGGGCGGTAAAACGTCAGTCCCCCAATAGCGGTACAAGTCGTGTCGGAGTGAAGCCCAAAACACCCTGAGATAACACTGGAACCTACCAGTATATCTCGCTTGCCCTGGCCAGGGACTACTCGTGTAATGGCTCTCCTAGACACAGCGCGATGTCAACCCCCAATACCGGGAGAGACGAATCCTGTCTAACCGGCACTGCCTCCAAGTGCTTCGGGACTGCACCCAACCACCACCTGTTTGCACGACTCCTTTGAGCCGTGGTAGGGTAGTGATCAAAGTGCAGTGGGAACACACTCGAGGCGAAGTGCTAGTATCAAGTCAGCGGACTAAGCTGTACTCATGTCACCTGGGAACTGATGACTGACGATAGGTATAATACCAACCTGTCAGTTCCCGACGAGTCCTGTCCAGTGTACTCGTAACCTAACGAGCACCCGTATACTATCTCTAGTACGACGTACTGATGGCTGTGGGATAGACCATCTCCCACACTGGGATGAGAAGCGCATACGCTAGTCTACTCCGGAGTATCGATGCCCTGTCTCGATAGTCCTGCGACTAGGGACCTGTATAAGGATGTGCTTATAGATTACCCAGCCCCCACTAGTGCGACTGCCATCACAACGCTGGTAATCAAGCAAAGATCCTAAGGGCTCCACTAATGCGTATAAGTGATATAGTAAAATAAACACAAGTACACATTGAAGTAGAAACAAACCAAGTAGCATACTACTATATTGAGCAAGATTGTTTATACAAGGTGAATATCCCAAGCTTCCATTAAGTAATATACAAACTAGTATGATACAGTAATGGCCTCTAGGGCATATACACTAACAATCTCCCACTTGCACTAAGGCCATGTACTGGCGTATCGAAGACCTATCATCTCGATCAGCCGCTCGAACTGAGTCTGGGGTAGGGCCTTGGTGAATGGATCTGCAGTGTTCTCTTCTGAAGCAACCCTCCGAACCTCGATCTCCTTGCGATCCACGATCTCCCTGATCAGGTGATACCGCCTCAAGATGTGCCTGGATCTCTGATGGGACCTGGGTTCCTTTGCTAAAGCTATAGCCCCATTGTTGTCGCAATGCTGAGGTATCGGGTCAACAATGGACGGAACCACCTGAAGTTCTTTTAAGAACTTCCTTATCCAGACAGCTTCTTTTGCGGCATCAGATGCAGCAATGTATTCCGCTTCCATAGTCGAGTCTGCAACGGTTTCCTGTTTGGAGCTCTTCCAACATACCGCCCCTCCATTGAGGGTGAAGACAAAACCCGACATGGACTTGGAATCATCCTTGTCACTCTGGAAGCTGGAGTCAGCAAAGGCCTCGATCTGGAGGTCTTTTCCACCATACACCAAGAACATCTCCTTAGTCCTTCTCAGGTACTTGAGAATGTTCTTTACCGCTATCCAGTGTTTCTCCCCAGGGTTTGACTGATACCGGCTTACCACGCTCAGTGCATAAGCTACATCCGGTCTGGTACACAACATCGCATACATTATAGAGCCTACCGCAGAAGCGTAGGGTATAATAGACATGCGATCCCTCTCCAAATCAGTCTTGGGAGACATCTCTTTAGAGAGGGTGATCCCGTGACAAGCCGGTAGGTTACCGCGCTTGGAATCTTCCATACTGAATCTTTTCACTATGGTGTCGATGTACCTGGACTGAGAAAGTCCTAATATCCTCTTGGATCTATCACGATGGATCCGGATCCCTAGGATGTGTGAGGCATCACCCAGGTCTTTCATGGAGAACCTGTGTGACAAGAACCCCTTGACAGATTGTAGCATAGGAATGTCATTTCCTATTAAGAGAATGTCATCCACGTATAAAACGAGGAATACTACAGTTCTCGCTACAAATCTACTATAGATGCATGGTTCATCTGGATTTTTGATAAAGTCAAATTCCTTGACTGTCTCATCAAAACAGATGTTCCAACTCCGCGATGCCTGCTTTAGTCCATAGATGGACTTAAGCAACTTGCACACCTTTCCGCTGCTCCCACTCTGAATGAAACCCTCTGGCTGATCCATATAGACACACTCCTCTAAATTTCCATTTAGAAAAGCGGTCTTTACGTCCATCTGCCAAATCTCATAATCGTGGAAGGCAGCAATGGCAAGAAGGATCCGAATGGATTTCAGCATAGCCACTGGAGAAAAGGTTTCGTCATAGTCCAAGCCAGGTCTTTGACGGAAACCCTTTGCTACAAGTCTAGCTTTATAGGTCTCAACCTGTCCATCTACACCAATCTTCCTTTTGAAGATCCACTTGCATCCTACGGGTTTTACCCCGTCTGGAGCAATGTCCAACGTCCATACTTTGTTGGTGTACATAGACTCCATTTCGGTCCGCATGGCATCCAGCCATTTTACCGAGTCAACGCTCTGAACGGCCTGCTGGAAGCTAGTAGGCTCATCATAATCTATGATGCAATCCTCTCTATCCCCGACTATGAGAAAACCGTAGTATCTCTCGGGCGGATGAGACTGCCTACTACTCCTGCGGAGCGGCATAGGAATGTCCTGTTCTTTTGAACTTACTGGCTCTTCCAAGCTTTCAGTAATAGCTTGTGGTTCTGGAATTTCTTCCAGTTCTATTGCGTTCCCACTTATCTGAGTTTCCAAAAACTCAGTTTCCAAGAAGCGGGCATGTTGAGAAACAAAAACCTTTTGTTCCTCGGCGGAATAGAACAGATACCCCCTGGAGTTCTTTGGGTATCCCACAAACTTGCACTGTACTGATCGTGCCTCGAGCTTGTCCGCATGCTGCTTTTTTACAAAAGCTGGACATCCCCATATCTTAAGGTACTTAAGACAGGGTTTCTTCCCACTCCACATCTGATATGGAGTGGTAGGCACAGTCTTGGTGGGAGCCTTGTTCAAGAGATATGCAGCTGCTTCTAGTGCATAGCCCCAGAAAGATCGCGGTAACTCAGCCTTACTCATCATGGAACGAACCATATCCAATAGGGTTCGATTCCTCCTTTCCGATACACCGTTATGTTGCGGAGTGTATGGAGGAGTACGCTGAGAGAGAATTCCATTCTCTTTTAAATAGTCCAGGAACTCGGCACTCAAGTATTCTCCACCTCGATCCGATCTTAGAATCTTAATACTTTTGCCTGTTTGTTTTTCAACTTCATTCTTGTAATCCCGAAATTTCTCAAAGGCTTCGGATTTGTGCTTCATTAAGAAGACATGTCCATACCTAGAGAAATCGTCTGTGAAAGTAATGAAGTATGAATAACCGCTTCGCGCATGTGTAGACATTGGACCACACACGTCACTGTGTATGAGTCCCAAGAGCTCGCTCGCTCTTTCTCCGTGTCCAGTGAACGGAGTCTTTGTCATCTTTCCCATGAGACAAGATTCACAAGTGGCATAAGACTGATACTCGAACGGATCCAAGTATCCTTCTTTATGTAACTTAGTCAACCGTGTCTCATTGATGTGACCCAGTCTACAATGCCATAAGAAAGCCTGATTAATATCTGGAGACTTTCTTTTGTGTGTATTCTGGACATTGAAAATCTGTGGTTGGTTCAATACGTATATACCATTGCTCAGTGTACCTGACCCAATCAGAACTTGATTAAGGTGAATGTTTACAACATTACTTACAAACGCAAATTCATAACCTTCTTTTGAAACCAAAGATACAGAAATGATATTACAAGTTGCGTTGGGTACAAAAAAGCAATTACGCAAAACCAAAACATGCCCATCTGACATTCCTAGGTGATAGTCCCCCACGGCTTTAGCATCCATGCTAGCTCCGTTTGCAACTCTGAGGGTCATGTCACCTTCCTTCAAAAACCTATGATTTCTCAACGCCTGCAATGAATTACAGATATGAGATCCTGATCCGGTATCCAATACCCAGGAAGTAGAGTTTATAGAAAGACAGTTTTCAATAACATACACACCTGAAGCTGAAGCCGCAACCTGCTTCAGTTCCTGTGTCCTGGCCTTCCAAGCCCTGCAATCTTTCTTCCAGTGTCCACTCTTGTGACAATAGAAGCATTCCTCTTTACCCACAATCTTCCCCGCAATCTTTGTTGCCATTTCTTTTCCCTTCGTACCCACTTTACTAACACCGCCTCTTGGTTTGGCGGGGGCTTTCTTCCTCTTTCCCTTGGCTTTCGCCTTGGACCTAGATGAAGAAGATCCTCCTACAAACAAAGCGGGTGTTTCCCTACCCTTCTGTAGGGTGCCCTCTGCGCTCCTCAGCATGTTGAGGAGTTCTGAAAGTTCAACTTCCTTTTCTTGCAAGTTGAAATTCAGTATGAACTGGGCGTAAGTGGATGGAAGGGACTGGAGAATTATATCCGTATAGAGTTCACTGTCCAACGTGGTCCCAAGTTCCGCGAGCTCCTCAGTGTAGCCAATCATCTTAAGCACGTGGTCCGCTACCGATGATCCGACGGCCAACTTTGTCGAAAACAACTTCTTCGACACTTCGTATCTTGCGATACGAGATTGCTCTCCATACAGTTCTTTTGTATGAAGAAATATGGATTCCAAATCCATATTCTCGTGCCTCCTCTGATGTTCGTTGTCCATCGAGGCAAGTACGAGGCACCTGGCCTTCGCGCTGTCAATCTCCCAAGTCTTACGGATTTCCTTATCCGCGACGCTGGAGGTGGGACCTGGGACGGGGGGAGCTTTGGTGGTAAGAAGATACCCCAGCTTGTCGTAAGTGATTGCCAAATTGACATTCCTGAGCCAATCTTTGTAGTTTGGCCCTGTCAATATGTTTTTATCTAGAATCAACTTAAGTCCAGTCATTTCGATTTGGTCGCTGCAGGGGGGAGAGAAGGAACACTTTAGCACGATGCTCTTGCAAGTTTAGAATGGTTTTTAATTTGTCTAAACAGGATGGCTCCCACTGTCTCTCGAATCCCTCCTCAAACCACAAAGGAAGAATTAGCCGGAATCAATCCCACCATGCAATACTTGCTTAACCGTTCAGCCAGGCCAGTGTCGGTACTTCGAGGGAGGTTTTCCAACGCTTTCGCGAAGTTCCTTAATTAAATAACCTCTTTTCTCTGGGGGCATAGCCCCGCTGACACCTTTCTAGGCACCTACTAGGTTTATAGCATTGATCGTCTAGTGAGAAATTTCCCGAGGAGTAGCATATACTCACAGTAGGATCGGGATCCAAATATCATCGTGTGACGAAACTGAAGGAATCCTACCAGAATCACCACACTCCAAATGGTATGCTAATCTAGCAAGTTTCAGTACTTATGAAACTCCCGATGTGGATTTTTGCCCCAAGCTCTTATGACCTTGACGAAGGTCAACAAATCATAAGTCACATGTCAAGTTCTGCCCGTCATTATCCAGGTTAATTTGAACCCACCCGTATATACCCTTGACGAAGGTCAACAAGGAAACACGACTGTCCCAAACCAACGCATCTATCTATGCTACATATGAACACCCAACAGCTACCAAACTCTATGCCTTGACGAAGGTCAACAAACATAGCTTGAATACTATTGAATATTCATAAGAAACGACGGAGGGCTACGAATGGTTTTGGCGAAATCGTGAACGTAGTGAACTTGATTTAATCGATGGAACGAGATAGCTTTTAGAAGGAGTGGCTCAATCTCCGCATTTAAAAGTTAGTTTTGAAAAGAACCGAGTGGTTTTTCGAAAGTGTTCCAACGACTTTAGCTTGGTTTATTATCTTGCATTAGTTCTTTTAATGCGTGATATTCTTGCATTAGTACTTTTAATGCGTCCCATCATTTAATTCCTACCATTGCAGAAAACAACCAAAATATGACGTACGCTTATGCCATTCGCATTCGCCACGGGGTCCCGTCATCACTCGTTAGGTTACTTAACTAACGACAGAGCGGGGGCTGGGCTAGCGCGGCTGTAAAACATAAGCAACGCCTAAATAGAAAGCAATGATAGACATTACAGATCACAGATGAATACATTGGATATACTAGCAATCCGCAATCCTTTCGAGCCTGAAACGAAAAGCGGATAACACGGTCGTGGTGAATAGCCAAATACCCCACCCAAGACCCCTACGGGTGCGGCAAACTACCCGCCAAGTACCCGGCAGTTTGTGCACCCCTCCATGGGTCTATCCTAGGAGCAAAAATAGTAAAAAGAATTATACAATGACGGCTACAACCCCGACCCGGTTGTGCGGCCAAACAAATAATAATTATTACATCAATTAACATTTACAATGAATGAAAGAAAAACAAAAGCTCATATCACATCCACCCCGGCTATTCACCCGCGACAGTCCAACACATTCATATACACATTCCAATATCAAACACAGATCATGTATAACCCCGACTAATCGTCTTATAGAGATTAGCCGACGTTCAATACATGCAAGCATCACAGATATAACCATCATAGTCAAAGTGCAGTGAAGTTCGGAAAAAATACGGAATTATAGGACCCCAAAAGCAAATTTCTGTTCTGGAAAATCTGGGCACATATAATATATTTTAAAAATCCCAAAACCAACACACAAACACACTGCACGAAAAACGATGCACAGAAGACGACAAACCGCGGCGCTTCCGCGGCAGATGCCTAGCTCGTGCGGCGGAAGGGCGGCGGTTTGAACGAATTACTGTGTCGTTTTTCTTGGGTGTTCATACAAAACCCTGAGCCGAATTTACAAGTATAAAGTTTTTCATTTAGAGCAGAAAAAAATTTAACAGAAACTTAGGGTTTTGTTTTTCCGGTTTTGTGACTTTTTCGGTTCCGAACTTCGTTACACTTCACTACCAAGCTAGTTTAAGTTTAGTTAGGCTCTGATACCACTGTAAGTCCATATTGCGACCCCCGGTTCTTACGGGGAGGCGGAAACGGTATAAAAAACAAATTTTTATCGCAAGAGGCAACATGGACTAAACAAGGTCGGGATCGTGTCTAAACTAAACTAGCATACAAGCTAAAGAGTCTTAGCTACTCGGATGAGGGTTATACCTAAACTTGAACTCCTTCTTCTTCAAACCTTGTAGAGGTTGATGGTTCTCTTCTTGTCGCCTTCTTCCGTCGAAGATGGATCCACCTCGAAGGTTCAACCTTTGGGCTCTTCCTCGATCTTTGAGTGAACTAGGGTTTCCGGCTTGCTAAACCTTGATCCTAGAATGAGTAGAGAGTAACTAGGGGTTGTTTTTCTTTTCAAGGTGATGGATTCTCAACACATGAGAAGGGTTCACCTTGAGCTTGAGGAAGAAGAAGATGAAGAGAGGAGAGAGAAGCTAAATGAGATAATGAGCTAGGTTTTTCTTTCTTGCAACCATAATGCCAAAAGAAAAGAATTATCTAAATAATAATAATTCAAAATAAGAATAGTTGATGGTAATTTAGAATGACCACTATCATGCTTCTTTAAATGAAGTGTAAGCATGAATCAAGGAGGATCTTTCAAAGCATGATGGTGGTCAATGGTCAACAAGTCAACCAAGGTCAAAAAGTCAACAAAAATCAACCATAACATAATTCTCATTTAATTACTATTATTAATAGATAATTCATAAATCCATTAGGGTTTGGAAAAAGATAACTGTCAACTGTGCATACGCACTCGTTCCGAAACCCTAATGAAAAATCTCATCCTCCGCCTCAAGCAACTGTGCATACACACCTGCATTCTCGTTCCGAGAAACAAGAATACCGAGATATAAAAGCAACCCCCAAAACATATACCAGTATCCGGCTCAAACCAAAGCCTGCCAGTATAATCCGTCCGGACTCCAAACGTGCACAAGTGCGCGGATGAGAACGAACCCTGTCGCAAAACCATGCGACCTCTACTCTGTTTTGCCCAGAGGCGAATACCCTCTGTGTGGGACTCTAAAGACTCGGCACTACGCTGGCAGTAGGTTTAACCACAGACCGCAAGCGGCACTAGCTGTGCGTAACGGTCCCCAGGTAGATGCCGACAAGAAGGCTGACGAGGTGAAACCCCATCTGTACTCCTACTGAGTCTGAATGTGACAGTCTCCGTACAGTCCGGTCTGTTCGTCTGATACATCGCATGTCGGGCCTATGGGGCGGTAAAACGTCAGTCCCCCAATAGCGGTACAAGTCGTGTCGGAGTGAAGCCCAAAACACCCTGAGATAACACTGGAACCTACCAGTATATCTCGCTTGCCCTGGCCAGGGACTACTCGTGTAATGGCTCTCCTAGACACAGCGCGATGTCAACCCCCAATACCGGGAGAGACGAATCCTGTCTAACCGGCACTGCCTCCAAGTGCTTCGGGACTGCACCCAACCACCACCTGTTTGCACGACTCCTTTGAGCCGTGGTAGGGTAGTGATCAAAGTGCAGTGGGAACACACTCGAGGCGAAGTGCTAGTATCAAGTCAGCGGACTAAGCTGTACTCATGTCACCTGGGAACTGATGACTGACGATAGGTATAATACCAACCTGTCAGTTCCCGACGAGTCCTGTCCAGTGTACTCGTAACCTAACGAGCACCCGTATACTATCTCTAGTACGACGTACTGATGGCTGTGGGACAGACCATCTCCCACACTGGGATGAGAAGCGCATACGCTAGTCTACTCCGGAGTATCGATGCCCTGTCTCGATAGTCCTGCGACTAGGGACCTGTATAAGGATGTGCTTATAGATTACCCAGCCCCCACTAGTGCGACTGCCATCACAACGCTGGTAATCAAGCAAAGATCCTAAGGGCTCCACTAATGCGTATAAGTGATATAGTAAAATAAACACAAGTACACATTGAAGTAGAAACAAACCAAGTAGCATACTACTATATTGAGCAAGATTGTTTATACAAGGTGAATATCCCAAGCTTCCATTAAGTAATATACAAACTAGTATGATACAGTAATGGCCTCTAGGGCATATACACTAACAATAATACCATCTGGGAGTTCTCGGCGAGTCCGTCCAGTGTACCCAGTCTCCACTGAGCACCCTCATACCATCTCCGATGTCAAACACCAATGGATATGGGATCATCCATCGCCCATCACATTGGTCGAGAAGATATACGCTAGTCTACTCAGGAATATTGATGACCTGTCTCGATATTCCCACGACTAGGAACAATGAAGGATGTACTCATTGACTACCCAGGCCCCACTAGTATGATCTACATCATATTCCTGAAAGTCGAGTACACATCCTAAGGGCTTTATCAACATGTAGCAGAGAGACAGAAGGTATACATGTTAAGATAAAGAGCAACCAGATAGCGTACTATCATGTCGAGCTAGAAAGTCCTACCTATATATGTCCCAGCATCCACTACAATATACATCCAATGTACAGTAATGGCCTCTAGGACATACATATAACTAACAGTATGTGATCCCATGTCTACACATGTCAGGAATGGTTCCTCATACTTCATTACATTCACGGACGATCTCTGAAGATTCGGTCATGTGTTCCTGTTGAAACACAAGTCTGATGCTTTTGAGAAATTCAAAGATGTAAACATGAAGTTGAGAACCAGATGGGTAAAAGTATAAAAATCCTTCGATTTGATCGGGGAGGAGAATACTTGAGCACGGAATTCTGTGACTATCTCAAAGAGAATGGGATTCTCTCTCAGCTTACTCCTCCGTATACACCACAACACAACGGCGTATAGGTGTCACGATAAAAAAATTGGCCCGTAACCGGCACTTAAACTACGTAACGTCTACAGGCGTACGCAACACAAGTAAGCCGAAACCCAGAAATCTAAACCACCCAAGTCTGGATCAACGGAGAAAAACATAGTTTTAACAATTGGGAAATCACAAGTAAAAAATCTCTAACTCTAGTTTTCCTTTTTGAAAATTTCGGCAGCACCACCTTTGTAAAAACTAGCCCCGAAAACGGGTACAACATAGATAAAATATAAAGCATCCCAAATGAGAGAAAAATCACGCCCAACGGCGGAGACAATCACCACAACATGTATACGACGCCAAAGCGAAGAATATAAAGGAAAACTGCATAAAGAGGTAAAACTTTCCAACATAACCGGCTCCCACGAGCACGGCACCCAAAGTCACAAAAAAAATACAACACCGAATCCTCACAAGTCGTCTCTAAGTCATATACAAACAGTGGTAGATGGAGAATACTAGATCCAACAAAAAGATATACAATGTACAGGCAGATCACCGCAAACCCACCTAAAAGCAAATGCCTCACTGCCTAACGTAGCGGTATCCGCAAAAGTAGAGATGATAAGACGCCCCACCGCGACAACTCTGAGGGTATGCCCTGCAAAACACTGTGGCACAACGGGGGTGAGTTGCCAACTCGTGAATAGTAATTAACATCATACTGTAATCGCAGGTATGCACGAACAGCGATCTATCTATCACATGTAATCCGATAGCTTAAGTATGATAAGTGAATATGCAACAATCATGTAAAGGTACATCATCAGGGTATTACATCTACATGAAGCAATGCATATCAACATAATCTTGAGTGTGGGATGATATAATATAAAATCTCATGCAAAAATATCAGCATGGAAAAACACCAGTGTCCCTCACCGACACATCAAATCCCAAATCCTCAGGCACCGCATGCTCAGATCGGCCCTCACATCCTGTAAGTCTCATGGAACCTGAGTGTCTATCAGCGACACCCGAAACATCATGAAAACATATACCTGTAAGTTTATATATATAAGTATATCAACCACGTATGTCCACCGACGATACGTAAAAATCATGAAAACCTGATTGTCTAACACCGACACTCGAAACATCATGAAACCCGTGTCTAGCATCGACACGTAAATCCTCATAACTCAGGCGTTGTTACCACGAATGGCCCTGATGATATGTCATACCTCACTCTGGTCGGTATCCCCATGATAACCGCCGAGTCCCAATACAATCACCGGTAGGTAGTTGTCCCACCGCCAGGCTTATCGTCTACACCACGAAATCACCACTCGCCTCAGGGTACCATACCGGGTCCACCATGTACCCGCAGACGGTGCCTCCCGCTCCTCGAATCGGGTATCACAAGCCAAATATCAGAACCGAGAAATCACATGGTAGACGCACTGAAATATCATATCAGAAGAAACCGGGTTTTCAAACAATACATAGTTTTCTTGAAATACCCCCACGGTTCTCAAATACATAAATCATAAGAAATCCATATCTCAATGCGTAAAACCATGAAAACCGATATATGCAACATAAGACAACAATATGAGCATATCATGGGAAATCCGCTCTTTCAAATGAATCCATCTTTAAAATATATCTTGCGGTTCCTAAAATTCTCCGAAAAAAAGTGTAACGTCTTCAAAATAATAAAATATGATTTTTGGGAAATTTTATAATTTAATATTATTTTAATGAATATTTTAATATTCTGGTATAATTAAATACAGATAAATGGGGAAAAATTATGGAAAATTCTAAAATAAGTTATTTTAAGGAATTGCTTCGTTTTCTGTGCATGCCCCCATTTCCTCTAGTTTTGACCCTGAGTATGTCTAGTTTTGACTGATTCCATCTAGGGTGAAATCTGGGTTGATTTTCCTATGTTGGTGTATAATTTGGGACTTGTTTTGGCATGGATTTTGGTATTTGGTGATTCATTCCTGTCGGGTGGCGTTTGGACGTCAACGACAAGTGGATTTTGATTGTGTTTACATGCGAGTCGATAGGTTTTTACCTATGCGGGTAGCGTGTGCTATTTTGGTTTCCGATGTGATTTTCATGTGCTTTAGCATTGTGATATACTTGTAGGTACCCCGCGTGATGTTGAGGCAAAGGAGGTGAAGATAGCGACATCGGCTTTGGCACACGAGAAGCAATGTGAGTAGATTTATATCTGTGGGGAGAAGTCGGGTGGATGGCGTATAGCACCCCCGCAGTCCGTGGTGATGTATACGAATACGTATACACACGAATATTTTTTATGTGTTGTTTAGGGTTATTGATGGTAATAATGATATTTTGATGATAAGAATATATTGGTTTAGTTTAGTGCGAACCCTAGAGTAGTGGTTGCACTCACACATACATTTACACACATACTTGCATTCATTCTTTCATTTATTAGAGTGCATATGATGGTGCGTATATCTACACATGGGTATGGGACTATGTGTTTATATACTGGATTTGAGGATAGTATTTGGGATTTGAGATGAGTCGATGAGATTGGGCTTGAGGCCAGGAGATCGGTGATGTGATTTGGTTCGTATTGAGATACGACACGATGTTTTAGCGGGTCTTTTGACGTAGTGATTCTTACACCTGCATGCATACATAGAGGGTATCAATATTGTACTAGACGTAGATCAGTACCCCGATCATGACATTTGATAAAGAGGATACCAGATAAATAGTATGATGAATGTGATATTGACCCGTACCCATATTTGGGATGCCGTACGACGGATTTACGTACAAGCTATATTTTGATGATTGATCCGCACTCTTGACTTGGGATGTCTGATTATAGATAAGGTATCGGATATGATATTATTGAGGCGGGATCACCGACTAATATATATACATGTATGTATATGTATCGACTCAGATGTTAGGCGGTTTCCTCACCCATAGCTCTACTTGTTAGTTCAGCCGTATAGTTTAGGATGGTTGTTAGATTAGATTAGACTCCTACCTATTTCAAAAACTAACGAATCGTGGGTATTTTAAAAGACAGCCCAAGGGATCCTACGGATATTTCAAAAGACGTATCTTTTCATAAAAACACCGTAGCCCTTATTTTCAAAACCCCATGATTCGTGTTATTTCAAAAGGCACCAATTGTAGAGGTTATTTTAGATTAATGCAGATTAGTTATAGTTGCGTCTAGTATTCAGCTTCCGCTCATTATTGTGGTTCGCATCGCATCGCATGCTTATATTATGTTTCATACTCCATTATTGATGTTATGCTGTTAGGACACCAGCACCATTACCGATGATGCGTATGTACCACGTACACTTACTTGCCGGCTCACACACATCTTCATCGGTAATTGCCATGTCACGTACACCTTAGAAAATATTATTGCATCGACATAGGTTGTTAGCTAATAATTTAGACATGATATTAGTGTACTTGCATTATATGCTAGATTAGACGTTGTAATTATTAGTTGTTACATCATGCATGTTATTATTCTTGGATTTTTATGCCTGTATGCACTGTTTACATGCTATTGAGGATTGGATTCGGATTTCCATGAGATTTTCTGGATTTGGGGGAAAACCGCAAAACTTATATAAACTTCTTTTCTCTCTTTAAAATAAAAAGTGCGGTTTTCCCATGATGTATGAGTCGTCCACCATGAGTTTGCTGATGGATTTGGAAACCCGATTCGAGGAGACGGATGAACCGTTTCGGGTACATGGTGGACCCGGTAAGGTACCCCGGGGCAAGAAGCGCGTGGTGATGACGATGTGAGCCTGGCAGGGGAGCACTACCTACCGGTGATTTTACCCGACGCGTCGGATATCCGGAGGATACCGTCGTGGTCTTGAGATGGATGGTAGGGGCCGGTCTGGACTGACGGCGCCCTAGATATTATGATTGAGACATTGGGATTTCGAGATTTCGAGGTACAGAGATTGTGATACAGAGATATCGAGATATTGGGATTACGTTTTGTGCCGATGCTAGGCACTGTTTTATGCTGATTTCATTATGATACCTCAACTAAAAATACAAGGGAAATCTCACTAAATTATGAAAACAGTTTCTTCATTTACATGTATTCTGCTTTCATGCATTCATACCTCATATTCATGACATACTATTACCTGAGGCACTAGCACGAGCACTTGGCACTACATTCACGTATAGAGATTACATTGCCAGTTTAGCATGCTTCAGCTTTATTCATATTGAGGTTTCTTTATATCTGATCGTATTGACCTAGGTTGGGTCATGCATTCGATCTCTGCTTGTAGATATCTTTCTATTCACGAGTTGGCAACTCACCCCCGTTGTGCCCCAGTTCTTGCAGGTTTGCCGTACAGTTCTATAGCGGCATTTCTGGCACACTGCTTCCTTTTGGGTGATTTGCTTGGATAGGTGGGTTCTTTTGTATCAGAACCGCCGTTGTATTTATATTATTCATTGTATCTAGAATATCCATCAACCAAAACTCGTATATTGTTTCAGACCTAGACTAGTGATGTATTATTCGACCATAGAGTCGCGCTTAGTAGTGTTGCGGTTTTCTTGTTGCTTTTGAGCTTTCTTTTGGATTTGATCCTCGCCACTTGGCGTTGTATATTATTGTTGCATGTGGTGGTGACCGTCGATTGACGAAGAGCTAGCTCCCGCTTGGGGATGCCTTTATCATTGCATATATTGTTATCCTTGTTATACCCCATTCGGGGCCAGTTTTACAAAAGAAACTCTGCCGAAATTTTTAGAAAAGACTGTACTGTTTTTAAAAATGCATATTCGGCTTAGTTATTTAAAAACCTTGATTTCAAACATGTTTTTCTTCACTTTTTTAAACCAGTTTCTTTACTTATTCTTAAAAATGTTTTTAGATTTCTGGGCTTTTGGCTTACTTGGATCAGATGGAGTCCTATAGACTTCATATGGTTCAAGGGCCAGTCACGTGCTCTTTCGGGTCGTGACAAAGTTGGTATCAGAGCGCTAGGTTGACCTTGGTTCGAGTCTAAGTTTGACTATGTGGAGCCTAGGGCGTTTATATATATACGGAACTTAGGCTTGACCTTACGGAACTTAGACTTGGTCGAGGGGGTATTAGACCCGAACTTTCGTCGTGTAGGATGACCCTTGGTTGATGGAATAGGTAACTAAAGTAGAGTGACGTACCGTTGGTATGTTCCGCGGCATACTTACGACACGCCATTCCGCTTAAGGAACCTTAGGATGTACATATTTTCGAGATCAGTGATCCTCTTTATATCCAGGATTATACATCCATTTGAGATCCCCGATTCTATTAGTTTCATGATCATACCTTTATTGATGCTGTTCCTTCCCATGATCATGTATCCACTTTGGATCTGTTGTTTCCTTTCTTGCCATTGATGTGCTCTCCTTGATACTCGATTGAGGTTCCTGTCACCATGTTTGAGGGCAGTTTGGGCTGCTGCTAGGGTTACGGCCGGTGTGAGCTCGTTTGGTACGAGGGCCGACCATTGTGTTTTCTGGTGACATGGGAACGTCTCGAGTTAGTGTTGGTGATTGTGACCTCTAGTGGAGGCGAGTGCTTGGTCTTGCACCGGATGATCGGGCCATTGTTAGAGCTGCCAGTTGAGAGAGGACTGTTGATGTACAGCATACCTTAGAGATTGTGATGTCGCCTACCGTGCAGACAGATGGACCAGCTGTTGCTGAGATTGACAGGATGTCGCTTCCGAAGCTTACGAGCTGAGATTGCCGTAGCTTTCAGGCAGATATGAGACAGATGATAGCTAGTCTACCCGATTTGAGAGACGAAGGTGATTCGTCCGATTTTGCGCCGGAGCGGGCCCTGATGAGTTGAAGATTTCCAGTGTGGAGAGTCTTACTCAGATCTAGAGCAGACCGACTCAGAGATGACCGCCTATGTATTGCCTTTCCTGGAGGATTGAGGCGCTGTTCGACGTACAGGCGAATAAGCCAGTTGCTGCTGCAAATGACGAGATGTCGCCCAGATGGTTGGAGCTACTGCAGCGTGAGCATATACTTAGAGAGATGATAGCGAGTCGCTAGTCACCTGAGGATGAATGACTAGGACAGGTGGTTCGTTTGTTTACCGATGCGAGGTCATCAGATAGATTGTTTCCAGCTAGAGACGACTTCACGCAGGTTCGTTGAGAGTCGATAGAGACGATCGAATGTCAGGAGCCCATTTTCCAAGTTTAAAGTATACGGAAAGACATGCAGGTGATTCTATGGACTCTCTAGAAGAATGAAATCCTAACTCGACTTAATGACCGTGTGAAAGCCTTTGAACCTTCGGATTTGCGGCGGTTCCTCGGCGCCATTAGTGAGGCTTGGGTTTGCCCTTCTACGGCTGGACCACCGACGCTGTGGCATGTACTCGATACTATTAAACTGTACCCATGATGTGATCTCTTGGGGGATTATGAGGATCTGACGAGTCGATCGGATGGTTCGACATCTTTCGGATATCGTGATGGGACACTGCTTGGGAGACTCCAGATGCGAGCGTAGCCGTCGGAGCGCAGTTCGTGTAGCCACGATGAGTTAAGTCCGAATCAGTCGACATTGAGCAAGGTGGAGTAAAGAGTTCGTACGAGATTTCGACGAGATGACGTCCCACTCCGCTGACATTAGAGATGTGATATGCACCCCGAGGCGTGGTATATGGATGTATCTTCCAGAGAGAAGCGCGATAGGTATGCAGCCGTTCCGGAATAAGCTTTAGCTTCAGCATTGGATGATGACTTCCGGGCATTTCGGCAGGATTGAGATTTGAGAAAGGAACCTCGACAGGACCTTTCTGGAGTACGTTACGAGAAGACCTAGACCAGGAGTGGTCGTATTGCGCACACCCAGCAGGACAGAGTTCGGCATTGTCGACGAGGTAGTTGACCATGTTCGGATAAAGGAACTTACCCAGATGCGTTGCAGATTGATCAGGGACGGACGAGTGATGAGTATTCCTCCGATGGTTGGGACGTGTTCCCGAGGACCTGTTCGGCCTGATATCCTCTACAGAATGATGAAGCTACAGAATATGCGATTTCGTGTCCGTGCGAGAGACTTCAGATTGACCGTGGCCGAGAACAGTGCAGTGCGTAGTAGCTTGGCGTGACGTCATAGTGGACGACGATAGAGACAGTTGGAACAAGAGGTTCGTGTGAGACACTGATGAGCTGTCATTGCTTCCCGTCGAGACTAGAGACCTGATATGCTTACAGAGACGTTGGAATGTGACCAGTTTCCGAGAAAATATTGTGCTGAGGACACAGGTGTTTTTGAGCGAGAAGAGGTTGTGCAGGAAGCCAGCCTCTGTACATATCGGCATAGGCATGATCGGAAGAGACCTTGAGCAGGATTCCTTCCAGGACATTGCTGCAATGATGTTTGCACCCAGGATCAGATGTGTGACGTGCTTTCAGAGAGCCAGAGGCCGACGCCAGTGATACGCTGCCTTACGAGCGGTCGTGAGGATTGACCGAAAGGTGACCAGGAAAGTGCCAGAACGGAATCGTTCCTGTCAGTACTCCTGACCGGGCCGATGAGCCGATGGATTGCGAGATTGGTAATCTACAGGAAAGATCAAGAACCAGAGGCAGAGGACGCCAGCCGCGAGCAAGAGGCAAGTAGATATCTTGCGCAGCTAGCATCGGATGTTCCGGTACCTTCTTGACCCTGAAGGATGGTATATCGACGACGGTAATTATGATTTGTGATTTTGTGATTTGATTATCACGTATCCGTTGCTTTGGATTTCGGTATTTTGGGCGATCTATTCACATGATTTAGTCTTGATGACTGAGTTTCATGATATTTGATTTTGTGCACCATGGTTGCACCTACTGGGTATTTATACCTTGTACATAGTTATTACTCTTGAGCTGTTGATTGCGATTTCATGCCTATTTTATGCTGGTGATTTGATTTACGCTTCCAGCAGAGTTTCATGTAATTTTAGTGTTTTGATTTTGCACTCGGTATAGCTTATATGTGCTTGTAGTGTATCGATATGTGTTTTGTGCCCGCAGCTGCACACGTTTATGATTTTCTTCATATCTGGATACACTTGGTGTTGCTGCTTACGTATTTGAGTTATTGCTTGGTATTTGTGCATGGGATGCACCAGTTCTATACTTCGTGCATTTGTCGCACCAGTTTTATGTTTCTTGCGTTTATCGCATCAGATTTATATTTCGTGCCTTTGTTGCACCGGATTTATATTTTGTGCATTACGATTGCACCTGACTTCGATTTGATGCCTTTCGGTATGTCGATTTTGATTGTGATATTGATGTGGATTCTTGCACTCCGTGCTTTTGACTGGACTTACGCATATTCGACGTTGCTATTGGATTTTGTGATTCCGTGCATATTGAGTGCGCAGGGTCTAGATTTTCATTCGTGCATGATGGATGCACCGATTTGGATTTTCGCGCATGTTGGGCGCATGTTTTGAGATACGATTTTGGGGCACACCAGATGCACTAAATCGAGATTCTTCGTGCATGTCAGATGCACCTGTTTTGGCTGCCAGGCACACGTTGCCTATGACAGATGCTTCGTGCACACCCGTTGCACCTAGATGTTGTTTTGTGCACATGTTTAGCACATATATGGATTTTGATTTCCGTGCGCACCAGACGCACAGGGTGGTGTTATGTGATTTTTGGGATTTATTCCTTTTGGAGCAGTACATTTTTATGATGTTGGATATTTGCTTTCATACTGAGCAGGACTAGTCAGTGGGCAGTACCTGGATATATTTTGCATGCATCGATAGTTATCGAAGGGATTTCCGAAAAGCGAGCTATAGTCTCAGTATATACCTACGTGTCCGATATGACACGAAACGTTTTAAAAACAAGGAAACCCTTCTAAACTGTTTTCAAAACGGCGGAACGTACCTATTAAACAAAGGATATATATACACATATATAGTTATTTTCTTATGAGAAACGTCCGCCACTGTGCAGTGTTACGCGCATCGCACAGCGACTTAAAAAGATTTGGCATACATTTGCATCAGCTATTTACATGTATAGATTGGATGTCTACATGTATAGTCTTGGTCCATATCATATTGATTTTGTATTGGATTTGACATTGTGTCGTTATCATGACTCCGATGATTGCGGATGCTTGATGGAGTGTTGCTTTTGAGTTATCTGCTCAGTACTCATGCGCATGCATTGCGCTATGATGTTTTATGTATAGATGATTTCGGAACCCCGATGACTTGGAATTTGTATTGAAATATTTTAGTATTTGGGGGTTTAAATTTAAATTCGGGGACCGAATTTCTTTAAGGGGGGTAGATTGTAACGTCTTCAAAATAATAAAATATGATTTTTGGGAAATTTTATAATTTAATATTATTTTAATGAATATTTTAATATTCTGGTATAATTAAATACAGATAAATGGGGAAAAATTATGGAAAATTCTAAAATAAGTTATTTTAAGGAATTGCTTCGTTTTCTGTGCATGCCCCCATTTCCTCTAGTTTTGACCCTGAGTATGTCTAGTTTTGACTGATTCCATCTAGGGTGAAATCTGGGTTGATTTTCCTATGTTGGTGTATAATTTGGGACTTGTTTTGGCATGGATTTTGGTATTTGGTGATTCATTCCTGTCGGGTGGCGTTTGGACGTCAACGACAAGTGGATTTTGATTGTGTTTACATGCGAGTCGATAGGTTTTTACCTATGCGGGTAGCGTGTGCTATTTTGGTTTCCGATGTGATTTTCATGTGCTTTAGCATTGTGATATACTTGTAGGTACCCCGCGTGATGTTGAGGCAAAGGAGGTGAAGATAGCGACATCGGCTTTGGCACACGAGAAGCAATGTGAGTAGATTTATATCTGTGGGGAGAAGTCGGGTGGATGGCGTATAGCACCCCCGCAGTCCGTGGTGATGTATACGAATACGTATACACACGAATATTTTTTATGTGTTGTTTAGGGTTATTGATGGTAATAATGATATTTTGATGATAAGAATATATTGGTTTAGTTTAGTGCGAACCCTAGAGTAGTGGTTGCACTCACACATACATTTACACACATACTTGCATTCATTCTTTCATTTATTAGAGTGCATATGATGGTGCGTATATCTACACATGGGTATGGGACTATGTGTTTATATACTGGATTTGAGGATAGTATTTGGGATTTGAGATGAGTCGATGAGATTGGGCTTGAGGCCAGGAGATCGGTGATGTGATTTGGTTCGTATTGAGATACGACACGATGTTTTAGCGGGTCTTTTGACGTAGTGATTCTTACACCTGCATGCATACATAGAGGGTATCAATATTGTACTAGACGTAGATCAGTACCCCGATCATGACATTTGATAAAGAGGATACCAGATAAATAGTATGATGAATGTGATATTGACCCGTACCCATATTTGGGATGCCGTACGACGGATTTACGTACAAGCTATATTTTGATGATTGATCCGCACTCTTGACTTGGGATGTCTGATTATAGATAAGGTATCGGATATGATATTATTGAGGCGGGATCACCGACTAATATATATACATGTATGTATATGTATCGACTCAGATGTTAGGCGGTTTCCTCACCCATAGCTCTACTTGTTAGTTCAGCCGTATAGTTTAGGATGGTTGTTAGATTAGATTAGACTCCTACCTATTTCAAAAACTAACGAATCGTGGGTATTTTAAAAGACAGCCCAAGGGATCCTACGGATATTTCAAAAGACGTATCTTTTCATAAAAACACCGTAGCCCTTATTTTCAAAACCCCATGATTCGTGTTATTTCAAAAGGCACCAATTGTAGAGGTTATTTTAGATTAATGCAGATTAGTTATAGTTGCGTCTAGTATTCAGCTTCCGCTCATTATTGTGGTTCGCATCGCATCGCATGCTTATATTATGTTTCATACTCCATTATTGATGTTATGCTGTTAGGACACCAGCACCATTACCGATGATGCGTATGTACCACGTACACTTACTTGCCGGCTCACACACATCTTCATCGGTAATTGCCATGTCACGTACACCTTAGAAAATATTATTGCATCGACATAGGTTGTTAGCTAATAATTTAGACATGATATTAGTGTACTTGCATTATATGCTAGATTAGACGTTGTAATTATTAGTTGTTACATCATGCATGTTATTATTCTTGGATTTTTATGCCTGTATGCACTGTTTACATGCTATTGAGGATTGGATTCGGATTTCCATGAGATTTTCTGGATTTGGGGGAAAACCGCAAAACTTATATAAACTTCTTTTCTCTCTTTAAAATAAAAAGTGCGGTTTTCCCATGATGTATGAGTCGTCCACCATGAGTTTGCTGATGGATTTGGAAACCCGATTCGAGGAGACGGATGAACCGTTTCGGGTACATGGTGGACCCGGTAAGGTACCCCGGGGCAAGAAGCGCGTGGTGATGACGATGTGAGCCTGGCAGGGGAGCACTACCTACCGGTGATTTTACCCGACGCGTCGGATATCCGGAGGATACCGTCGTGGTCTTGAGATGGATGGTAGGGGCCGGTCTGGACTGACGGCGCCCTAGATATTATGATTGAGACATTGGGATTTCGAGATTTCGAGGTACAGAGATTGTGATACAGAGATATCGAGATATTGGGATTACGTTTTGTGCCGATGCTAGGCACTGTTTTATGCTGATTTCATTATGATACCTCAACTAAAAATACAAGGGAAATCTCACTAAATTATGAAAACAGTTTCTTCATTTACATGTATTCTGCTTTCATGCATTCATACCTCATATTCATGACATACTATTACCTGAGGCACTAGCACGAGCACTTGGCACTACATTCACGTATAGAGATTACATTGCCAGTTTAGCATGCTTCAGCTTTATTCATATTGAGGTTTCTTTATATCTGATCGTATTGACCTAGGTTGGGTCATGCATTCGATCTCTGCTTGTAGATATCTTTCTATTCACGAGTTGGCAACTCACCCCCGTTGTGCCCCAGTTCTTGCAGGTTTGCCGTACAGTTCTATAGCGGCATTTCTGGCACACTGCTTCCTTTTGGGTGATTTGCTTGGATAGGTGGGTTCTTTTGTATCAGAACCGCCGTTGTATTTATATTATTCATTGTATCTAGAATATCCATCAACCAAAACTCGTATATTGTTTCAGACCTAGACTAGTGATGTATTATTCGACCATAGAGTCGCGCTTAGTAGTGTTGCGGTTTTCTTGTTGCTTTTGAGCTTTCTTTTGGATTTGATCCTCGCCACTTGGCGTTGTATATTATTGTTGCATGTGGTGGTGACCGTCGATTGACGAAGAGCTAGCTCCCGCTTGGGGATGCCTTTATCATTGCATATATTGTTATCCTTGTTATACCCCATTCGGGGCCAGTTTTACAAAAGAAACTCTGCCGAAATTTTTAGAAAAGACTGTACTGTTTTTAAAAATGCATATTCGGCTTAGTTATTTAAAAACCTTGATTTCAAACATGTTTTTCTTCACTTTTTTAAACCAGTTTCTTTACTTATTCTTAAAAATGTTTTTAGATTTCTGGGCTTTTGGCTTACTTGGATCAGATGGAGTCCTATAGACTTCATATGGTTCAAGGGCCAGTCACGTGCTCTTTCGGGTCGTGACAAAAAGTGCAGCATAATATAATGTGTACATGTAATTTTAGCAAGGTTTAAGTATCTACATGTAAGCAAGTGGGTATGATGCATTTCATAAGCACAATGATCAACAACTCAATATCACATATAAAAACAATACCACTTAGAGTGTATACAACAATAGAAAACATATGTGGTGTACATGTCAGTATGTATGCATGATGTACAAGTAACCGAAATCGAGTATGTGGTGTACATGTCAATATGTATGCATGATGTACAAGTAACTGAAATCGAATATGTGGTGTACATATCAATATGTATGCCTGATGTACAAGTAACTATAGTAAGATATACGTGAAGTGGAACAAGGGTCACTACCTCAACTATTCCTGCCCAATGCAATATCACGTATGTATGTGCCCACAATATTTCAGATGCACAATAGAATAAGAGTTACTACTCCAATCATTCATATCCACTACCATATCACGTATGTAGGTGTTTTTGCGTGTCATGGCAATTACAGACGGTGTGGGTGTAGCATAACATTTAGTGCTCGTGCAACATAAACCGTCAGTAATATGTTATATCTAAAGGTACGAGTCAAGTACAATAGATAATGCTATGCAATGACATTCATATGAAAGCAACTAATATGCAAATACATGCAGCTATCATATCATATCCTCCCCGACGCATAACGCCATACGGGAGATTTCCCCGTAGTTGTTAAATCTACTCACCAATGGTCTCCAGCTATGAAAATCCGACCACCTGCTTCCTTTGTTCTTAGCGTCCGAAGTCCCAGCTTGCGACGCTATATTTTCACAAACTCAAGAAATAATGCAAACATCTCAGAATCGATCAATATAATGTAAAACTACGTATTAAATAACGCACCAACACTAAACTAACTCGCGACTGTACGTCTAGTGGCTAACGTGCGTAACTATACCACCAAACCAATCTAAGCACAGCAGCTGCACCAGATCACGATTCGTGTCGGATTACGTAACACGCGGATTCAAAACACTAGATTATAGGTAAACGATCCCAGATTTTTTATACTGCAATTACTAAAAAAGTAAACAGTACCAAACACCCCTGACCAACAGCAGACAACTACCCACAGAACCCAAACCCCAACACCCTCCTACAAAACCGGCGTCGCCGGAATTATCCATAGGGGTCGCCGGCCCCGGCCGGTGGGGCGGTCCTCGTGTCTCAGGTGGTGTTTCAGGCTCACTAGTACATCACTATAAATTTGTTTGGTCACTCACTAAATTTTCCAGGTAACAGCAGATATAAAAGCTCTAAAAAGACACTAAAAACCCGATATTGCACTAATCGATATACAAAGGGTTCTACGCTACAACCAACGAGCTAAATAACATAAAAACTCCTAATTTATTAGATTAGGGATTATACCTATCAACTTTGCTCACAAGCTCCAAGCTTTCCTAGCTCTAAGTGATCCAAGATGCTTAAACCAAGACTTTTAGAATTTTTGTGATATATTTGGAATTTTGGAGAATTTATTGGCTTGGATTGATGAAAAAGGAGAAAGAATTGCTCAAGATCAGAAGGGGGAGGATGGAGCTCGGCCAAGAGAGGAAGGGGAGGGTTTTGTGAGGGATTTCCTAGCGATTACCAACATTAAATGCATTCATACACACATATGCACAGATGCATGCACCTCTTCTTTTCTTCTCTTTTCTTTAATCCAATAAAACCTAACCTCCACACAAATATCTAGATACCAAGTGAAGGGTTTATTAACTCAATCTTTATTTATGAAAAGATCGCTTTATAGAAATTTCCCAAAATGTAAATACCAAATTAAAATAACATTAAAATTGGGAAAAATTCAAATTGAACCAAAACGTCCCATATACCCCCAAAGCTTGCGCACTAGCTTTATTTTAGCTAAACTAGGTGCTGGAAAGTTTATATGGTCGTTTGATCACAGTCGGGGCAAAACGGGAAAAACCGACAATTTAACCCTAAAACGGAGAAATTCGCATAACGATTTCTAAAACGTTACAATCTCCCCCTTTATAGAAATTCGGTCCCCGAATTAAAATTTCATACTAAGTGTACCTTCAAAGAGATGAGGGAATTTCTTCCGCATCTCGCTCTCGGCCTCCCAAGTGATCTCCTCACTAGTAGGGCTACACCATAGAACCTTCACAGAAGGCAAGACCCTTGACCGAAGTTTCTTCACTTACCGATCCAAAATAACTACCGGCTGCTCGGTGAACGAAAGATCGCGCTCAAGCTGAACGGTCTCGTACTGAATCATGTGAGAAGGATCATGAAGGTATCTACGAAGTATCGACACATGGAAAACGGGGTGAACATCCGGAAAACTAGGCAGGAGCGCCAAACGATAAGCAACAGAACCCACTCGCTCAAGGATCTCGAAAGGACCTACAAATCTGGGACTGAGCTTCCCTCTCTTCCCAAATCGCATAACGCCCTTCATCGGAGAAATCCTCAGGAACACATGATCCCACACGGCGTATTCGAGTCTGCGACGACGACGGTCGGCATAAGACTTCTGCCTGCACTGGGCTGCTCTCATCCTGTCCTGAATCAGCTGGATCTTCTCCGTAGTCTCCTGAACTAGCTGGGGTCCTAAAACCAGACTCTCACTAAGCACGGTCCAACAGACTGCCTATCGACACTTCCTACCATATAAATCCTCAAAAGGTGCCATCTGAATAGTCTCCTGAAAGCTGTTGTTGTAGGAGAACTCATTCAACGGCAAGGGACGATCCCAACTGCCACCAAAATCAAGCACACATGCACGGAGCGTATCCTCCAGAGTCTGAATAGTACGCTCCGACTTACCATTGGTCTGCGGATGAAAAGCGGTGCTAAAACTCAACCGGGTACCCAAAGCTTCCTGAAGCTTCTGCCAAAGACGGCTAGTAAACTGGGTGCCTCTGTCGGATACTATGCATGTGGGAACACTGTGCAAACGCACAATATCATCTATATACAGCTGCGCATACTGAGCATAACCGAAAGTGGTCTTCACTGGAAGGAAGCGAGCGGCTTTCGTCAACCGGTAAACAATCACCCAAATGGAGTCATACCCCCTACTGGTCCTGGGTAGACCCAGAATGAAGTCCATGGAAATCTCCTCCCATTTCCACTCCGGAACAGGTAAAGGCAGCAACTCTCCAGCCGGTCTCTAATGCTCAGCCTTGACTTGCTGACAAGTTAGGCACCTCAAAATGAAGTCCGAAATATCGCGTTTCATCCCTTCCCACCAGTAAAAGTCTCTCAAATCACGGTACATCTTGGTGGAACCTGGATGAACACTAAAGGCCGACTGATGAGCCTGCTCTAGGATATCGCGTCTTAACCCATCAGTATCTGGTACACACAAGCGAGCCCCGCATCGTAGCATACCCTGGTCATCAATCATGAACTCCGAAACTGTACCCTGTCGAACAAGCTCAAGAATCTCTGACAAACGGGCATCACTGGGTTGCGCCCCACGGATATGATCAAATAGTAGTGGATGGGCGCGGACATGAGCAAACTGTCCCCCAGTGGAAGAAAACTCGAACTGCACTCTACTATCACACAAGAGCTGCCAATCTATAGAATACTGACGCTGAACTGCGCTCAACTGGGACAAGCTACCTCCGGGCCTACGACTCAAAGCATCAGCTACCACATTCGCCTTTCCCGGGTGATAAAGGATCTCACAATCATAATCCTTCACTAGCTCCATCCATCGGCACTGTCTCTGGTACAGATCCTGCTGCTGGAAGATATAATTCAAGCTCTTATGATCCGTGAAGATTCGACACGACTCCCCATACAAGTAGTGTCTCCAAATCTTCAACGCAAAGACCACCGCGGCCATCTCAAGATCGTGAGTGGGTCAATTCTGCTCGTGCTTCTTCAGCTACCTAGAAGCATACGCAATCACCCTATCATGCTGCATCAAAACACAGCCGAACCCCACTCGAGAAGCATCACAGTAAACAACATAGCCACCCGATCCAGAAGGTACAGATAGAACTGGTGTTGTCTTCAACCGAGTCTTCAACTGCTGAAAACTCTGCTCGCATGCATCAGTCCAAAGAAAAGGAACTCCCTTCCGGGTCAGTCCCATCAGCGGTGCAGCGATACTTGAGAAATCCTGCAGAAAACGGTGAGAATAACCAGCTAAGCCAAAAAAGCTGCGGACCTCAGTCACCGATACAGGTCTAGGCCAAAGCTGTATAGCCTCGATCTTCCTCGGGTCCACAAGAATACCATCACCAGTCACCACATGACCCAGGAAGTCAACTCTATCGAGCCAAAACGCGCACTTCGATAACTTAGCATACATCTGGTGCTTTCTCAATATCTGCAAAGCAATCCTCAAGTGCTGCTCATGCTCCTCATGACCCCTAGAGTAGACCATTATGTCATCAATAAACACTATAATGAACTGGTCAAGGAACGGCCTGAAAATCTGGTTCATCAGATCCATGAACGCTACTGGCGCATTGGTGAGTCCGAACGACATCACCAAAAACTCATAATGCCCATAGCGCGTACGAAAAGCAGTTTTCGGAATGTCATCATTCCGAACCCGCAACTGATGATAACCCGAACGTAAATCAATCTTAGAAAAATGTCTCGCACCCTGGAGCTGATCAAATAAATCATCAATGCGAGGTAAAGGATACCTGTTCCGCACCGTAACTCGATTCAATTGACGATAATCCACACACAGCCTCAAACTGCCGTCCTTCTTCTTGACGAACAGAACAGGAGCTCCCCACGGCGAAACACTCAGACGCACAAGTCCCAAATCAAGCAACTCTTGCAATTGATTTTTAATCTCTCTAAGCTCTGCCGGAGCCATTCGATAGGGCGGTATGGAAATAGGCTCCGTGCCAGGAATCAGATCAATGCAGAACTCAATATCGTGCTCTGGCGGCAACCCAGGTAGGTCATCGGGAAAGACATCGGGAAACTCTCGCACGGTAGAAACCTGGTCCAACGACTCCACTGTGGCTCCAGTATCATGAATAAAAGCCAAGAATCCCCGGCATCCCCTCCTCAAAAGCCGACTAACGCATAGAACAGAAATCAAAATGTGAGGGGCGACACTACGGTCCCCCTGCACAACAAACACTGACTCACCGGGAAAACAAAATCTAACTATTTTCTCGCGGCAGTCCACGGACGAATAGCATGTAGCTAGCCAGTCCATGCCCAACAGAACGTCGAAGTCCAACATCTCAAGAAGGATCAATTCGATAGACAGATCTCTGTCTCCTAAACGGACAACACACGATCGGAACACGTGTCGCGCAACAAACGACTCTCCCACAGGAGTAGTCACGACAAGCGGCTGATCCAGCAAACACGACTCTCGACCTAACCTCGGCACGAAGTGCGTAGAAACCTACGAATGCGTAGATCCCGGATCGAAAAGAACATGTGCATCATAAGAACATACAGAAAGGGTACCTGAAACCACAGCATTGGACGCCTGAGCGTCCTGGCGAGTCAAGGCAAAAACCAGTGCCTGCCCTCTACCGGCTACTAGCTGTCCTCTGCCTCCGCCACCTCTATCTCTCGGTACAAAACCCCCGCGACCACGACCTTTCTGAACAGGAGTCTGACGCGGCGCAACAACAGGAATAAGAGGCAACGCTCTCTGAGGTGGAAAAGGTGGTAAAGTAACCTGGGTACTGCTGGCCCTCTCTGACGCACCACCGTACAATCCCAAACAAGATGATGTAGACTGGCACATCCGAAGCACCTATAAGACGATCGTTGGCCCTCCTGGGAAAAAGAACTGAATAACTGGCCACGTCCCACGTCTGTGCTACTCCCCGAGTCTGAAGGAACTCTGCCTCGGCGTGCAAACCTCTGTCTCCGTGCTGGTACATCCGTACGAGTCCTCTTCGGTTCCGGAACAACCGATGACTCAGCTAGACGCTCCTCCACCAATAGAGCTGCATCGACAGCTGCCGCATAGTGTCGCAATGCTGAATGCTGATGGCTAGGAACAACTGGGTAAGTAGGCCTCGAACAAAACTCTTCACCCTCATCTCCTCAGTCGCCACCAGGTACAGAGCATACACCGACAGCTCGGTAAACAGCATATCATACTCAGACACCGTCATCCCCGGAGTCTGACGTAGCGACTCAAATTTGCGCGCTCGCGCATCCCTGACGCTCGGTTGAAGAAAACGGGTGAGAAACACAGTCACAAACTCATCCAAGGTCATAGGAGCAAGTCCAGCGGCTCTGCCCCTCTCCAACGACTCACACCACTTCTGGGCTAGAACCTCCAGCCGGAAACTCGCAAACTCTACCCATCTCTCGTCGGAGCATCGGAGTGAGCGACAGATCCTGGCCATCCGGTCGATAAACGACTGCGGATCCCTAGTAACGTCTGTGCCAGTAAACACCGGAGGCCTCATCCTCATAAAATCTGTCAGTGACACGGTAATAACCTCCGGAGCTGTAACTGCAACTGCCGGAATAGTAGGTACCATCGTGGTCCCTGCAACGGGTGGAACAACTGCCTGTCCCTGCGCTCGAATGGCCACTACTAAGGTCCCCATCATCTGGCGCAGGTCCTGCATACCAGCCCCAAACATAGCAATATACTCCGGTACAACAGGCGTACCGCCCTGGTCAGTCCTCGCCTCAGACGGGTCAACTCTAACCTCGGCCCTCGCGGCCACTCTCTGTGCCCTCGTAGTCTTCGGCGGCATATAGGCTGGAAATTGAAACAAGATTCGATAAGGAAATGGAAATCGAATCACAAAGGTGTATATCATCACGGAAGAATATCAATCAATAAGTCCTAATGTCACTTAGGCGGAGTACCGTGTCGTAAGTGTAGGGTTGCTATGCACGCGCACAAGGGTCTACGAGGCATCAACCATGCCCGATTAAAATTTTAGCCGTGCCGAACAACCCGAATACGGAACTTTAAAATAGAGATTAGGCGAAAACAAGCATGCTAAACATTTTAACACTAAGTGAGAGGGATTACAACCTTTGTAGATCCGGTCCTTCACTTCATATGCTCCGTGTTGTGGTCCCTTCGCTGCGATCATCGGGATCCGGACTCTCGAGAGGTTCCACGAAGAGAAAGAAGCAACCTTTGCTTCCGATCTTCGATACTAAGATGATCTACCTTGAAGTTTCTTTAACACAAGCTAACACTCATGAAATGATGTGAACACCCTCATCTAAATGGCAAGGGAAGATGAGGATGATGAAGTAGGATTTTTGATCTCTTTATTTATCTTTTTCTCATATTTATCCATCACAAAAATCAAAGCAAGAAAGGATTTCAAGCAAAGAAGAAGAAGGAAGAAGATGAACATAATAAGAATCCATTTGTGTTGAATAGGAAAAGGATTAATATGAAGAATAATGCAACCATGGTTGACTTAACCATTGTAGAGAATTGACTAGGGTTAGCGTTTGGGTTGGGTTAAAGCATGAGTCACTTACAAATATCTTTCACAAAACAAAACCAAAACCTTCTAGAAACATCTAGAAAGCTTAACCCTAATCCAAACCCTAATCATGTTTAAACTCCACTAAACAAGTTGCATTAGTTATCATATCATGTTACAATATTATATATCACATATATAATATTTATTGTAACCAAATAAAATAACACAATTAACATAAATCGCATATATATCAATGTATTACCCGAGTGAGAAAAAGAATCTTTTAGTGAGCTAATATTAGTTAATGTAATTTAATATATCATATATATTATTATACATTAAATTATCGAATCAACACTTGATCCGACAATCCGGCTATATCACATATAACCGACTAATATTTATCCGTACCGATTCATCGAATCAATACTTGATCCGATGACCCGGCTGATATCAAATATCGCGAGAATAGAATACGGTATCTCATATCGTATTATCCTCGGTCCCGCACATATCACATATGTGCTCCTACTCCGTTTTACCTGAGTCAAGAAACCTTTGTGTAGGACTCTAAAGAATCGTCAATACGCCGGCAGTAGGTGATGATCATATCAAACACCCACAAGCTGCAAGCGGTCAGCTAAACGTAACAGCTACCCAAGTATTGAGTGCTCAGAAGATCAACAAGCAAGCCTGTACATTCTCCTGTGAATCCAAACAGTAACACTCCCGTACAGTCCGGTCTCGTCGTCTGATATGTTGCATATCTCGCCTAGGGGTGGTAAACGTCAGACCCCAGTAGCTCGATAAGTCGTGTCGATATGAGGTCTATAACAGTTCGAGAAACTACTGATAACACTTCCCAGTAAATCTCAGCAACCCTGGCCAGTGATTTCCGGTTATAGCCAATCGAACACAGCACAACATCAACTCCCTATACCGGGAGAGACGAATCCCCTCCTATCGCTCATTGCCTCCATGTGATTCGGGACTGTACCCAAAAGCCACCTTTTTGCACGCCCTCTTGGACGTGGTATGATGGAAATCAAAGCACAGTGGGAACCACACAAGACTCTATGACGATCTCGGGTCAACAGACTACTCTGTACCAGTGTCACCGGAGAACTGCCATCTGACGTATGGTATAATACCATCTGGGAGTTCTCGGCGAGTCCGTCCAGTGTACCCAGTCTCCACTAAGCACCCGTACACCATCCTTGAAGTCAAACACCGATGGATATGGGATCATCTATCGCCCATCATATAGGTCAAGATGCGTATACGCTAGTCTACTTTGGTGTATCGATGCCCTGTCTCGATACACCCTCTACTAGGAACAGTTATAGGATGTACTCGTCGACTACCGTGGCCCCACTAGTATGATCTCATCATAGTCCCAGTAGTCGAGTACATATCCTAAGGGCTTTATCAACATGTAATATAGAGACAATCTGAGTACATGTTAAGATAAAGTACAACCAGATAGCATACTATCATGTCGAGCAAGAAAGTCCTCCCTATATATGTCCTAGCATCCACTACAATATACATCGTATGTACAGTAATGGCCTCTAGGGCATACATATAACTAACAATCTCCCACTTGCACTAGGGCCATCTGTTATGGTATCGCATACCCAACAATTAGCTGCGGTTGAAGTATCCCATACTCAACCATCCCATAAAAGTCTCTACTGGGAAAAAGGCCTTTGTGAGTGGATCCGCGCTGTCGTCCTCTGTGTCTACTCTCCTAACCTCGATTTCCCTGGAGATCAACCATCTCCATGATCAGGTGATACTGCCTAAGAATTATATCTGGATTTCTGATGTGACGGTAGTTCCTTGGCTGAAGCCACAACTCCATTGTCACACAATTGTAGGAACGAAGTTCATCTTATGAACTTATATATATCTAGACTGCCTCTTTGGTAGCATCCTTGGTAACGATGTATCTTGTCTTTAATCGTCTAGTATGTCACGGTATCTAGCTTGGAACTCTTCCAACATACCGTCCCTCCACTGAGGGTGAATACAATGCGTTCGACTGACATTCAGTCGTCCTTATCACCCTGGAACCTTTCCAGTGATTCTCCCCAGGATCGATTGATACCATCTCACTACAACTAGTGAGTTTCCTAACATCCAATTAGATCTATCTCATAGATCCAAAACCCAGGATTTAGGAGGTATCACTTTGATCCTATATGGAGAATCCTTATGATAAGCGGAGATTGACCGAGCGTAGCATAGGAAACTCCTTCCCTATCAAGAGTATGTCATCCACGTACTCTACGAGGATCACCACCATACTCTCTACTACCTTTTCGTATATTCAAGGTTCATCTACCATTTTGATGAAGTCAAACTCTTTGACTACCACATCAAAACAGACGTTCCAACTCCGCGATGCCTGTTTTATCATATAAAACATCTTGCACACGTTTCCGCTGCTCCCACTGTCTACGAAGCCCTCTGGCTGTGTACTTATAGACGCTCTTTTCTAAAACATCATTTAGAAAAGCAGTCATGACACCCAACCACCAGATATCGTAGTCATGGTATGTAGCCGTGGCAAGTAGGATCTGGATGGATTTAAGCATAGATCCTTAGAAAAGGTTTCAACATAATCCATACCTGGTCTTATGATGCAAACCTTTAACAAGTCTAGCTTTGAAAGTCTCAACTTTTCAATGTACACCAAGTAATCTTCTCAAGATATACTTGCTCCTGATAGGGATTTAACCCTTCAGATAAAGCAACCAAAGTCCATACTTTGTTGGTGTATAAGGATTCCATCTCAGATCGATAAGCACCCAGCCATTCTTACAGAGTCCCACTCCTGATGGCCAGCTCGAAACTAGTTGGGTCATCATCTCATGATGCAATCCTCGCTCCCACTGTCATAGAGAAACCGAAGTATCTCTCAGGTGGGTGAGGAACCTTACTAGATCGGCGGAGAGGCTGAGGTTCGTTGGAAACTATTGAATCCTTTGGTTCTACCAAATCATCAGCTGCATTTTATATAGCTGGAACATTTCCAGTTCTACATAACAGACCTTGCTTCGAGCTTGTCCGGATTTTGCTTTAAGACATAGGCCGGACAACCCCAAATCTTAACAAGCTTAAGATATGGGCTCTTCCCTTTCCATATCATATATGAAGTGGTAGGCAATTGATTTGATTTGAACCATATTCAATAGGTATGCAGCTTCTCAAGTGCATAACTCCCCAAAGGAAATAGGAAACTCAGTAGTATTCATCATAGAGCACACCATATCAAATAGGGTGCTAATGCTCCGCCCCGATACACCGACGTGCTGTGGTGTATACGGAAGAGTAAGGCTGAGAGAGAATCTCATTCTCCTTTAGAATAGTCCAGGAATTCCGTGCTTAAGTATTCTCCTCCTTGATCACATCATATGACATAATACTTTTACCCGTATTTTGGTTCTCTACTTCTAACTTATATTCTGTGAATATCTCAAAAGCTTCGGACTTGTGTTTCAGCAGGAACATATGTCTGAATCTTGAGAGATTATCAGAGAATGTAATGAAGTACAAAGAACCGATCTTGGCATATGTAGACAGGGGACTTTCATACATCAGCATGTATCAATCCCAAAAGTTCACTAACTCTTTCTCTGTTTCCAACAAATAGAGCTGTGGTCATCTTATCTTTGTGACATGACAGGCAAGTTTCACAAGATGTAAATTCAAACTAATTTGAATATGCATCTTTATGTAACTTCAGCCAGTCGGGTCGCATTGATATGACCTAGTCTACAATACCTCAAGAAGGATTCATTCATTTCTGAACTCTTCCTCTTGTGTGTGTTCCGTACACTAAGAACTGTAGTTTGATTTAGAACGTCAATGCTTTTAGATAACGTGCCTGAACCGATCAACTCATGATATAGGAAATGTTCAAAACATTATCCAACAATACAAAATTATATCCTTTCTTTACTAATAAAGAGACTGATATGATTTTGTATATCAGGTTCGGTATCTAATAACATTTGTTCATAATCAATGTATTCTGGTAATACAGGGTGACAGTGACCAACAGACTTGGCTGCAACACTTGCACCGTTTTCTGTCTCATGAAACTTATCACCCGTTCTCAGTTCTCTACCTTTCTGTAGCCCATGTAACAGATTACATATGCGGGATCCTGATCCGGTATCACATACCCAGGACGTAAAGGATACTGGGAAACAGTTCTCTGTAATGAACACACCCGAAGATGATGCATCAGCATGCACTTTCTTCGTTTGGGCGGCACGGGAAATCTGGTATTCCCCAATTTCCTGCTCTGTCTTATAACAATTATAAGTTGGAGCGGGACCAACGTTCCCCAGCTCAGTTTAACAAGCGGGTTCGGTCAATATATCCGTTTTATTATCTTGATTAAGGCGTGATATAGTCGCTACCTGGAGAGAGAGAGAGAATAAAACACTCAGCGTATACTCTTGCAAGATTAGATTGGTTATCTAATATATCTAATCAGGATGTCTCCCACTGTTTTTGTCAAATCTTCCTTCAAACCCTAAAAGGAAAGACTAGCCGGGATTAACACGCTACAAGTTCGCCAATCTTTCAGCCAGGCCAGTGTCGGTACTTTGAGGGAGGTCCCCCGTGCTTTCGCACGAACCTAATTAAAGTAAACCTCGTTTTCCCAGAGGCTTAACCCCGTTGACACCTTTCTAGACACCTACTTGATCGACTAATTGTAATGTATAAAACTCTCCCAGGAGTAACTCTTACTCGCAGCGGGTATCGGGATCCAACTATCTCATAGAAGGTATGCAATCTCATTGCAAATTTTAACACTTGAAATCCGCAATAATATTTTGCCCCTAGTGACTTATGACCTTAACTATGGTCAACAAATCATAAGCACTAGTCAAGTTCTACCCGTCATTTCTTGATTAATTAGACCCACCCACATGACCCTTAACTAAGGTCAACAAAGTCATATGACTGTCCTAACTAATCGCATCATATGCTATATAGGAAGACATCACTTAGCTACCGTACACTGTGCCTTAACTATGGTCAACAAACACAGCACGAATACTAAGTACTCTACTTCCTAAAATGACGGAGGGTTACAACAGGTTTTTAAGAAAACCTATTGCGTAATGAACTTGATATCGTTGTAGAATCGAGTGATTTTAAATGGAGTGTTTTTGAGGCCTTTCTAGTTTTGCTAAAGGGGTCACTCCCGGTGAAGGGATCGTCGGCCCTTTCCTCATCGAATAAGGTGCAGGATATTTCACAAATATCACTATGCAAAGCAAGAACTATAGAAGCAATCAAAAGACAAACCGAGTTTGTAGCATCTGCCAGTTATTGCTAAAGGAGTCACTCCCGGTGAAGGGATCTCGGTCCTTTCCTTATCGAATAAGGTGCTGGATGTTCTACAAGGAACACCGCGATGCAAAGCAAGAACTGTAGCTACCTGTTTTTAAACAAGTTTCTACAACATCTTAGGTTTCTTTTATTTCATTAATCTCATTAATGAAGTCCCATTTTATTATGCTTCACAAGCATCTCTTTTGAAACGAAATCTGCAATATAACATATATCTCATATATATAATATAAACATTCGTCTCAGGCAGTAATATGATCTCATCACAGAACATTGCAGCAGAAGAACATATATGAAATATTGGATATACTAGAACGTCCGTGTTTTCAATACGAGCCTGTATAAAACACGGATTCCACAGTCGCGATTGTAGCGTCTTGAAAAGTCGTTTTGGTGTTTTCCTGAAATTCGGTGAAAATTCGGTATTTTTCCGAAAACCGTCTTTCTCGATATTTTGCAGTTTAGGGCTAATTATACCTTAAATGGATAGGTAATTACTTGTTTTTAGTGACTAATGAGTTAATTATGAAATTTTGGTCATTTAAAATTTTTTCCCTATTTTTCAATTTTTTAATATTATTTTAAGCCGGTAAGAAAATACATTAAATAAGCGATAAATACAAATTTTTCCGGGCTAATTTTAATCTCTAAAATTATGACAATTATAATCTAGTGATAACATGAATTTTTAGTAATTTATTTTGATTTTTAACAAATTTTTATGTTATGAAACGAATTTATTGAATTTTGAGCTAAAACTTGCAATTTTTGAGTTGTAGGGGGCCTTTTTGCATAAAATTTCTTTTGTAAAACCTCTCTCTCTTTTCCCTCAGCCCTAGGACAGCCCAACCCTGACCAAGTCCAGAAAATTCTGATCTCTTTTCTTTAGTTGCTTTCTTGAGTTGATTTAAGGGGTTTTTTGGATTTATTTTAATTAAAATGGATAAAGTATGATACATTGACTTTTGTGGACTTGACCATGACTTTCCCCACTTGCCCACACCCTCCCCCATTCCTCCTCTGGCCGAAAAACCTGCACCCTCTCTTCTTCAACTCTTTTCTTTTCATTTTTCTTCAAATTTCTTCAAAAAACACATCAAAATCCACACTTTATTCAAAATCCAAACAAAAATCCTTATGCTATCCTTTCCTTAGCCATTCTTGCTTGGATCTTGGTGCTTGAGGCCATCAATTGGAGCAAAATTTTCTTGCTTGATCCATAGATCAAGAGGTATAATTTCTATTATGTTAAATTCTTTTGTTTAAGTTCTTATGTTAGATGGTTTAGCGTTAATTTAGTGTAGTTTAATCTAGTTTCTTAGGTTTTGCTTGAAAATTTTAGCTAGGGTTTTGAAGCCATAATACTTAATTAGATTGTTTTATAGTTAATCTAGTGGTTAATTAACTAATCCATATAGTTATCTTGTTGATGTAGTTTTCAATTATGCTAATTTGATTAAATTTAGAAGTGTGAAATTGCTTTTTTAGGATTTTCAAGAGAGGGTTTTTGTATGGAATTGGTTTGTGAAACATGATTAGTGAGTTGATTAAGTTTTAGAAAACATTATTTAGTTGATTAAACCTAAATTGCTATCTACTATTTTGCTAACCTAACCTAAGAGGTTAATTTTCTTAAGTGGGCTTTGTTGTGTTAATTTAAAGTTTCAAGTGTGGAATTTGATTGGATTTGGCTAGGTTATAAATTCAAGAATTGGTGGTTATGGAAAATAGGATTGGAATCATTGCTATTGTGTTGTAATTAGTGTTTGTAGATTGCTTGTAGTGTGCTTGGGTAATTATGCTTTATTGTAGTCGTTTTGTCGCAAATCGGCGATTGTTGCACCGATTTTTGGAATGTATATGCTTACTAGATTTTTATATAAATTATGTGATGGATTATTTTCGACATCTTGATGATTGTAATGGCTTGTCCTACGACTTTTAGGATGCGTGAGTGCGGATTTTTGGGTAGTCGGGTTTTAGTTTTGCCGGGCGACCAAATCGGCGTTTTTCGGCAGTTTTGCGATTTTCGCGTGTGTTCCGCGCGCTTTGTGCACGTTGTACCTAGCTAGCGAACTTTAGTAGTTTCGTTGGGGTTTTGCGTCGTTCTTGAATGTGTAACCTTATGTCTGGTATTGATGTAAATTCCAGGTTCGTTCGCGGAGACGTCAGACGCGGCGCGAAAGGGAAAGGCGGTGATTGGACACAGCTAGTCAGGGATTCCGGTGAGTAGATTTAACATCTACGGGGGACGATCGTTTGGATGGCGCAAGTCGCCCGATAGATTTAGTAAACTGAAAAATAGTAAACTGGATAACCACTTGTGACATTAGAATAATATTACTGGCATGATAATTGCTGCAATTAGATCAATATGTTATACCCTTATACGCAAACTCAATTGTAGGACACATGCACCATTACCAGGTTTTTTATATGCAGCACGAGCACTATTCATGCTTACACACACACCCTGGTAATTGCCATGCCACCACACTAGATAACATTTAAATTTAAACCTTTTACTAATTGATACTTAAACTGGTGCTATTGCCTTTAATTCCTTAAAATGAAAACGTAGAATTTGCTATTCATGTGCATGTACTTCATTATATTAATTGTTCATGCTTAATCCATTAATCACACATCGCAACTTGATTTTTGATACCATATGCATTCATTATCACTGATATATGCACTTATGAGGATTTTCTTGAGATTTTATGATATTGCTGGATTTCGGGGGAAAGCCGCAAAATTTCCAAACTTATGATATTTTTAAAACATGTAAATTGCGGTTTTCTAGTGATGTAAGTGTCGTCCACCATGAGTTTGCTGTGGTTTTTGGAGACCCGTTTCGAGGAGTTGGATGAACCGTTTCGGGTACATGGTGGGCCCGGTAGGGTACCCCGGGGCAAGAAGCTCGTGGTGTTGACGATGAGCCTGGCAGGGGACGGATTACCTACCGGTGACTTCATTGGGCACGGCGGATATCCAGAGGATACCGACCGGGGCCGCGAGAGGATGATATATTGATATTGAGATGGGTCAGCCGGATGGCTGAGGCCAGAGACACTATGACATGGATTTATGAGATTTGAGACAGCTTTTGGGTGTCGTTGCTGGACACCGATTTTCGTCGATTCATTGACATTATGCTGGCATTCTAAAAGAGTTTCAAAAACAAAAAAAGAGATAAAATATTTCTTATATATACATATTGAGACCTCAGATATTCATGTTGCATACATATTCGTACACTGATGTTGTATACACACCTGCTAGTGCATCCAATCATTCCTGTATTATAGATGCTAGGATGCTTGTGTGCATGCATACGATAGCCTTTGTAGATGTTATTTATTACTCACGAGTTGGAAACTCACCCCCGTTGTGCCACAGTCTTTTGCAGGTCCGCTCCGTCAGTTCAGTAGCGGCGGGCGCACTTGTTCTTTTGCCTGAGCTCGAGATTTGCTCATGGGTGGGTTATGTTATTATTTTGTACCACCTTGTATATTCTTTGTATCTAGTGTACTCCATCTACTGTTTCCACCAGATTATTGTATATTGACCTAGAGATGAGACTGTGAGGTTTGTGGATTTTATGCTGTATTTTGGGGTCGAGCTCACTTGAGCCGACATGCTACCTTTTTATGCTTCCTTATGATTATTATGCTTGTTGTCATTTATATTGCGTGGGATTTGTGACCGCCTTATGGCGAAGAGCTAGCTCCCGCTTGGGGATGCCCTATTTTGTTGGATTCATGTATATATTTTGTTGTACCCATTTTTGGGGGCCAGTATTTACAAAGGAGACTCTGCTGAAATTTTCGGAAAAATTAGTATTGTTTTTAAAAAAAGGGTTTTACATGACTTATTTGATAAACTTGCTTTCAAATGTTTGGGTTTTCTTCACTCTTTTGCTTAATTGGTTTTGTTTTCTGGGCTTTTGGCTTGCTTATTTTACGGACGCCTTTAGACGTTTCGTAAACTTAAGTGCCAGTCACGTTCCGTACCCTGCGGGTCGTGACAAAGTTGGTATCAAAGCGATAGGTTTTACCTTTGTGAGTGTAGGATGACCCTTGGTAGATGGAGTAAGTGACTTAAGCAGGGTAACGTAGCGTGCGTATGTCCACGGCATACTTACTATACGGTACTCCGCCTAAGTGACTTTAGGATATACTTGCTTGAAAAATTCCTTCTTCAATTCCGTGTATCCTATGATCCTATTGCACTGTCCTTACTATCCGTTTTCCTGTAACAGCCACTATGCCGCCGAAGGCTACGAGGGCACAGAGGGCTGCCGCCAGAGACGAGATTCGAGCTGGCTCGTCCGAGACTAGGACTGAGCAGGGTGGTATGCCTACGCCGCAAGGACAGACCGATCCACCTTCCCCAGGCCGTATGGATAGGCTCGAGACCGGTATGGAGGAGTTGCGACAGATGATGGGAGGCATGCAGGAGCTGCGTCAGATGGTAGGATCCCTAGTTGCAGCCAGTCGTACACCGAGGCCGGATGACGTACCTACTACATCACAGACGACCATGATACCTGCTCCTACTACTACCACCGTGGCCATTCCGGTTTCGCTACAGGATTTCATGAGGCTGAGACCTCCAGTATTTACCGGCACCGAGACAGCGGAGGACCCACAGACGTTCCTTGACAGTTTAGCCAGGATCTGCCGTTCGCTGAGATGTTCGGATGATCGATGGGTAGAGCTTGCGAGTTTCCGACTAGAGGGTCTCGCGCAGACATGGTGGGAGTCAGTCTTGAGAGGTCGAGCTGCAGGTCTGCCGCCTATGACTTGGGCCGAGTTTACAGCGGTCTTTCTAGCCCGTTTCCTTCCAGAGAGCGTTCGTGACGCCAGAGCTCCCAGCTTCGAGGCCTTAGTCAAGACACCTGGGATGACGATGTCTGAGTATGACATCCAGTTTACTCAGTTATCCCGATATGCTCAGTATTTGGTGGATACCGAGGAGAAGATGGTGAAGAGGTTCGTACAGGGACTTGATGCCCAGCTATATCTTGCCATTGGCGCCCAGCACTACGACACTTATTCAGCGGCTAGGGATACGGCATTGCGGATGGAGGCACGCATATCACAGACTTCGGCCGTTTCTGGGCCGAAGAGGATGCGCACCGATGTACCGCCTCAGAGGCAGCGCGCCAGATTCTTTCCGAGAGATAGGCCTGGCAGAGGATTTGGGCGGGGACGGTTATATGGTTCTTATTCCCAGGGGCAGCAGCCGTCGCCAGGATGTTTTGGGTGCGGGAGTTTGCACCATCTTGTCAGAGACTGTCCGGTGAGACGACAGGGAGCAGCGACAGTTCCGCACGTGACCCTACCACCATCACCACCCCCTCCTCAGAGAGCACTACTTCCTACCCCAGGCGATGCTCCACGCCAGTTAGGTGCACCCAGAGGCCGTGGACGCGGCAGTCCTGTTCAGAGAGGACGGGGAGGCAGAGGCCGAGGCTGAGGTCGAGGTCAGCCCGCTATCGGTGGAGGACAGGCCCGAGTTTTTGCTTTGACACCGCAGGATGCGCAGGCATCCAATGCCGTTGTGACAGGTACCTTGCCAGTTTGTTCTTTCGACGCACGGGTATTATTCGACCCAGGTTCCACACATTCGTACGTCTCTACACACTTTGCACCGATGTTGGGCCGTGAGTCGTCGTCGTTAGATCAGCCGCTTGTTGTTGTTACTCCGGTAGGCGAGTCGTTTGTCGCTCGGTTTGTATTTCGTTTGTGTTCCGTTCGTATCGGGGAGAGGGATTCATCAGTTGATTTGATACTCCTCGATATGTTGGACTTTGATGTGCTTCTGGGCATGGATTGGCTAGCCACTTGTTATGCTTCGGTGGACTGCCGTGAGAAGGCAGTCAGATTTAGCTTTCCGGGAGAGCCAGTCCTTGTTATTCAGGGAGACCGCAGTGTCGCCCTTCCCAGCTTAATTTCGTCTCTTCGTGCTGGTCAGCTCTTGCGGAAGGGATTTCAGGGATTCTTAGCGTTTGTTTGTGATACTCGAGCTGCAGAGGTTCCGTTGGACCGGGTCCCGGTAGTTTGTGAGTTCCCTGATGTTTTCCCTGATGAGCTACCTGGGCTACCGCCTGAGCGCGATGTTGAGTTCTGCATTGATTTGATTCCCGGTTCGGGGCCTATTTCTATACCGCCTTATCGGATGGCCCCGGCAGAGCTTCGAGAGCTGAAGGATCAGTTGCAGGATTTGTTGGATAAGGGGCTTATTCGACCGAGTGTTTCTCCGTGGGGTGCTCCGGTCCTGTTTGTCAAGAAGAAGGATGGAAGTTTTCGCTTATGTATCGACTACCGCCAGCTGAACAAAGTTACCGTTCGGAACAGATATCCGTTGCCGCGCATTGATGATTTGTTCGACCAGCTTCAGGGTGCGGGGTATTTTTCGAGGATCGACTTGCGATCAGGATACCATCAGCTGCGAGTTCGACAGGAGGATATACCGAGGACAGCTTTCCGCACGCGCTACGGCCACTACGAGTTTTTGGTGATGTCGTTCGGACTCACCAACGCCCCAGCAGCATTCATGGATTTGATGAACCGTACATTCAGGCCGTATCTTGACTTGTTCATCATCGTGTTTATCGACGATATCTTGGTGTACTCCCGGAGCAGAGAGGAGCACGAGCAGCACTTGCGGATTACGTTACAGACTCTGAAGGAGCATCAGCTGTTCGCGAAGTTCTCCAAGTGTGCGTTCTGGCTGGACAGCATCGGATTCTTGGGTCACGTGGTTACGAGAGACGACATTTGTGTGGACCCGAAGAAGATTGAGGCTGTTCAGCAGTGGCCCCGACCTACATCGGTTACTGAGATCCGTAGTTTTCTAGGCCTGGCGGGCTACTACAGGCGTTTTGTTCAGGACTTCTCCCGTATAGCTGCACCGTTGACCAGTTTGACCCGGAAGGGAGTTCCTTTCGTCTGGACAGTGGAGTGCGAGCGCAGTTTTCAGCAGCTGCGGACATGTTTGACTACGGCGCCGGTATTATCTTTGCCTTCGGGATCAGGCGGATTTGTTGTCTACTGTGATGCTTCGTGAGTGGGATTAGGATGCGTTTTGATGCAGCATGGCCGGGTGATCGCTTATGCTTCTCGGCAGTTGAAGAAGCATGAACAGAACTACCCCACTCATGATTTGGAGATGGCTGCAGTGGTCTTTGCATTGAAGATTTGGCGACATTACCTGTACGGCGAGTCGTGTCAGATATTCACCGATCACAAGAGCTTAAAGTACATATTTCAGCAGCGAGACCTGAACCTCAGACAGCGTCGTTGGATGGAGTTGGTGAAAGACTACGACTACGAGATCTTATATCACCCCGGCAAGGCAAATGTGGTGGCAGATGCGTTGAGTAGGAGGCCCGGGGGTAGTCTATCCTTTTTGCGCGCAGTGCAGAGGCAGTCGTCAGCAGATTGGCAGATGTTATGCGACAGCCGAGTTGAGTTCGAGTTCACTCAGACAGGGGGACAGCTCGCGCATGTTCGTTCACGCCCACAGTTGCTTGACCGTATATATGAGGCACAGCGCAGTGACGACCGTTGCTCAGAGATCATGGCACAGATGGGACAGGGCAGATTTTCCGAGTTCGTGGTTGACGATCAGGGGATTTTACGATATGGACCTAGACTGTGCGTACCAGATGCTGATGGATTGCGGCGCGACATTCTTGAGGAGGCACACCGATCAGTGTATAGTGTCCACCCCGGTTCCACCAAGATGTACCATGATATGAGAGAGACCTACTGGTGGGACGGGATGAAGAGGGACATTGCGGAGTTCGTTTCGAGATGCCTGACTTGTCAGCAAGTCAAGGCCGAGCACCAGAGGCCCGCAGGAGAGCTACAGCCGTTACCCATTCCAGAGTGGAAATGGGAGCAGATTTCGATGGACTTCGTTGTGGGTCTACCCAGGACCAGTCGAGGGTACGACTCCATCTGGGTGATCGTGGATAGATTGACGAAAGCGGCTCACTTCCTGCCAGTGAAGACGACTTTCAGCTTCGCTCAGTATGCTCAGCTCTATATTGACGAGATCGTGCGACTACATGGCGTACCGACTTGTATCGTGTCAGATCGAGGCACTCAGTTCACCAGCCGACTTTGGCAGAGACTTCAGGAGGCCTTGGGCACTCGTTTGAGCTTCAGCACAGCGTTTCATCCGCAGACAGACGGACAGTCAGAGCGGACCATTCAGACTCTCGAGGACATGCTCAGAGCGTGCGTTTTAGACTTTGGTGGTAGCTGGGATCGTCATTTGCCTCTAGTGGAGTTCTCCTACAACAACAGCTTCCAGGATACTATTCAGATGGCACCTTTCGAGGCATTGTATGGGAGGAGATGCAGATCGCCCGTTTGTTGGACAGAGCTCAGCGAGAGCAGCATTTTGGGGCCGCAGCTTGTTGAGGAGACGACAGCGAAGATACAGTTGATCCGAGACCGGATGAGAGCGGCTCAGAGTAGACAGAAATCCTATGCTGACAGGCGCCGTCGCAGATTAGAGTTCGCAGTTGGCGACCATGTTTTTCTGAGGGTCTCTCCGATGAAGGGCGTGATGCGTTTTGGGCGAAAGGGGAAGCTTAGCCCTAGATTCGTAGGTCCCTTCGAGATCCTCGAGCGTGTTGGCGCTGTTGCTTATCGTTTGGCTCTTCCTCCCAGCTTTCCCGATGTTCACCCCGTCTTCCATGTTTCGATGCTCCGCAAGTACCTTCACGACCCTTCGCATGCGATTCAGCACCCGACAGTCCAGCTAGAGCGCGACCTTTCTTTTGCAGAGCAGCCGGTGGCCATCCTGGATCGGCAAGTGAAGAAGTTGAGGTCGAAGATTATACCAACCGTCAAGGTCCTTTGGCGTAGCCCGAGCAGCGAGGAGGTTACCTGGGAGACCGAGGGCGAGATGAGGAAGAAATATCCCCAACTCTTCGAAGGTACGCGTAGCTATATTATTTTAAATTCGGGGACCGAATTTCTTTAAGGGGGGAAGATTGTAGCGTCTTGAAAAGTCGTTTTGGTGTTTTCCTGAAATTCGGTGAAAATTCGGTATTTTTCCGAAAACCGTCTTTCTCGATATTTTGCAGTTTAGGGCTAATTATACCTTAAATTGATAGGTAATTACTTGTTTTTAGTGACTAATGAGTTAATTATGAAATTTTGGTCATTTAAAATTTTTTCCCTATTTTTCAATTTTTTAGTATTATTTTAAGCCGGTAAAAAAATACAATAAATAAGCGATAAATACAAATTTTTCCGGGCTAATTTTAATCTCTAAAATTATGATAATTATAATCTAGTGATAACATGAATTTTTAGTAATTTATTTTGATTTTTAACAAATTTTTATGTTATGAAACGAATTTATTGAATTTTGAGCTAAAACTTGCAATTTTTGAGTTGTAGGGGGCCTTTTTGCATAAAATTTCTTTTGTAAAACCCCTCTCTCTTTTCCCTCAGCCCTAGGACAGCCCAACCCTGACCAAGTCCAGAAAATTCTGATCTCTTTTCTTTAGTTGCTTTCTTGAGTTGATTTAAGGGGTTTTTTGGATTTATTTTAATTAAAATGGATAAAGTATGATACATTGACTTTTGTGGACTTGACCATGACTTTCCCCACTTGCCCACACCCTCCCCCATTCCTCCTCTGGCCGAAAAACCTGCAACCTCTCTTCTTCAACTCTTTTCTTTTCATTTTTCTTCAAATTTCTTCAAAAAACACATCAAAATCCACACTTTATTCAAAATCCAAACAAAAATCCTTATGCTATCCTTTCCTTAGCCATTCTTGCTTGGATCTTGGTGCTTGAGGCCATCAATTGGAGCAAAATTTTCTTGCTTGATCCATAGATCAAGAGGTATAATTTCTATCATTTTAAATTCTTTTGTTTAAGTTCTTATGTTAGATGGTTTAGTGTTAATTTAGTGTAGCTTAATCTAGTTTCTTAGGTTTTGCTTGAAAATTTTAGCTAGGGTTTTGAAGCCATAATACTTAATTAGATTGTTTTATAGTTAATCTAGTGGTTAATTAACTAATCCATATAGTTATCTTGTTGATGTAGTTTTCAATTATGCTAATTTGATTAAATTTAGAAGTGTGAAATTGCTTTTTTAGGATTTTCAAGAGAGGGTTTTTGTATGGAATTGGTTTGTGAAACATGATTAGTGAGTTGATTAAGTTTTATAAAACATTATTTAGTTGATTAAACCTAAATTGCTATCTAGTATTTTGCTAACCTAACCTAAGAGGTTAATTTTCTTAAGTGGGCTTTGTTGTGTTAATTTAAAGTTTCAAGTGTGGAATTTGATTGGATTTGGCTAGGTTATAAATTCAAGAATTGGTGGTTATGGAAAATAGGATTGGAATCATTGCTATTGTGTTGTAATTAGTGTTTGTAGATTGCTTGTAGTGTTCTTGGGTAATTATGCTTTATTGTAGTCGTTTTGTCGCAAATCGGCGATTGTTGCACCGATTTTTGGAATGTATATGCTTACTAGATTTTTATATAAATTATGTGATGGATTATTTTCGACATCTTGATGATTGTAATGGCTTGTCCTATGACTTTTAGGATGCGTGAGTGCGGATTTTTGGGTAGTCGGGTTTTAGTTTTGCCGGGCGACCAAATCGGCGTTTTTCGGCAGTTTTGCGATTTTCGCGTGTGTTCCGCGCACTTTGTGCACGTTGTACCTAGCTAGCGAACTTTAGTAGTTTCGTTGGGGTTTTGCGTCGTTCTTGAATGTGTAACCTTATGTCTGGTATTGATGTAAATTCCAGGTTCGGTCGCGGAGACGTCAGACGCGGCGCGAAAGGGAAAGGCGGTGATTGGACACAGCTAGCCAGGGATTCCGGTGAGTAGATTTAACATCTACGGGGGACGATCGTTTGGATGGCGCAAGTCGCCCGATAGATTTAGTAAACTGAAAAATAGTAAACTGGATAACCACTTGTGACATTAGAATAATATTACTGGCATGATAATTGCTGCAATTAGATCAATATGTTATACCCTTATACGCAAACTCAATTGTAGGACACATGCACCATTACCAGGTTTTTTATATGCAGCACGAGCACTATTCATGCTTACACACACACCCTGGTAATTGCCATGCCACCACACTAGATAACATTTAAATTTAAACCTTTTACTAATTGATACTTAAACTGGTGCTATTGCCTTTAATTCCTTAAAATGAAAACGTAGAATTTGCTATTCATGTGCATGTACTTCATCATATTAATTGTTCATGCTTAATCCATTAATCACACATCGCAACTTGATTATTGATACCATATGCATTCATTATCACTGATATATGCACTTATGAGGATTTTCTTGAGATTTTATGATATTGCTGGATTTCAGGGGAAAGCCGCAAAATTTCCAAACTTATGATATTTTTAAAACATGTAAATTGCGGTTTTCTAGTGATGTAAGTGTCGTCCACCATGAGTTTGCTGTGGTTTTTGGAGACCCGTTTCGAGGAGTTGGATGAACCGTTTCGGGTACATGGTGGGCCCGGTAGGGTACCCCGGGGCAAGAAGCTCGTGGTGTTGACGATGAGCCTGGCAGGGGACGGATTACCTACCGGTGACTTCATTGGGCACGGCGGATATCCAGAGGATACCGACCGGGGCCGCGAGAGGATGATATATTGATATTGAGATGGGTCAGCCGGATGGCTGAGGCCAGAGACACTATGACATGGATTTATGAGATTTGAGACAACTTTTGGGTGTCGTTGCTGGACACCGATTTTCGTCGATTCATTGACATTATGCTGGCATTCTAAAAGAGTTTCAAAAACAAAAAAAGAGATAAAATATTTCTTATATATACATATTGAGACCTCAGATATTCATGTTGCATACATATTCGTACACTGATGTTGTATACACACCTGCTAGTGCATCCAATCATTCCTGTATTATAGATGCTAGGATGCTTGTGTGCATGCATACGATAGCCTTTGTAGATGTTATTTATTACTCACGAGTTGGCAACCCACCCCCGTTGTGCCACAGTCTTTTGCAGGTCCGCTCCGTCAGTTCAGTAGCGGCGGGCGCACTTGTTCTTTTGCCTGAGCTCGAGATTTGCTCATAGGTGGGTTATGTTATTATTTTGTACCACCTTGTATATTCTTTGTATCTAGTGTACTCCATCTACTGTTTCCACCAGATTATTGTATATTGACCTAGAGATGAGACTGTGAGGTTTGTGGATTTTATGCTGTATTTTGGGGTCGAGCTCACTTGAGCCGACATGCTACCTTTTTATGCTTCCTTATGATTATTATGCTTGTTGTCATTTATATTGCGTGGGATTTGTGACCGCCTTATGGCGAAGAGCTAGCTCCCGCTTGGGGATGCCCTATTTTGTTGGATTCATGTATATATTTTGTTGTACCCATTTTTGGGGGCCAGTATTTACAAAGGAGACTCTGCCGAAATTTTCGGAAAAATTAGTATTGTTTTTAAAAAAAGGGTTTTACATGACTTATTTGATAAACTTGCTTTCAAATATTTGGGTTTTCTTCACTCTTTTGCTTAATTGGTTTTGTTTTCTGGGCTTTTGGCTTACTTATTTTACGGACGCCTTTAGACGTTTCGTAAACTTAAGTGCCAGTCACGTTCCGTACCCTGCGGGTCGTGACAACGATGAATAGACAAACCCACATCCCTAGACCCCCACGAGAGCGGCAAGTAACACTGCCAATTCTAAGGTTAGGAGACCCGGTCTCGACTCCTCGAGATGGTCTCCCACTGGACCCTAGAACCCGGTTACTTGTGCTCCCCGTCTTGGATCTACCTAATACGGAAAAGTAAATAATATACAACGGTGACATCTTCCGCTACCTGGAAGTGCCCCAATTAAAGAATATTACATACAAATGAATTTTACATGAATGAAAAAGGAAAAACTCTCATCTCACATAAAACCCCCGGCTATTCAGAACGCGACGATCCAATAAAACATATCACAGCAACACATAATATCTCATATCATCAACGTAAGCAAGTATGCGTATCCCGATTGTCGTTGATGTATAGCAACGAAGCCGGCGATACACCACATACTACGCTTACAGTCACAGAAAAGAAAGTGTAAAACTACAACAGTTGGAATCCGCAACGTCTTTAGACATCGCATGCCTAACCAAATGAATTCCTTAGACATCGCATGCCTAACAATCATAAACCCCGCATTTTAGTCTCATTATCGAAAACTCTTTTCAATATCAAGTCGGGCAATTCAACAAGATTCCCGACGTCCTGATCGAATGCTCGTCGCAAACTTTAATAGACGGCCGCACCCCCGATACCGTCGACGAAGTGCGCTAAGGCGGAACACCGCTGCCGCGAGCACCCGAACGGATGCTTTCGGCGACGGGGTTCTCCTACAGTCACTTGGTCGGGGCTATGGGGCGTAGCTATCTATCAAGTTTACCCGGCGAGTATCCGCGTACACTACGTGATTGTGACGGACTTTTGATCGCATCAAAATTCCGTGGCAACCGATCATCTGAGACTAAACTGCTATGTTTATAATATTCAAATCAGTTATCTCATAACTACCTGTGGATTCCAATTATTGTATCACATTCCAGATAAATAGAAAAAGTTAAACTTTCCGATCGAATCATCAAGCACCCAAGATTTCCCCAATATATCTCAACACTTGAAATCAGTTTAAAAACATCCATCACATGCCACAGTTTCAATGGTCCAGCCGTAGAAGGGTCAAGCCAACGCCTCACATGTGGCACGCCGTACTGCCCCAAACCCTAAGGTTCAAAAGGCAGTTCAAGACGGTCACATAATCGAGTTAAGGTTTGTTTTCTTCTAGAGGGTCCACCGAGTTACTTGCACGACTTAGAACGTTCTTAAACACGAGAAAAAATCCAACTTTTGAAAAATTTTCCGACAGGGGAAAAAGTGAGTTATTGATATCTGTTCGAACTTTTTAACAGTTTCTAAAAGTTATCCGGAAAACCACATAGACAAAATCTGATACTCCGATCGAAACACCGAATCCCCAAAACAACCCCAGAAAACTCAACTGTAGAATTAATATTAAAAATTCCCAGAGAACTCAGCACTGAATAAAAGAAGTTACTGTGCAAAATTGGGTTGGTGACGTCATCATTTAGCCGCGGAACCGCCGCAGAAGGCATGCTTCTGCCGCGGTTCCGCCGCTCTTTGCGCTGTTCATCAAAAAAATTTTGCACCGTAATTCATATAATTCCCTGCTGAATTTTTTAAGCATTTTTAATTTACAAAAATCCAAATTTTCAGAAAATTTCCAGAGAGCATTTTGGAGTCAGGGTTTCGGGTTCGATCGGACTTCAAACTTCGTCTAGACTTCGCCTAAAGCTCTAGCTTGGCTCTGATACCACTGTAGAGTTGCTATGCACGCGCACAAGGGTCTACGAGGCATCAACCATGCCCGATTAAAAATTTAGCCGTGCCGAACAACCCGAATACGGAACTTTAAACTAGAGATTAGGCGAAAACAAGCATGGTAAACATTTTAACACTAAGTGAGAGGGATTACAACCTTTGTAGATCTGGTCCTTCACTTCATATGCTCCGTGTTGTGGTCCTTGCGCTGCGATCATCGGGATCCGGACTCTCGAGAGGTTCCACGAAGAGAAAGACGCAACCTTTGCTTCCGATCTTCGATACTAAGATGATCTACCTTAAATTTTCTTTAACACAAGCTAACACTCATGAAATGATGTGAACACCCTCATCTAAATGGCAAGGGAAGATGAGGATGATGAAGTAGGATTTTTGCTCTCTTTATTTATCTTTTTCTCATATTTATCCATCACAAAAATCAAAGCAAGAAAGGATTTCAAGCAAAGAAGAAGAAGGAAGAAGATGAACATAATAAGAATCCATTTGTGATGAATAGGAAAAGGATTAATATGAAAAATAATGCAACCATGGTTGACTTAACCATTGTAGAGAATTGACTAGGGTTAGGGTTTGGGTTGGGTTAAAGCATGAGTCACTTACAAATATCTTTCACAAAACAAAACCAAAACCTTCTAGAAACATCTAGAAAGCTTAACCCTAATCCAAACCCTAATCATGTTTAAACTCCACTAAACAAGTTGCATTAGTTATCATATCATGTTACAATATTATATATCACATATATAATATTTATTGTAACCAAATAAAATAACACAATTAACATATATCGCATATATATCAATGTATTACCCGAGTGAGAAAAAGAATCTTTTAGTGAGCTAATATTAGTTAATGTAATTTAATATATCATATATATTATTATACATTAAATTATCGAATCAACACTTAATCCGACAATCCGGCTATATCGCATATAACCGACTAATATTTATCCGTACCGATTCATCGAATCAACACTTGATCCGATGACCCGGCTGATATCAAATATCGCGAGAATAGAATAGGTATCTCATATCGTATTATCCTCGGTCCCGCACATATCACATATGTGCTCCTACTCCGTTTTGCCTGAGTCAAGAAACCTCTGTGTAGGACTCTAAAGAATCGTCAATACGCCGGCAGTAGGTGATGATCATATCAAACACCCACAAGCTGCAAGCGGTCAGCTAAACGTAACAGCTACCCAGGTATTGAGCGCTCAGAAGATCAACAAGCAAGCCTGTACATTCTCCTGTGAATCCAAATAGTAACACTCCTGTACAGTCCGGTCTCGTCGTCTGATATGTTGCATATCTCGCCTAGGGGTGGTAAACGTCAGACCCCAGTAGCTCGATAAGTCGTGTCGATATGAGGTCTATAACAGTTCGAGAAACTACTGATAACACTTCCCAGTAAATCTCAGCAACCCTGGCCAGGGATTTCCGGTTATAGCTAATCGAACACAGCACAACATCAACTCCCTATACCGGGAGAGACGAATCCCCTCCTATCGCTCATTGCCTCCATGTGATTCGGGACTGTACCCAAAAGCCACCTTTTTGCACGCCCTCTTGGACGTGGTATGATGGAAATCAAAGCACAGTGGGAACCACACAAGACTCTATGACGATCTCGGGTCAACAGACTACTCTGTACCAGTGTTACCGGAGAACTGCCATCTGACGTATGGTATAATACCATCTGGGAGTTCTTGGCGAGTCCGTCCAGTGTACCCAGTCTCCACTGAGCACCCGTACACCATCCTTGATGTCAAACACCGATGGATATGGGATCATCCATCGCCCATCATATGGGTCAAGATGCGTATACGCTAGTCTACTCTGGTGTATCGATACACCCTCGACTAGGAACAGTTATAGGATGTACTCGTCGACTACCGTGGCCCCACTAGTATGATCTCATCATAGTCCCAGTAGTCGAGTACATATCCTAAGGGCTTTATCAACATGTAATATAGAGACAATCTGAGTACATGTTAAGATAAAGTACAACCAGATAGCATACTATCATGTCGAGCAAGAAAGTCCTCCCTATATATGTCCTAGCATCCACTACAATATACATCGTATGTACAGTAATGGCCTCTAGGGCATACATATAACAAACAGTAAATATGCCGCGGAACATACACACGCTACGTCACTCTGTTCAAGTTACCTACTTCATCATACCAAGGTCATCCTACACTCCGAAAGGTAAAACCTAACTCTCTGATACCAACTTTGTCACGGCCCAAAATTTGGCCCGTAACCGGCACATAAACTACGTAACGTCTACAGGCGTACGCAACTCAAGTAAGCCGAAACCCAGAAATCTAAACCACCCAAGTCTGGATCAACGGAGAAAAACATAGTTTTAACAATTGGAAAATCACAAGTAAAAAATCTCTAACTCTAGTTTTCCTTTTTGAAAATTTCGGCAGCACATCTTTTTTAAAAACTAGCCTCGAAAACGGGTACAACATAGATAAAATATAAAGCATCCCAAATGGTAGCAAAATCATGCCCAACGGCGGAGACAATCACCACAACATGTATACGACGCCGAAGCGAAGAATATAAAGACAAACTGCATAAACAGGTAAAACTTTCCAACATAACTGGTTTCCCACGAGCACGGCACCCAAAGTGACCTAAATAATACAACACCGAATCCTCACAAGTCGTCTCTAAGTCATATACAAACATTGGTAGATGGAGAATACTAGATCCAACAAAAAGATATATAATGTATAGGCAGATAACCGCAAACCCACCTAAAAGCAAAGGCCTCACTGTCTAACGTAGCGGTATCCGCAAAAGTAGAGATGATAAGACGCCCCGCCGCGACTACTCTGAGGGTATGTCCTGCAAAACACTGTGGCACAACGGGGGTGAGTTGCCAACTAGTGAATAGTAATTAAAATCATACTGTAATCTTAGGTATGCACGAACAACGATCTATCTATCACATGTAATTCGATAGCATAAGTATGATAAGTGAATATGCAACAATCATGTAAAGGTACATCATCAGGGTACTACAACTACATGAAGCAATGCATATCAACATAATCCTGAGTGTGGGATGATATAATATAAAATCTCATGCAAAAACATCAGCATGGAAAAACCCCAGTTTCCCTCACTGACACATCAAATCCCAAATCCTCAGGCACTGCATCCTCAGATCGGCCCTCACATCCTGTAAGTCTCATGGAACCTGAGTGTCTATCATCGACACCCGAAACATCATGAAAACATATACTTGTTGTTAGTGTATATGCCCTAGAGGCCATTACTGTATCATACTAGTTTGTATATTACTTAATGGAAGCTTGGGATATTCACCTTGTATATACATTCTTGCTCAAAATAGTAGTATGCTACTTGGTTTGTTTCTACTCAATGTGTACATGTGTTTATTTTAGTATATCACCTATACACATTAGTGGAGCCCTTAGGATCTTTGCTTGATTACTGGCGTTGTGATAGCCTGCAGTCACACTAGTGGGGGATGGGTAATCTATAAGCACATCCTTATGCAGGTCCCTAGTCGCAGGACTATCGAGACAGGGCATCGATACTCCGGAGTAGACTAGCGCATGCGCTTCTCATCCCAGTGTGGGAGACGGTCTGTCCCACATCCGTCAGTACGTCGTACTTGAGATAGTATGCGGGTGCTCGTTAGGTTACGAGTACACTGGACAGGACTCGTCGGGAACTGACTAGTTGGTTTTATACCTATCGTCAGTTATCAGTTCCCAGGTGACATGAATACAGCTTAGTCCGTTGACTTGACACAGGCACTTCGTCTCGAGTGTGTTCCCACTGTACTTTGATTACTACCCTACCACGACTCAAAGGAGTCGTGCAAACAGGTAGTGGTTGGGTGCAGTCCCGAAGCACTTGGAGGCAGTGACGGTTAGACAGGATTCGTCTCTCCCAGTATTGGGGGTTGACATCGCACTGTGTCTAGGAGAGCCATTACACGAGTAGTCCCTGGCCAGGGCAAGCGAGATATACTGGTAGGCTTCCAGTGTTATCTCAGGGTGTTTTGGGCTTCACTCCGACACGACTTGTACCGCTATTAGGGGACTGACGTTTACCACCCCCTAGGCCCGCCATGCGATGTATTAGACGAACAGACCGGACTGTTCGGAGACTGTCACAGTCAGACTCAGTAGGAGTTCAGATGGGGTTCACCTCGTCAGTCTTCTTATCGGCATCTACCTGGGGACCGTTACGCACAGCTAGTGCAGCTTGCGGTCTGTGGTTAAACCCACTGCCAGCGTAGTGTCGAGTCTTTAGAGTCCCACACAGAGGGCTTTTCGCCGTTGGGCAAAACAGAGTAGAGGTCGCATGGTTTTGCGACAGGGTTCGTTCTCATCCGCGCACTTGTGCACGTTTGGAGTCCGGACAGATATTACTAGCGGGCTCTGGTTTGAGCCAGATACTAGTATATGTTTTGGGGTTCGTTTTATCTCATAGTATTCATGTTCCTCGGAACAAGAATGCGGGTGTGTATGCACAGTTGATTGAGACGGAGGAAGAGGTTTTTCATTAGGGTTTCGGAGCGGGTGTGTATGCACAGTTGACAGTCGTATTTTTCCAAACACTAATGAATTTTATGATATATCAATTAATAATATTAATTAAATGAAATTGTGTCATTGTTGGGTTTGTTGACTTGTTGACCATGGTTGAAACTTTAACTATCATCATTACATATCAAAGATGCTTTTTGATTCTAGCAAAACCATTTAATGTGTGTGATGATAATTGTCATATCAAACCTTCCATCAACTTTTTCATTTAGATTAATTTTATTAATTTGATAATTCATTTCATATTTGTTATGGTTGTAAAAAGTTGTTTCATTCTATCATAACAATTCTCTCACCTCTCTTCTTCTTCCTCCTCCTCTAGTTCAAGAAGATTCACTCTCATGTGTTGAGAAACCTCTCCTTGAGATAAAAATACCATAAACCACTCTCTACTCATTCTAGGGTTAGAGGTCTAGCAAGCCAAAGACCTTAGTTCTCTCAAAGTTCGAGAAAGGAGCCCAAAGGTTGAACCCTCAGGTGAATCCATCTTTGACGGAAGAAGGCGACGAGGAAAGCACCATCCAACCTCTACAAAGGTTTCAAGAAGAAGTAGTTCAAGTGAGGTATAACATTTTTCCGAGTAGCTAACTCTCTTTAGCTTGGTAGCTAGTTTAGTTTAGAAAAGATCCCGACTTTTGTTAGTCCATGTTGCCTAGTGTGCTAAAAATTTGTTTTTTTATACCGTTTCCGCCTCCCCGCAAGAACCGGGGTTGGCAACGAGGACTTACAGTGGTATCAGAGCCTAACTAAACATAAACTAGCTAGGTAGTAAAGTGTATAGAAGTTCGATCGGAAAATCGCAAAAATACGACATGCAAAACCCTAAGTTGCTGTTAAAATTTTTTCTGCTCTAAAAATAAAAAGTCATACTCCAAAAATCGGCTCAGGGTTTTGTGAAGACACCCACAAAAAACGGTCGAGTGAACCCATCAAAGCGCGGCGGTTCCGCGGCAAAACCATGCCCATTGCCGTGGAACCGCGGCCGTTTTGCTTCTGTTCTGGACCGGGTTTGGTGCAGTGTTCTTCTGGTAGGGTTTTGAGATTTTTAAGATGTTTTATTTGTGCCCAGGTTTTCCAGAAAAGAAATTTGTATTTGGGGGCCTATAAATCCGTATTTTTGATCGAACTTCAATATACTTTGACTAATCGGTTATATCTGTGATGTTTATATGTATTGAACGTCAGCTAATCGCTATATGTCGATTAGTAGGGGTTATACATATCTGTGATCTGTGTTTGATGATGGGATGTGTATATGAATGCGTTGGATTGTCGCGGGTGAATAGCCGGGGTGGATGTGAGATGAGTGTTTCTTTTTCTTTCAATAATGTAATATGTAAATTGATGTAATATTATTTATTTGGCCGCACAACCGGGTCGGGGTTGTAGCCGTCATTGTATAATTCTTTTTACTGTTTTTGCTCCTAGGATAGACCCATGGAGGGGGTGCACAAACTACTGGGTATCACGAAGTGCCGAGTGGCCTACTCACGGTGTTGAGGGAGGTTGCTCCGCTTCGGGTACTTGGCGGGTAGTTTGCCGCACCCGTAGGGGTCTTGGGTGGGGTATTGGCTATTCACCACGACCGTGTAATCCGCTTTTCGTTGCAGGCTCGAACGGATTGCAGATTCCTAGTATATTCAATGTATTCATCTGTGATCTGTGATCTGTAATGTCTATCATTGCTATGTATTCATATATAATAACTATTTAGGCGTTGCTTATGTTTTACAGCCGCGCTAGCCCAGCCCCCGCTCTGTCGTTAGTTAAGTAACATAACGGGTGATGACGGGGCCCCGTGGCGAATGCGAATGGCATAAGCGTACGTCATATTTTGGTTGTTTTCTGCAATGGTAGTTTTAAATGATGGGACGCATTAAAAGAACTAATGCAAGAATATCACGCATTAAAAGAACTAATGCAAGAAAATAAACCAAGTAAAAGTCGTTGGAACACTTTCGAAAAACCACTCGGTTCTTTTCAAAACAAACTTTTAAATGCGGAGCTTGATGCACTCCTTTTAAAAGCTATCTCGTTCCATCGATTATATCAAGTTCAGTACGTTCACGGTTTCACCAAAAGCATTCGTAGCCCTCCGTCGTTTCACATGAATAGTCAATAGTATTCAAGCTATGTTTGTTGGCCAAAGTCAAGGCATAGTGATTGGTAGCTATTGGGTATTCATGTGCAGCATAGATAGATGCGTTGATTTGAAACAGTCGTACTGCCTTGTTGGCCAAAGTCAAGGGTAGGTACGGGTGGATTCAAATTAACCTGGAGAATGACGGGTAGAACTTGACATGTGACTTATGATTTGTTGGCCAAAGTCAAGGTCATAAGAGCATGGGGCAAAAATCCACATCGGGAGTTTCATAAGTACTGAAACTTGCTAGAGTTGCATACCATTTGGAGTGTGATGATTCTGGTAGGATTCCTTCAGTTTCGTCACGCGATGATATTTGGATCCCGATCCTACTGTGAGTATATGCTACTCCTCGGGAAATTTTTCACTAAACGATCAATGCTATAAACCTAGTAGGTGCCTAGAAAGGTGTTAGCGGGGCTACGCCCCCAGGGAAAAGAGGTTCTTAAATTAAGGAACTTCGCGAAAGCGTTGGAAAACCTCCCTCGAAGTACCGACACTAGCCTGGCTGAACGGTTAAGCAAGTATTGTGCGGTGAGATTAATCCCGACTAATTCTTCCTTTATGGTTTGAGGAGGGATTCGAGAAACAGTGGGAGCCATCCTGTTTAGACAAACTAAAAACCATTCTAAAATTGCAAGAGCATCATGCTGAGTGTTTCTTCTCTCTCCTAATTGCAGCGACCAATCGACATGACTGGACTTAATTTACTTCTAGATAAAAACATACTGACAGGGCCAAACTACAAAGATTGGCTCAGGAATGTCAAAATGGCAATCACTTACGACAAGCTGGGGTATCTTCTTACCACCAAAGCTCCCCCTGTCCCAGGTCCCACCTCCAGCGTCGCGGATAAGGAAATCCGTAAGACTTGGGAGATTGATTGCGCGAAGGCCAAGTGCCTCGTGCTTGCCTCTATGGACAAGGAACATCAGAGGAGGCACGAGAATATGGACCTGGAATCCATATTTATTCATACAAAAGAATTGTATGGAGAGCAGTCTCGTATCGCAAGATACGAAGTGTCGAAGAAGTTATTTTCGGCAAGATTGGCCGTCGGATCATCGGTAGCGGAACACGTGCTTAAGATGATTGGCTACATTGAGGAGCTCGCGGAACTTGGGACCATGTTGGAGAGTGAGCACTATACGGACTTGATTCTCCAGTCCCTTCCTTCCATTTACGCCCAGTTTATACTGAACTTCAACTTACAAGAAAAAGAATTGAACTTTCAGAACTCCTCAACATGCTGAGGAGCGCAGAGGGCACCCTATAGAAAGGTAGGGAAACATCCACTTTGTTTGTAGGAGGATCTTCTTCTTCTAGGTCCAAGGAGAAAGCCAAGGGAAAGAAGAAGAAAGCCCCCGCCAAACCAAGGGGCGGTGTTAGTAAAGTGGATACGAAGGGAAAGGAAAAAGCAACAAAGATAGCGGGGAAGCTTGTGGGTAAAGAAGAATGCTTCTATTGTCATAAGAGTGGACACTGGAAGAAAGATTGCAGGGCTTGGAAGGCCAGGACACAGGAACTGAAGCAGGTTGCGGCTTCAGCTTCAGGTGTGTATGTTATTGAAAACTGTCTTTCGATAAACTTTACTTCCTGGGTATTGGATACCGGATCAGGATCTCATATCCGTAATTCTTTGCAGGCGTTGAGAAACCGTAGGTTTTTGAAGGAAGGTGACATGACCCTCAAAGTTGCGAACGGAGCTAGCATGGATGCTAAGGCCGTGGGGGACTATCACCTGGGAATGTCAGATGGACATGTTTTGGTTTTGCGTAATTGCTTTTTTGTACCCAACGCAACTTGTAATATCATTTCTGTATCTTTGGTTTCTAAAGAAGGTTATGAATTTGCGTTTGTAAGCAATGTTGTAAACATTCACCTTAATCAGGTTCTGATTGGGTCAGGTACACTGAGCAATGGTATATACGTATTAAACCAACCACAGATTTTCAATGTCCAGAATACACACAAAAGCAAGTCTACAGATATCAATCAGACTTTCTTATGGCATTGTAGACTGGGTCACATCAATGAGAGAAGGTTGACTAAGTTACATACAGAAGGATATTTGGATCCGTTCGAATATCAATCGTATGCCACTTGTCAATCCTGTCTCAAACGAAAGATGACAAAGACTTCGTTCACTGGACACGGAGTAAGAGCGAGCGAGCTCTTGGGACTCGTACACAGCGACGTGTGCGGTCCAATGTCTATACATACGCGAAGCGGTTATTTTTACTTCATTACTTTTACGGATGACTTTTAAAGGTACGGTTATGTCTTCTTAAAGAAACATAAGTCCGAAGCCTTTGGAAAGTTCCAGGAATATAAGAATGAAGTAGAAAAACAAACCGGCAAAAGTATCAAGATTCTAAGATCGGATCGAGGTGGAGAATACTTAAGTGCCGAGTTCCTGAATTACTTAAAAGAGAATGGAATTCTCTCTCAGCTTACTCCTCCATACACTCCGCAACATAACGGTGTATCGGAGAGACGGAACCGGACCCTATTGGATATGGTACGGTCCATGATGAGTAACGCTGAGTTACCGCGATCATTCTGGGGGTATGCACTAGAATCAACTGCATACCTTTTGAACCGAGTTCCCACTGAGACTGTGCCTACCACACCATATGAGATGTGGTGTGGAAAGAGGCCCCATCTTAATCACATTAAGACATGAGGATGTCCAGCTTTTGTCAAAAAGCAGCATGCGGACAAACTCGAGGCACGCTCAGTACAGTGCAAGTTCGTGGGATATCCAAAGAACTCCAAGGGATATTTCTTCTACTGCGAAGAGGAACAAAAGGTTTTTGTTTCTCGTAATGCCTACTTCTTGGAAACTGAGTTTTTGGAAAACCGGATAAGTGGGAGCACAGTAGAACTGGAAGAAATTCCAGAACCACGAGCTATTACTGAAAGCTTAGTGGAACCAGAAGGTTCAAAAGAATAGGACATTCCTACGCCGCTCCGCAGGAGTAGTAGGCAGTCTCATCCGCCCGAGAGATACTATGGTTTTCTCATAGACGGGGATAGAGAGGATTGCATCATAGATTATGATGAGCCTACTAGCTTCCAGCAGGCCGTTCAGAGCATTGACTCGGTAAAATGGCTGGATGCAATGCGGATCGAAATGGAGTCCATGTACACCAACAAAGTATGGACGTTGGACATTGCTCCAGACGGAGTAAAACCCGTAGGATGCAAGTGGATCTTCAAAAGGAAGATTGGTGTAGATGGACAGGTTGAGACCAATAAAGCTAGACTGGTTGCAAAGAGTTTTCGTCAAAGACCTGGTTTGGACTATGACGAGACCTTTTCTCCAGTAGATATGCTGAAATCCATTCGGATCCTTCTTGCCATTGCTGCCTTCCACGATTATGAGATTTGGCAGATGGACGTAAAGACCACTTTTCTAAATGGAAATTTAGAAGAGTGCGTCTATATGGACCAGCCAGAGGGTTTCATTCAGAGTGGGAGCAGCGGAAAGGTGTGCAAGTTGCTTAAGTCCATCTATGGACTAAAGCAGGCATCGCGGAGTTGGAACATCTGTTTTGATGAGACGGTCAAAGAATTTGGCTTTATCAAAAATCCAGATGAACCATGCATCTATAGTAGATTTGTAGCAAGATCTGTCGTATTCCTCGTTTTGTACGTGGATGATATTCTGTTGATAGGAAATGACATTCCTATGCTACAATCTGTCAAGGGGTTCTTGTCACACAGGTTCTCCATGAAAGACCTGGGTGGTGCCTCCTACATTCTGGGGATCCGGATCTATCGTGATAGATCCAAGAGGATATTAGGACTTTCACAGTCCAGGTATATCGACACCATACTGAAAAGATTCAGTATGGAAGATTCCAAGCGCGGAAATCTACCGGCTTGTCACGGGATCACCCTCTCCAAAGAGATGTCTCCCAAGACTGATTTGGAAAGGGATCGCATGTCTATTATACCCTACGCTTCTGCGGTAGGCTCTATAATGTATGCGATGTTGTGTACCAGACCAGATGTAGCTTACGCACTGAGTGTAGTAAGCAGGTATCAGTCAAACCCTGGGGAGAAACACTGGATAGCGGTAAAGAACATTCTCAAGTACCTGAGAAGGACTAAGGAGATGTTCTTGATGTATGGCGGAAAAGACCTCCAGATCGAGGCCTTTGCTGACTCCGGCTTCCAGAGTGACAAGGATGATTCCAAGTCTATGTCGGGCTTTGTCTTTACCCTCAATGGAGGGGCGGTGTGTTGGAAGAGTTCCAAACAGGAAACCGTTGCAGACTCGACTATGGAAGCGGAATACATCGCTGCATCTGATGCCGCAAAAGAAGCCGTCTGGATGAGGAAGTTCTTGAAAGAACTTCAGGTGGTTCCGTCCATTGTTGATCCAATACCTTTGTATTGCGACAACAACGGGGCTATAGCTTTAGCGAAGGAACCCAGGTCCCATCAGAAATCCAGACACATCTTGAGGCGGTATCACCTGATCAGGGAGATCGTGGATCGCCAGGAGATCGAGGTTCGGAGGGTTGCTTCAGAAAAAAACACTGCAGATCCATTCACCAAGGCCTTGCCCCAGACTCAGTTCGAGCGGCTGATCGAGATGATAGGTCTCCGATACGCCAGTACATGGCCTTAGTGCAAGTGGGAGATTGTTAGTGTATATGCCCTAGAGGCCATTACTGTATCATATTAGTTTGTATATTACTTAATGGAAGCTTGGGATATTCACCTTGCATATACAATCTTGCTCAAAATAGTAGTATGCTACTTGGTTTGTTTCTACTTCAATGTGTACATGTGTTTATTTTAGTATATCACCTATACACATTAGTGGAGCCCTTAGGAACTTTGCTTGATTACCAGCGTTGTGATGGCAGTCACACTAGTGGGGGCTGGGTAATCTATAAGCACATCCTTATGCAGGTCCCTAGTCGCAGGATTATCGAGACAGGGCATCGATACTTCGGAGTAGACTAGCGCATGCGCTTCTCATCCCAGTGTAGGAGACGGTCTGTCCCACATCCGTCAGTACGTCGTACTTGAGATAGTATGCGGGTGCTCGTTAGGTTACGAGTACACTGGACAGGACTCGTCGGGAACTGACTAGTTGGTTTTATACCTATCGTCAGTTATCAGTTCCCAGGTGACATGAGTACAGCTTAGTCCGTTGACTTGACACTGGCACTTCGCCTCGAGTGTGTTCCCACTTTACTTTGATTACTACCCTACCACGGCTCAAAGGAGTCGTGCAAACAGGTAGTGGTTGGGTGCAGTCCCAAAGCACTTGGAGGCAGTGAAGGTTAGACAGGATTCGTCTCTCCCAGTATTGGGGGTTGACATCGCACTGTGTCTAGGAGAGCCATTACACGAGTAGTCCCTGGCCAGGGCAAGCGAGATATACTGGTAGGCTTCCAGTGTTATCTCAGGGTGTTTTGGGCTTCACTCCGACACGACTTGTACCGCTATTAGGGGACTGACGTTTACCGCCCCCTAGGCCTGCCATGCGATGTATTAGACGAACAGACCGGACTGTACCGAGACTGTCACATTCAGACTCAGTAGGAGTTCAGATGGGGTTCACCTCGTCAGTCTTCTTATCGGCATCTACCTGGGGACCATTACGCACAGCTAGTGCCGCTTGCGGTCTGTGGTTAAACCCACTGCCAGCGTAGTGTCGAGTCTTTAGAGTCCCACACAGAGGGCTTTTCGCCGTTGGGAAAAACAGAGTAGAGGTCGCATGGTTTTGCGACAGGGTTCGTTCTCATCCGCGCACTTGTGCACGTTTGGAGTCCGGACAGATATTACTAGCGGGCTCTGGTTTGAGCCAGATACTAGTATATGTTTTGGGGTTCGTTTTATCTCATAGTATTCATGTTCCTCGGAACAAGAATGCGGGTGTGTATGCACAGTTGATTGAGACGGAGGAAGAGGTTTTTCATTAGGGTTTCGGAGCGGGTGTGTATGCACAGTTGACAGTCGTATTTTTCCAAACCCTAATGAATTTTATGATATATCAATTAATAATATTAATTAAATGAAATTGTGTCATTGTTGGGTTTGTTGACTGTTGGCCATGGTTGAAACTTTAACTATCATCATTACATATCAAAGATGCTTTTTGATTCTAGCAAAACCATTTAATGTGTGTGATGATAATTGTCATATCAAACCTTCCATCAACTTTTTCATTTAGATTAATTTTATTAATTTGATAATTCATTTCATATTTGTTATGGTTGTAAAAAGTTGTTTCATTCTATCATAACAATTCTCTCACCTCTCTTCTTCTTCCTCCTTCTCTAGTTCAAGGAGATTCACTCTCATGTGTTGAGAAACCTCTCCTTGAGATAAAAATACCATAAACCACTCTCTACTCATTCTAGGGTTAGAGGTCTAGCAAGCCAAAGACCTTAGTTCTCTCAAAGTTCGAGAAAGGAGCCCAAAGGTTGAACCCTCAAGTGGATCCATCTTTGACGGAAGAAGGCGACGAGGAAAGCACCATCCAACCTTTACAAAGGTTTTAAGAAGAAGGAGTTCAAGTGAGGTATAACATTTTTCCGAGTTGCTAACTCTCTTTAGCTTGGTAGCTAGTTTAGTTTAGAAAAGATCCCGACTTTTGTTAGTCCATGTTGCCTAGTGTGCTAAAAATTTGTTTTTTTATACCGTTTCCGCCTCCCCGCAAGAACCGGGTTTGGCAACGTGGACTTACACTTGTAAGTATATATATATAAAGATATCAACCCCGTGTGTCTACCGACGATATGTAAAAATCATGAAAACCTGAGTGTCTAACACCGACACTCGAAACATCATGAAACCCGTGACTAGCATCGATATGTAAATCCTCATAACTCAGGCGCTGTCACCACGATTGGCCCTGACGATATGTCATACCTCACTCCGGTCGGTATCGCCATGATTACCGCCGAGTCCCAATACAATCACCGGTAGGTAGTGGTCCCACCGCCAGGCTTATCGTCTACACCACGAAATCACCACTCGCCACGGGGTACCATACCGGGTCCACTATGTACCCGCAGACGGTGCCTCCCGCTCCTCGAATTGGGTATCACAAGCCAAATCTCAGAGCCGAGAAATCAAATGGTGGACGCACTGAAATATCATATCAAGAGAAACTGGGTTTTCAAACAATACATAGTTTTCTTGAAATACCCCTTTGGTTTTCAAATCCATAAATCACAAGAAATCCATATCTCAATGCGTAAAACCATGAAAACCGATATATGCAACATAAGACAACAATATGAGCATATCAAGGGAAATCCGCTCTTTCTATTGAATCAATCTTTAAAATATATTTTGCGGTTCCCAAAATCCTCCGAAAAACAATTCCAACATCATATAATGTGTACAAGTAATTGTAGCAAGGTTTAAGTATCAACATGTAAGAAAGTGGGTATGATGCATTTCATAAGCACAATGATCAGCAACTCAAGATCACATATAAAAACAATACCACTTAGGGTGTATACAACTAGTGCAAACATATGTGGTGTACATGTCAATATGTATGCATGATGTACAAGAAACTGAAATCGAGTATATGGTGTACATGTCAATATGTATGCATGATGTATAAGTAACTGAAATCGAATATGTGGTGTACATATCAATATGTATGCCTGATGTACAAGTAACTATCGTAAGATATACGTGAAGTGGAATAAGGGTCACTACCTCAACTATTCCTGCCCAATGCAATATCACGTATGCATGTGCCCACAATATTCCCTACTACCTTTTTGTTTATACAAGGTTCATTTACCATTTTGATGATGTCAAACTCTTTGACTACTACATCAAAACAGACGTTCCAACTCCGCGATGCCTGCTTTATCATATAAAGCATCTTGCACACGTTTCCGCTGCTCCCACTGTCTACGAAGCCCTCTGGCTGTGTACTTATAGACGCACTCTTCTAAAACATCATTTAGAAAAGCAGTCATGACACCCAACCACCAGATATTGTAGTCATGGTATGTAGCCGTGGCAAGTGGGATCTGGATGGACTTAAGCATAGCTACTTTGAAAAGGTTTCACCACTATCCATGCCTGGTTGATGATGAAAACCTTTAACAAGTCTAGCTTTGAAAGTCTCAACCTTTCCATGTACACCAAGTAATCTTCTCAAGATATACTTGCTCCTGATGGGGATTTAACCCTTCAGATATAGCAACCAAAGTCCATACTTTGTTGGTGTATAAGGATTCCATCTCAGATCGCTAAACATCCAACCATTCTTACAGAGTCTTACTCTTGATGGCCAGCTCGAAACTAGTTGGGTCATCATCTCATGATACAATCCTCGCTCCCACTGTCATAGAGAAACCGAAGTATCTCTCAGGTGGGTGAGGAACCCTACTAGATCGGCGGAGAGGCTGGGGTTCGTTGGCATCTACTGAATCCTTTGGTTGTACCAAATCATCTGCTGTAATTTGTATGGCTGGAACATTTCCAGTTCTACATAACAGACCTTGCCTCGAGCTTGTCCGGATTTTGCTTTTAGACATAGGCCGGACAACCCCAAATCTTAACTAACTTAAGATATGGGCTCTTCCCATTCCATATCACATATGAAGCGGTAGGCAACTGATTTGATTGGAACCCTATTCAATAGGTATGCAACTTCTCAAGTGTATAACTCCCAAAAGGAAATAGGTAACTCAGTAGTACTCATCATAGAGCACACCATATCAAATAGGGTGTATCTGCTCCGCCCCGACATACCATCGTTCAATGGTGTATTCGGAGGAGTAATGCCGAGAGAGAATCTCATTCTCCTTTAGAATAGTCCAGGAATTCCGTGCTCAAGTATTCTCCTCCTCGATCACATCAAAGGACATAATACTTATACCCGTATTTTGGTTCTCTACTTCTAACTTATATTCTGTGAATATCTCAAAAGATTCGGACTTGTGTTTCAACAGGAACATAGGTCTGAATCTCGAAAGATCATCAGAGAATGTAATGAAGTATAAAGAACCAGTCCTGGCATGTGTAGGCAGGTGACCATACATACATCATCATGTATCAGTCCCAAGAGTTCACTAACTCTTTCTCTATTTCCAATAAACAGAGCTATGGTCATCTTATCTTTGTGACATGACTGGCGAGTTTCACAAGATGTAAATTCAAACTAATTTAAATATGCATCTTTATGTAACTCCAGCTAGTCGGGTCGCATTGATATGACCTAGTCTACAATACCTCAAGAAGGATTCGTTCATTTCTGAACTCTTCCTCTTGTGTGTGTTCTGTATACTAAGAACTGTAGTTTGATTTAGAACATCAATGCTTTTAGATAACGTGCCTGAACCGATCAACTTTTGATATAGGAAATGTTCAAAACATTATCCAACAATACAAAATTTTATCATTTCTTTACTAATAAAGAGACTGATATGATTTTGTATATCAGGTTCGGTATCTAATAACATTCGTTCAGAATCAATGTATTGGTAATACAGGGTGACAGTGACCAACAGACTTGGCTGCAACTCTTGCCCCGTTTTCTGTCTCATGAAACTTATCACCCGTTCTCAGTTCTTTACCTATCTGTAGCCCATGTAACATATTACATATGCGGGATCCTGATCCGATATCATATACCCAGGACGTAAAGGACATTGAGAAACAGTTCTGTATAATGAACACACCCGAAGATGATGCATCAGCATGCACTCTCTTCGTTTTGGCGGCACGGGAAATCTGGTATTCCCCTTATTTCCTGCTCTGTCTTATAACAATTATAAGTTGGAGCGGGACCAACGTTCCCCAGCTCAGTATAACAAGCGGGTTCGGTCAATAATCCGTATTATTATCTTGATTAAGGCGTGGCATGGTCGCTACCAGGAGAGAGAGAGAAGAAAACACTCAGCGTGCTCTCTTGCAAGAATAGATTGGTTATTATTTTATCTAATCATGATGGCTCCCACTGCTTTTTATCAAATCTTCCTTCAAACCCTAAAAGGAAAGACTAGCCGGGATTAATTACACACTACAAGTTCGCCAATCTTTCAGCCAGGCCAGTGTCGGTACTTTGAGGGAGGTCCCCCGTGCTTTCGCACGAACCTAATTAATGTAAACCTCGTTTTCCCAGAGGCGTAACCCCGTTGACACTTTTCTAGACACCCACTTGATCGGCTAATTGTAATGTATAAAACTCTCCCAGGAGTAACTCTTACTCGCAGCGGGTATCGGGATCCAACTATCTCATAGAAGGTATGCAATCTCATTGCAAATTTCAACACTTGAAATTCCCGATAATATTTGCCCCTAGCGTCCTATGACCTTGACAGAGGTCAACAAACCATAGGCTGCTAGTCAAGTTCAACCCGTCATTTCCTGATTGAAGTAAACCCACCCGCACGACCCTTGACAGAGGTCAACAAGGTCGCACGACTACCCTAAATCAATCACATCATATGCTTATGCAGATAAGCGCTAATCAGCTACCGCACACTACACCTTGACAGAGGTCAACAAACGCAGCACGAATACTAACCAGTACTTATCTGAAATGACGGAGGGCTACAACAGGTTTTTCTGAAAACCTATTGCGTAATGAACTTGATATCGTTGTAGAATCAAATGAAATTTAAAATTGAGTGTTTTTTAGGCTTTTCTAGTTTTGCTAAAGGAGTCACTCCCGGTGAAGGGATCGTCGGTCCTTTCCTCGTCGAATGAGGTACGGGATATATCATATATATCAATGTGCAAAGCAAAACTCTTAAAAGCAATCAAAAGACAAACCGAAGGTGTAGCATCAGCCAGTTATTGCTAAAGGAGACACTCCCGGTGAAGGGATCTCGGTCCTTTCCTTATCGAATAAGGTGCAGGATATATCGTATATACCGCTGTGCAAAGCAAGAACTGTAACTACCTGTTTTATTTTGAAATTCGATTCTACAACATCTTAGGTTTCTTTTATTTCATTAATCTCATTAATGAAGTCCCATCATTTAAGTACCTAAACATCACAGATAAATACGACGTACACTTATGCCATCCGCATTCGCCTCGATGTCCCCTCGTGCACCGTTAGGTTAGGTAACTAACGACAGAGCGGGGCAGGGCTAGCACGGGTGTAAAACATAAGTAACGGCTATATAATATATCATATATACTATATACTGTATCTATCACAGAACATCACATGATCACATCACAGATATCGCAGCAGAAGAATCATATGAAATATTGGATATACTAGGACGTCCGTGTTTTCAATACGAGCCAGTATAAAACACGGATTCCACGGTCGTGATGAATAGCCAAACCCAAACCCCTAGACCCCTACGAGAGCGGCAAGCAACCCTACCAATTCTGGAGTTAGGAGACCGGGACTCGACTCCTCGAGTTGGTCTCCCTCTGGACTCCAGAACCCGGTTACTTGTGCCCTCCTCCTTGGGTCTATCCTAGTGCGGAAAAGTAAATAATATACAAACGGTGACAACTTTCGCAACCTGGAAGTGCCCCAATAAAAGAATATTACATACAAGTTTTTACATGAATGAAAATGAAAAACACTCATCTCACATAAAAACCCCCGGCTATTCAAACACGACGATCCAATATAACATATCCAGCAACACATAACATCACATGTCATCAACGTAAGTAAATATGTCCATCCCAATTGTCGTTGACATATAGCAACGAAACCGGCGATATCACATATTACACTTACGGTCACAGAAAAGAAAGTGTAAAACTACAACAGTTGGAATCCGTAATCTTCTCAGACATCGCATGCCTGATCATATGAATTCCTTAGACATCGCATGCCTAACAATTATAAACCCCGCATTTTAGTCTCCAAATCGAAAACACTTTTCAATATCAAGTCGGGCAATTCGACAGGATTCCCGACATACTGATCGAATGCTCGTCGCAAACTTCAGTAGACGGCCGCACCCCCGATACCGTCGACGAAGTGCACCAAGGAGGAACACCGCTGCCGCGAGCACCCGGACGGATGCTTTCGGCGACGGGGTTCTCCTACAGTCACTTGGTCGGGGCTATGGTGTGAGGCTGTCTATTAAGTTTACCCGGCGAGTATCCGCGTACGCTACGTGATTGCGACGGACTTTTGATCACATCAAAATTCCGTGGCAACCGATCAAGTGAGACTAAATTGCTATGTTTATAAAATTCATCCAGTCATCTCATAACTATTTGCGAATTCCAAGTATTGTATCACATTCCGGATAAATAGAAAATGTTAAACTTTCCGATCGAACAATCGAACACCCAAGTTTTCCCAAAACAGATCAACACATGAAATAAGTCTAACAACATTCAGTTCGTGCCTCAGTATCAATGGTCCAGCCGTAGAAGGGTCAAGCCAACGCCTCACATGTGGCACGCCGTACTGCCCCAAACCCGAAGGTTCAAAGGGCAGTTCAAGACGGTCACATAATCGAGTTAAGGTTTGTTGTCTTCTAGAGGGTCCATCGAGTTACTTGCACTACTTAGAACGTCTTTAAACTACGGAAAAATCCAACACTTGGAAATTTCCCGGCAGGGGAAAAATTGGGTATTTATATCCGGTCGAACTTTTTAACATATTCTAAAAATTTATCCGGAAAGCCACTTAGACAAAATCTGATGCTCCGATCAAAACACCGAATCCCCAAAACAACTCCAGAAAATTCAACTCTTGAATAAATTTTAAAAATACCCAGAGAACTCAGCACCTGAAACAATGAATTACCGTGCAAACAGTTACTGCTGACGTCACACTTAGGCCGCGGAACCGCCGCATAAGGTAGGTTAATGCCGCGGTTCCGCCGCCGATTACAATGTTCATGCAATAATTTTTGCGCCGTAATTCTTAGAATTCCCTGCTGAGTTTTCTGCATATTTTTAATTTGGAAAAATCCACGATTTTAGAAAAAGTACAGAGAGCAAGTTTGTGATCGGGTTTCGGGTTCGTTCGGACTTCAAACTCCGTCTAGACTTTGCCTATGGCTCTAGCTAGGCTCTGATACCACTGTAGGGTTCCTAGGCACACTAGTGAGGTCCCACAAGGCATCAACCATGCCAATTTCAAAAATTCCAGGTGCTGAGAGACCCGACTACGGATCGTTGGCTAGATTTCTAGGCGATAAAAGAACTAGTTTACAATTAAACTAAAAGAATACGGAAATACAACCTTTGTAGATCCGTTTGTCCACCTCCATAGCTCCATGAAGAAGTCATCTCCGCTGTACAAATCCGATCTTGGACTCTCGCGTTCGCTTCATCGGAGAAATAGGCGGGCAAGGTCGTCGGCTTCGTGCCGAAGATGATCTACGTCGAGGCATCGCTAGATCAAGCTCCAACTTCACCAAGTCAAGAAAACTTATGAAGGAAACACACTCTACTACTTGGCAAGAGGTAGAGGATGAAGAAATAGGAAGTGGGTAGACTTTAGAATTGGATTTCTCACTTGTTTCATCAATCCACCATTGATGAAGAAAGGTTTTCTTCAAGTCATGAAGAAGATGAATATTATGATAAGTTATTTTTAAAAAATGAATAATCAAATCATACTTATCATAATATTAACCATGGTAATGTGTAGAGAGTTAATCATGGTTGAATGGAATGGCTAGGGTTAAGCATGAGACAAAATGGTCACTTGGTCAAAGTCTTCATGAAGCTTCAACAAGCTTCCAAAGTGAGCCACCATTTTGCATTATGCTTATCATTTTCCAAAATGAATAAATAAATAAATAAATAGATATGAAAATGAAAACCCTAACCATTACATGACCATGGTTTAAACTTTACACAAAACACAAGTTAGCATGCATCATCAAACATGATACATACAAGTGCACAAAAATATATCACATATATAATGTGCACAAACCAAGTGAGAAAATCCATTTAAAGTAAACCAATAATAGTTAATGCAAAGTAATATATCAAATATATAATTATACATTAAATCATCAAATCAACACTTGATTTAACGATCCGATCATGTCGCACACAACCGACTAGTATACAATGTATCGGCTTATCGAATCAACGCTTGAATCGATAACTATGTTATATCGCATACAACCATTCGACACATTGATCGCGAGAATGAAATACGGTATCACATACACGCATTATTCTCGGTCCCGCACATATCTCATATGCGCTCCTATTTCGTTTCGCTTGAGCCAGGAAACCTCTGTGTAGGACTCTAAAGACTCGTCAATACGCCAGCAGCAGATGATGATCATATCAAACACCCACAAGCCGCAAGCGGTCTGCTAAACGTAACGGCCACCCGGGTATTGAGCGATCAGAAGATCGACGAGCAAGCCCGCTCACACTCCAGTGAATCCAACCAGTAACACTACCGTACAGTCCGGTCTGATCGTCTGATATGTCGCATATCTCGCCTCGGGGTGGTAAACGTCAGACCCCAATAGCTCGATAAGTCATGTCGATATGAGGTCTATAACAATTCGAGAAACTACTGGTAACACTTACCAGTAAATCTCAGCAACCCTGGCCAGGGATTTCCTGTTATAGCCAATCGAACACAGCGCAACATCAACCCCCTATACCGGGAGAGACGAATCCTCTCCTATCGCTCATTGCCTCCATGTGACTCGGGACTGTACCCAAAAACCACCGTTTTCACGCCCTCTTGGACGTGGTAAGATGGAAATCAAAGCACAGTGGGAACCACACAAGACTCTATGACGATCTCGGGTCAACAGACTACTCTGTACCAGTGTCACCAGAGAACTGCCATCTGACGTGAGGTATAATACCATCTGGGAGTTCTCGGCGAGTCCTTCCAGTGTACCCAGTCTCTACTGAGCACCCGTATATCATCTCCGATGTCAAACACCAATGGATATGGGATCATCCATCGCCCATCTGTATGGGTCGTGAAGGTACACGCTAGTCTACTCTGGTATATCGATGCCCCGTCTCGATACACCCACGACTAGGGACTTTCAAGGATGTACTTATGGACTACCATGTCCCCACTAGTATTATCCGCATCATAGTCCAGGTAGTCAAGTACACATCCTAAGGGCTTTACCAACATGTAACAGAGAGACAATCAGTGTACACGTTAAGGTAAAGATCAACCAGATAGCATACTATCATGTCGAGCAAGAAAGTCCTCCCTATATATGTCCCAGCATCCACTACAATATACATCCAATGTACAGTAATGGCCTCTAGGGCATACATATAACTAACACACTGTTGATATACATATATCCTCATACTTTCATGCACACTCTTTTATGATATTTACATGCATGATATTGTTGCGTCAGTGGTTGACGCGTGGACTGGATCCACATACATACATACTTACACCGATGCCACTATCGGAGATTTTACACATGCTTATAGACATTGATTTATGGGTGGACGAGATCCACATATCCGCATGCATTGATTACTACTGTTGGATGTTATCCACGTGCATATAGATAGTGACTGCCTTGTTGGCACATATATGACCCGGTCACCCTGGATATCATAGCACTACTTTTGATATAGATGACCTAGGAGTCGTTGTTTATTCGATTTCTACTTGTAGATACATTTCTATTCACGAGTTGGCAACTCACCCCCGTTGTGTCACAGTTCTTGCAGGTTGACCGCTTGGATCAGTAGCGGATTCGCTGGCACACAGATTCTTTTGGGTGTTTTGCATTGGTAGGTGGGGCACTTGTATCGTACCCACTCTTGTATTTTATTTCATATTGTATCTAGTTGACTCCATCAATCAATCAAAAGTTGTATTTGTATAAGTAATGAGACTTAGTGAGACCTGTAGTTGCGAGATTGAGCGATGGGTTTTATTTTCCCATTGGGGTTATATCTTGCTCTTTCATTTATCTTTTTGTGGTGAACTTCGCCGTTGGGCGTCGTATACTTATTTATACTATTTTGTGTGGTTTTGATCCGCCGTTTGGCGAAGAGCTAGCTCCCGCTTGGGGATGCCATTATTCTTGTTATGTATTGTGGTTTTGGATCAAAATATACAAAGGAGGTGCTGCCGAAATTTTTCAAAGATGAAACATGTTTTTTTTTTTAAAACTTATAAATTTCACTTGCATCATTCATGTTTCTTTCTATGCATTAAGAAAACTTGTTTTCATCATACCTTTATTTCAAAACCTCACTTCCTTTATTTTTCTAAAAAGGTTTAGATTTCTGGGTTTCAGCTTACTTGAATTCCGTTACGCCTTTAGACGTGGTGTGATTCAAGTGCTGGTCACGAGCTAATATTTCGGGTCGTGACAACTAGCCTCGATGGACAATGAACATCAGAGGAGGCATGAGAATATGGACCTAGAGTCCATATTTCTTCATACAAAAGAACTGTATGGAGAGCAGTCTCGTATCGCAAGATACGAAGTGTCGAAGAAGTTGTTTTCGGCAAGGTTGGCCGTCGGATCATCGGTAGCGGAACACGTGCTTAAGATGATTGGCTACATAGAGGAGCTCGCGGACCTTGGGACCATGTTGGAGAATGAACTCTATACTGATTTGATTCTCCAGTCCCTTCCTTCCACTTACGCCCAGTTTATTCTTAACTTCAACATGCAAGGAAAGGAGGTTGAACTTTCCGAACTTCTGAACATGTTGAGGAGAGCTGAGGGCACCCTACAGAAAGGGAGGGAGACATCCACTTTGTTTGTAAGAGGATCTTCCTCTTCTAGATCCAGGGCGAAAGCCAAGGGTAAGAAGAAGAAAGCACCCGCCAAACCAAGAGGCGGTGTCGGTAAAGTGGATACGAAGGGAAAAGGAAAAGCAACAAAGATAGATGGAAAGCTGGTGGGGAAGGAAGAATGCTTCTATTGTCACAAAAGTGGTCACTGGAAACAGGATTGCAAGGCTTGGAAGGCCAGAACACAGGATTTGAAGCGAGTTGCAGCTTCAGCTTCAGGTGTGTATGTTATTGAAAACTGTCTATCAATAAACTCTACTTCCTGAGTATTGGATACCGGATCAGGATCTTATATCTGTAATTCTTTGCAGGCGTTGAGAAAGCGTAGAGTTTTGAAGGCAGGTGACATGACCCTCAGAGTTGCAAACGGTGCTAGCATGGATGCTGAGGCCGTGGGGGACTATCACCTGGGATTGTCGGATGGACATTTTTTGGTTTTTCGTAGTTGTTATTATGTACCAAATGCAACCTGTAATATCATTTCTGTATCTTTATTATCTAAAGAAGGTTATGAATTTGCATTTGTAAGTAATGTAGTGAACATTCACCTTAATCAAGTTTTGATTGGGTCAGGTACATTGAACAACGGTATATACGTGTTAAACCAACCACAGATTTTCAATGTCCAGAATACACACAAAAGAAAGTCTCCAGAAATCAATAAAACTTTCTTATGGTATTGTAGACTGGGTCACATCAATGAGAGAAGGTTGACTAAGTTACACACAGAAGGATATTTGGATCCGTTCGAATATCAATCGTATGCAACTTGTCAATCCTGTCTCAAAGGAAAGATGACAAAGACTCCGTTCACTGGACAAGGGGTAAGAGCGAGCGAGCTCTTGGGACTCGTACACAGCGACGTGTGCGGTCCAATGTCTACACATGCACGAAGCGGTTATTCTTACTTCATTACTTTTACGGATGACTTTTCAAGGTACGGTTATGTCTTCTTAATGAAACATAAATCCGAGGCTTTTGAAAAATTCCAGGAATATAAGAATGAAGTAGAAAAACAAACAGGCAAAAGTATCAAGGCACTGAGATCTGATCGAGGTGGTGAATACTTGAGTACCGAGTTCCTGTGTTACTTAAAAGAGAATGGAATTCTCTCTCAGCTTACTCCTCCATACACTCCGCAACATACGGTGTATCGGAGAGACGGAACCGAACCCTATTGGATATGGTACGGTCTATGATGAGTAACGCTGAGTTGCCGCGATCGTTCTGGGGATATGCGCTAGAATCAGCTGCATACCTTTTGAACCGAGTTCCAACTAAAACTGTGCCTACTACACCATATCAGATGTGGTGTGGGAAGAGACCCTATCTTAATCACATTAAGACATGAGGATGTCCAGCTTTTGTAAAAAAGCAGCATGCGGACAAGCTCGAGGCACGCTCAGTACAGTGCAAGTTTGTGGGATATCCAAAGAACTCCAAGGGATATTGCTTCTATTGCGAAGAGGAACAAAAGGTTTTTGTTTCTCGTCATGCCCACTTTCTAGAACACCAGTTCATAGAAAAAGAATTAAGTGGTAGCGCAATAGAACTGGAAGAAATTCCAGAACCACGAGCTATTACTGAAAGCTTAGTAGAACCAGAGGGTTCGAAAGATCAAGACATTCCCACGCCACTCCGCAGGAGTAGTAGGCAATCTTATCCACCCGAGAGATACTACGGTTTTCTCATTGACGGGGATAGAGAGGATTGCATCATAGATTGTGATGAGCCTACTAGCTTCCAGCAAGCCATTCAGAGCGTCGACTCGGTAAAATGGCTGGATGCAATGCGGACCGAAATGGAGTCCATGTACACCAACAAAGTATGGACGTTGGACATTGCTCCAGATGGGGTAAAACCCGTAGGATGCAAGTGGATCTTCAAAAGGAAGATTGGTGTAGATGGACAGGTTGAGACCTATAAAGTTAGACTGGTAGCAAAGGGTTTTTGTCAGCGACCTGGTTTGGACTATGACGAAACCTTTTCTCCAGTAGCTATGCTGAAATCCATTCGGATCCTTCTTGCCATTGCTGCCTTCCACGATTATGAGATTTGGCAGATTGACGTAAAGACAGCTTTTCTAAATGGACATTTAGAGGAGTGTGTCTATATGGATCAGCCAGAAGGTTTCATTCAGAGTGGGAGCAGCGGAAAGGTGTGCAAGTTGCTGAAGTCCATTTATGGACTAAAGCAGGCATCGCGGAGTTGGAACATCTGTTTTGATGAGACGGTCAAGGAATTTGTCTTTTTCAAAAATCCAGATGAACCATGCATCTATTGTAGATTTGTAGCAAGAACTGTAGTATTCCTCGTTTTATACGTGGATGACATTCTCTTAATAGGAAATGACATTCCTATGCTACAATCTTTCAAGGGGTTCTTGTCACACATGTTTTCAATGAAAGACCTGGGTGATGCCTCATACATTCTGGGTATCCGGATCTACCTTGACAGATCCAAGAGAATATTAGGACTTTCGCAGTCGAGGTACATCGACGCCATACTGAAGAGATTCAGTATGGAAGATTCCAAGCGCGGTAATCTACCGGCTTGTCACGGGATCACCCTCTCCAAAGAGATGTCTCCCAAGACTGATTTGGAGAGGGATCGCATGTCTATTATACCCTACGCTTCTGCGGTAGGCTCTATAATGTATGCGATGTTGTGTACCAGACCGGATGTGGCTTATGCACTGAGTGTGGTAAGCAGGTATCAGTCAAACCCTGGGGAGAAACATTGGATTGCAGTAAAGAACATTCTCAAGTACCTGAGAAGGACTATGGAGATGTTCTTGGTGTATGGCGGAAAAGACCTCCAGATTGAGGCCTTTACTGACTCCAGCTTCCAGAGTGACAAGGATGATTCCTAGTCCATGTCGGGTTTTGTCTTCACCCTCAATGGAGGGGCGGTGTGTTGGAAGAGCTCCAAACAGGAAACCGTTGCTGACTCGACTATGGAAGCGGAATACATCGCTGCATCTGATGCCGCAAAAGAAGCTGTCTGGATGAGGAAGTTCTTGAAAGAACTTCAGGTGGTTCCGTCCATTGTTGACCCAATACCTCTGTATTGCGACAACAACGGGGCTATAGCTTTAGCGAAGGAACCCAGGTCCCATCAGAAATCCAGACACATCTTAAGGCGGTATCACCTGATCAGGGAGATCGTGGATCGCCAGGAGATCGAGGTTCGGAGGGTTGCTTCAGAAGATAACACGGCAGATCCATTCACCAAGGCCTTGCCCCAGACTCAGTTCGAGCGGCTGATCGAGATGATAGGTCTTCGATACGCCAGTACATGGCCTTAGTGCAAGTGGGAGATTGTTAGTATATATGCCCTGGAGGCCATTACTGTATCATACTAGTTTGTATATTATTTAATGGAAGCTTGGGATATTCACAGTTGTATATACAATCTTGCTCGAAATGGTAGTATGCTACTTGGTTTGTCTCTACTTTAATATGTGCATGTGTTTCTTTTAGCATATTGCTGATATACATATTAGTAGAGCCCTTAGGATCTTTGCTTGATTACCAGCGTTGTGATGGCGCTCACACTCGTGGGAGCTGCGTGATCTATAAGCACATCCTTATACAGGTCCCTAGTCGTTGGACTATCGAGACAAGGCATCGATACTCCGGAGTAGACTAGCGTATGCGCTTCTCATCCCAGCATGGGAGACGATCTGTCCCACAGCCGTCAGTACGTCGAACTTGAGATAGTATACGGGTGCTCGTTAGGTTATGAGTACACTGGACAGGACTCGTCGGGGACTGTTGGTTGGTATTATACCTATCGTCAGTTATCAGTTCCCAGGTGACATGAGTACAGCTTAGTCCGCTGACTTGACACTGTCACTTCGCCTCGAGTGTGTTCCCACTGCACTTTGATTACTGCCCTAACACGGCTCAAAGGAGTCGTGCAAACAGGTAGTTTTTGGGTGCAGTCCCGAAGCACTTGGAGGCAGTGACGGTTAGACATGATTCGTCTCTCCCGGTATTGGGAGTTGACATCGCGCTGTGTCCAGGAGAGCCATTACACGAGTAGTCCCTGGCCAGGGCAAGCGAGATATACTGGTAGGTTTCCAGTGTTATCTCAGGGTGTTCTGGGCTACACTCCGACACGACTTGTACCGCTATTAGGGGACCGACGTTCACCGCCCCCCTAGGCCCGCCATGCGATGTATCAGACGAACAGACCGGACTGTACGGAGATTGTGACATACAGGCTCAGTAGGAGTTCAGATGGGGTTCACCTCGTCAGTCTTCTTATCGACATCTACCTGGGGACCGTTACGTACAGCTAGTGCCGCTTGCGGTCTGTGGTTAAACCCACTGCCAACATAGTGTCGAGTCTTTAGAGTCCCACACAGAAAGCTATTCGCCTTTAGGCAAAATGAGTAGAGGTCGCATGGTTTTGCGACAGGGTTCGTTCACATCCGCGCACTTGTGCACGTTTGCTGTCCGGACAGTTTATACTAGCGGGCTTTGGTTTAAGCCGGATCCTAGTATATGATTTGGGATTGGTTTTTCTCATTGTATTAGTGTTCCTCGGATCACGAATACTGGTGCGTATGCACAGTTGCTTGAGACAGAGGGAGAGGACTTTGATTAGGGTTAATAACCATTGTCATTTTATTAACCCTAATGCTTATGTGTGTATTATGGTTAATTGATATTAGCTTAATATAATTGTGCATGGTTATGGTTGTTGACCTTTTGACTATCTTGACTTGTTGACCCTAGTTGACATATTGACCATCATCATTCCATATAAAAGATGCTTTTTGATCCTTGCAATTAGCATTAAATATGAAATGATAATGGTCATGTCATGATTAACCATGACAATTATCTAGCTAATTATCTAATTAAAATAATATACACATATAAGTGAGAATGGTTCATATTATTCTCATTCTATCATTTACTTTCTCTCTCTTGTTCTTCCTCTCCCTCAAGCTCTCCCCTCTCATGTGTTGAGAAACACTTGAGCTTGAGAAAAACCCTCTCTTGATAATCTCTACTCTCATCTAGGGTTCAAGGATTAGCACTTCTTGCACCCTAGTTACTTCTAGCTTGGTGTTGAAGCCAAAGGTTGAGGCTTTCGGGTGGATCTTTCTTCGACGTGAGAAGACGACCAAGGTGACCTCCTTCCACCACTCCAAGGAGCAAGGAGAGAAGGACATAAAGCCCAAGTTATAACCTTTCTAGCACTTAACTAGTTTCTAGTTAGCTTTAGCTTGTTTTTGTTTAGCAAAGATCCTTCTTGGTGTAGTCCATGTTGCCTAAGCTCATAAAAATTCGATTTTTATTCCGTTTTCCGTCTCACCGCAAGCACCGGGGTGGGCAACGTGGACTTACAGTAATAGCACTCATTTTGAATCAGAGTATCACCACCTGGTAATACTAGGTGATATTCGCCAATTGCTTTGGCTGCAATACTTGCACCATTTCCTACTTGAACGGAATGATCACCTTTTCCCAGTTCTCTACCTTTTCGTAGCCCATGTAACTGTTTACATATGTGGGATCCTGATCCTGTATCTAATACCCAGGACGTAGGGTGAACTGAAAAACAGTTCTCAATGACAAACGCACCCGAAGAAGGTGTACCAACATGCATGTTCTCCGTTTGGGCGGCGTGAGAATCCAGATATTCTCCTGTTTCCTGTTCAGTCTTATAACACTTATAAGATAGAACGGTTTCAACGTTCCCGTGCACAGTATAACATGCGGGTTCGGTCAATACATCCATATTATTATCTTGATTAAGTCATGACATGGTTTTTTCCTGGAGAGAGAGAGAAGAAAACACTTTAGCGTATGCTCTTGCAAGATCAGATTGGTTATTATCTTATCTAATCAGGATGGCTCCCACTGGTTTTTATCAAATCTTCCTTCAAACCCTAAAAGGAAAGATTAGCCGGGATTAATTACACCATACAACTTCGCCGATCTTTCAGCCAGGCCAGTGTCGGTACTTTGAGGGAGGTTCCCCGTGCTTTCACACGGACCTAATTAAAGTAAACCTCGTTTTCCCAGAGGCGTAACCCCATTGACACCTTTCTAGACACCTACTTGATCGGCTACTTGTCCTGTGTAAAACTCTCCCAGGAGTAACAATTACACGCAGTGGGTATCGGGATCCAACTATCTTATAGAAGGTATGCAATCTCATTGCAAATTTCAACACTTGAAATTCCCGATAATGCTTTTGCCCGTAGCGTCCCATGACCTTGACGGAGGCCAAACTACCCACATGGCGCTAGTCAAGTTCAACCAGTCATTTCTTGATTGAATTAAACCCACCCGTACGACCCTTGACGGAGGCCAAACTACGCCGTACGAATACCCTAATCCAATCGCATCATATGCTAGCAGATAAGCACTAGTTAGCTACCATACACTACGCCTTGACGGAGGCCAAACTACCGCAGCATGAATACTAAGTAGTACTTATCTGAAATGACGGAGGGCTACGCAGGTTTTTTCAGAAAAACCATGAGCGTAATGAACTTGATATCGTTGTAGAATCGAGTGTATTTTAAAATGGAGTGATTTTGAGGCTTTTACTAGTTCTGCTAAAGAGGTCATTCCCGGTGAAGGGATCTCGGCTCTTTCCTCATCGAATAAGGTGCGGGATATATCATATATATCACTGTGCAAAGCAAAACTCCAAAAGCTGTCAAAAGTCAAACCGAGTGTTGTAGCATCTGCCAGTTTCGCTAAAGAGGTCACTCCCGGTGAAGGGATCTCGGCTCTTTCCCCATCGAATAAGGTGAAGAGTATATCGTATATACCACTATGCAAAGCAAAACTGTAGCTACCCTTTTTATTTAAAAATTTGATTCTACAACATCTATTAGGTTTCTTTTCTTTCATTAATCACATTAATGAAGTCCCATCATTTAAGTCACCTAAACATCACAGATAAATACGACGTACACTTATGCCATCCGCATTCGCCTCGATGTCCCCTCGTGCACCGTTAGGTTAGGTAACTAACGGCAGAGCAGGGCAGGGCTAGCGCGGGTGTAAAACATAAGTAACGCCTATATAATATATCATATATACTGTATACTGTATCCATCACAGAACATATCTAATGATCACATCACAGATATCGCAGCAGAAACATAGATATAATGTGGGATATACTAGGACGTCCGTATTTAGTATTTAGCCAACAATAGAAAATATGGATTCCACAGTCGCGATGAATAGCCAAGCCCACACCCTGGGCCCCTACGAGAGCGGCAAGCGACCCTACTACTGGAGTTTAGGATACCCGATCTCGACTCCTCGAGATGGCCTCCCACTGAACCCCAGAACCCGGTCACCTGTGCTCCCCTCCTTGGGTCCATCCTAATGCGGAAAAGTAAATAATATACAATACAGGTGGCAACGACCTCAACCCGGAAGTGCCCCAAATAAAAGAATATTACATTACATTTAAATTTACATGAATGAAAATATAAAACTCTCATCTCACATAAATCCCCCGGCTATTCAATCGCGACAATCCTGCACATCATATCTCAGCAACACATAATATCTCATATCATCAACGTAAGTAAGTATGCATACACCGATTGTCGTCGACGTATAGCAACGACAATCGGTAAATACATACTACACTTACGGTCACAGAAAAGAAAGTGTAAAACTGCAATATTTGGAATCCACATTCTCTTTAGACATCGTAAATGCGAAGTATCACATACCTCGTATTTCATGTCTTATAATATGAATTCCACACATTGCATCACATTCCAGATAAACAGACAGTATTAAAGTTTTCGAACGAACGATCAAATACCCAAGATTCCCTACAGCTCAACACTTGAGCGGAGTTCAAAAACCCGGAGTGTGACACAGTAGTAGCTGTCCAGCCGTAGAAGGGTCAAGCCAACGCCTCACATGTGGAACGCCGTACTGCCCCAAACCCTAAGGTTCAAAGGGCAGTTCAAGACAGTCACATAATCGAGTTAAGGTTTGTTGTCTTCTATAGGGTCCATCACAAAACTTGCACGTATCTCCAGAATATTGAAACCCCGTGAAAAGTGAGCAAATGATATTCGTTCAAACACCTCAATACTTTATAATTTATCCGGAAAAGACACGAAATCAAAATTCCGATCGAATCGTCGAGTCCAAAACCATCTCCAGAATTTTCAGAACTAAATTCAGATTAGAAATACTCCAAAACAATATACAAGCAGTGCAATTAGTTACTGTACAAAAACCACATCATGATTCAACAGAACGACCGCGGAACCGCGGCCTAAGCAGTCTATTGCCGCGGTTCAGCGGTCTAATTAACAGATCATGACCTCGTTTTTTACAGTAACTCTTATGTTTACCTGCTGGAATTTTTGCATATTTTTAATTCTGAAAATAACCTGTTTTTGAAAAATGTCCAGAGAGCACTAAAAACCCATATTTTCCGGTTCGATCGGAGTTTTAACTTCGTTAAAGTGTCGCTTAATGTTCTAGTTTGTCTCTGATACCAATGAAAGGTTTACCTAGCACCTCATGAAGGGTTTGGAAGCATCACATGTGCCAAAGGTGGAGTCTTTAGGGTGCTAAGTTAACAAACATCGGATCGTTCCTAGAAAATTAGGGCTTCTAAATATTTCACATCATCTCATGAAAGAAAAGCTAGGGTTTAGAGAGTACAACCTTTGTAGCTCCCTACGCTAGATACCTCGGCTACTTGGGGTTTGAAAAAGCTCCGCTTGAACTCCTCGAGGTCACCGATGATCCACCCGGAGTCCGCTTTTTCCAAGCTAGCAACTTCGCAAGATCAAGAATGAAAATCGAAGCTAACACTCTAAACAAGTGGGCTAGACTTGTGTAGAATGGTGTTGTGGTTCTCTTTCTCACTTCAAAATTCTATTTTGATGAATATTTTGCGCACTTGAAAATTCAAGAGAGCAAGAGCTCAAGGTTGAAGAAGATGATGGATATTTTTGAAGAAGAGAAGAATAACTCACAAGAGAAAAAGAAAAAAATAAGTATATATATTTTTCCTTTCTCATCTCAAACCATGGTTAATTAATATGGATATTTATTTCACCTTAGTTAAAAGAGAAGAGGAAGATAAATCATGGTTAAATGGTAGGTGAAAATGGTTAGGTCAAGGGAAGAGTGTAGAAGATAACCAATCATTCACCTTTTTCTCTTTTCTTTTGATTTAGCAAAAATAGATATAAATATCCATAATATAAACCATGGTGTGAGTCTTATATATCCACCATTTCTATGTATAATCAACCATGATAGTTGATGTATGTATGTATGTGTGCATGCACATCCATATGTGCATGAAACAATAAGAAATGCATACATGCATGCATACATCCAAAAATACAAGAAAAGATTTCTAGTGAGAATGTAATGGTTAAATGATAAATCAACACTTGATTTATTAATCCGGCCATATCACATACAACCCTAATCAAAAGCAAGCCGCCCGATCAATATACTGTATCCTATACGCGTATTTTAATCGGGTCCATGCTCATATCGCATATGCGCACCACGACATTTCGCCTGGACTAGGTAACACCATTGTGGGACTCTAAGACTCGTCAATACGCCGGTAGTGGGTGATGATCATATCAAGCACCCCCAAGCCGCAAGCGGTCAGCTAAACGTAACGGCCACCCGGGTATTGAGCAATCAGAAGAGAACAAGCGAAGCTGCTACAACACTCGTCGAGCCAACCGGCAACACTTCCAGTCCGGTCTCCTCGTCTGATATGTCGCATATAAAGTCTAGGGGTGGTAAACGTCAGACCCCAATAACTGATAAGTCGTGCCGATGTGAGGCTCATAACGGGTCGAGAAACTACTGGTTACACTTACCAGCAAATCTCTGAATCAGCCCTGGCCAGGGACTTCCCTATTACGGCCAATCGAGCACAGCGCAACATCAACCCCCAATACCGGGAGAGACGAAACCCCTCCTATCGCTCATTGCCTCCATGTGACTCGGGACTGTACCCAAAAACCACCGTTATGCACGCCCTCATAGACGTGGTAAGGTGGAAATCAAAGCACAGTGGGAATCACACAAGACTCTATGGCGATCTCGGGTTTACAGACTAACCTGCACAAGTGTCACCTGAGAACTGCCATCTGACGTGAGGTATAATACCATCTGGGAGTTCTCGGCGAGTTCGTCCAGTGTACCCAGACTCCACTGAGCACCCGTATACCATCTCTGATGTCAAACACCAATGAATATGGGATCATCCATCGTCCATCTCATGGGTCGAGAAGCGTATACGCTAGTCTACACTGGTATATCGATACACCTACGACTAGGGATCTTGAAGGATGTACTTATGGACTACCATGTCCTCACTAGTATGATCTGCATCATAGTCCAGGTAGTCAAGTACACATCCTAAGGGCTTTACCAACATGTAACTATAAGACAGTTTAAAGAGACTAGTATACATGTTAAGATAAAGAGCAACCAGATAGCATACTATCATATCGAGCAAGAAAGTCATCTCTATATATGTCCAAGCATCCAATATAATATACATCATCTGTAAAATACTGGCCTCTACGGCATACATACAACTAACAATGTGAACCATGAAGCTTGAACAAAAACTGGTGAGCTTTTAACATCCCCTACTTCACCATCCTACACTTGACTAGCGATCGAGCGTAGCGTGTTTCTTACGCTAAAGAGTTTAGTGTAAAGGTAGCTTGAGTTGGAGGGACTTCGCGTGGATCATGTTCGGTACGAAGGACATCGGAGGAAGCTCGTTGAAAGCCTCAAGTGGAGCCTAGTAGAGTCGCGGGACTACTACACGGAGCAAGTGAAGTGAAGGACCGGTCTACAAAGGTTGTATTCCTTGTTCACTTGATGTAAAGAATTTTACATGTTGTATTGTCTAATTCTCTAGTTAAGATTCTAGGGTTTGGGATATTTAGCATGGAAAATTTTTGAAAACGGCATGGATGATGCCTCCCGAAACCTTGCTGTTGTGCCTAACAACCCAACAGATCTCATATTCTTTGATGGCAGCAATGGCAAGAAGGGTCCGAATGGATTTGAGCATAGCCACTGGAGAAAAGGTTTCATCATAGTCCAAACCAGGTCTTTGACGAAAACCAACAAGTCTAGCCTTATAAGTTTCAACCTGTCCATCTACACCAATGTTCTTTCTGAAGATCTATTTGCAGCTTACGGGTTTTACCCCTTCTGGAGAAATGTCCAAAGTCCATACTTTGTTGGTGTACATGGACTCCATTTCAGTCCGCGTTACATCTAGCCATTTTACCGAGTCACCGCTCTGAATGGCTTGCTGGAAGCTAGTTGGCTCATCATTGTCAATGATGCAATCCACTCTATCCCCGTCTATGAGAAAACCGTAGTATCTCTCGTGCGGATGAGGCTGCCTACTAGTTCTGCGGAGTGGCGCTGGGATGTCCTCTTCTTTCGAAACTTCTGGTTCCACCATGCTTTCAGTAATAGCTTTAGGTTATGGAATTTCTTCCAGTTCTATTGCTCTCCCACTAGTTTCCTTTTCCAAAAATCGATTTTCCAAAAAGTAGGCATGACGAGAAAGAAAACCTTTTGTTCCTCTGCATAATAGAAAAGCTACCCCCAGGAGTTCTTTGGGTATCCCGCAAACTTACACAGTACAGAGCGTGCCTCGAGCTTGTCCGCATGCTTCTTTTTGACAAAAGCTGGATATCCCCATATCTTCACATACTGAAGATTGGGTTTCTTCCCACTCCACATCTGATATGGTGTGGTAGGAACAGTCTTGGTAAGAACCTTGTTTAAAAGATATGCAGCTGATTCTAGTGCATAGCCTCAGAAGGATCGCGGTAACTCAGCGTTACTCATCATGGAATGTACCATATCTAATAGGGTTATGTTCCTCCTTTCCGATACAACGTTGTGTTGAGGTGTGTATGGAGGAGTAAGCTGAGAGAGAATCTCATTCTCTTTTAAGTAAACCAGGAACTCAGCACTTAAGTATTCATCACCTCGATCAGATCTCAGTGTCTTGATACTTTTGCCGGGTTTTTTTTCCACTTCATTCTTATATTCTCGGAATTTCTCAAACTCCTCGGATTTATGTTTCAACAAGATGACATGTCCATACCTAGAAAAATCATCCGTAAAAGTAATGAAATATGAATAACCACTTCTTGCATGTGTAGACCTTGGACTACACACGTCGCTGTGTATGTGTCCCAAGAGCTCGCTCGCTCTTACTCCGTGTCCAGTGAACAGAGTCTTTGTCATCTTTCCTACGAGACATGATTGACAAGTTGCATAAGACTAATATTCGAACGGATTAAAATAACCCTCTCTATGTAACTTCGTCAACCTTGTTTCATTGATGTGACCAAGTATATAATGCCATAAGAAAGTCATATTTAATTCTGGAGACTTTCTTTTAAGTGTGTTCTGGACGTTGAAAACTTGAGCTTGATACATATATACCGTTATCTAGTATACCTGACCCAATCAAACTTTGATTAAGGTGGATGTAGACCAGATCACTTACAAATGTAAAATCATATCCTTCTTTAGAAAGTAAAGATACAGATATGATATTACAAGCTAGACTAGGTTCACACAAACAGTTACGTAAAACCAATATCTGCCCACTTGTCAATCCTAGGTGATATTCCCCTACGGATACAGCGTCCACGCTCATTCCGTTAGCAATCCTGAGAGTTATATCACATGCCCTTATAACTCTACGGTTTCCCAAAGCCTATAAGGAATTACAGACATGAGATCCTGATCCGGTATCTAGTACCCAGGGAGTAGAGTTAATTAACAGACGCTTTTCAGTCATAAACACACCCGAAGTCGGAGCCACAACGTGCTTCGGATCCTGGATTTTGGATTTCCAAGCCCTGCATCCCTTCTGCCAATTCCCTTTCCCGTGACAATAGGAACAACTCTTCTTCCCTACTGTTAGCACTGAAACTTTTGCCATGCCCTTTCCTTCTGCCTTACTAATACCACATATCGGCTTTTCGGAGGCCTTATTCTTCTCATCCTTGGCTTTCGCCTTCGATCCAGAAGAGGAAGATTCCCCAATAAGCAGAGCGGGTGTCTCCCTGGTTTCTTTCAGGGTGCCCTCAACTGGAAGTGTAACTTTCTTCTCCTGGGCGTATGTAGAAGGTAAGGACTGTAGAATTAAGTCAGCATATGACTCGTTCTCCAACACGGTCTCCTGGTTCGTGAGCTATTTAATATAGCTGATCATTATAGGGACGTGGTCCCCTACAGATGACCTGACAGCCAACCTCGCTTGAAGAAATTCCTTCGAGTTCTCATATCTTATGATACGAGATTGCTCTCAATATAAATCTTTGTTATGGAGGAAGATGGAAGCAAAGTCCACCTTCTCGTGCTTCCTCTGGTTTTCACTATTCATTGAGGCCAACACGAGGCACTTGGCATTCGCACAGCCTTTTTCCCCTGTCTTACGGATATCAACATCCACGACGGTGGAAACTCGACCTGGGATGGCTGGGCGATAGTACTAAGGAGGTAGTCCAGCTTGTCATAGGTAATGGACATCGGGACAAACCATTGCCAATCAATATAGTCTGGTTTAGTCAATTAATTATCTAGCTGTAACCTAAGTCCGGTCACATGGTTGCTGCAATTAGGCGAAAGAGGAGAAACACTCTGCATTATGTTCTTGCAAGTTTAGATTGGTTTTTAGTTTATCTAAACAGGATGGCACCCACTGTTTCTCGAATCCTTCCTCAAACCATAAAAGAAGAATTAGTCAGGATTAATCTCACCCTACAATACTTGCTTAACCTTTCTGCAAGGCTGGTGTTGGTACTTCGTGTGAGGTTTTCCAACGCTTTCGCAAAGTTCCTTAATTACATAACCTCTTTTCCCTAGAGGCGTAGCCCGCTAACACTGTTCTAGACACCTACTTGGTTTATAGCATTGATCGTTCAGTGAAAAAAATCTCCCGAGGAGTAGCGGATACTCACAGTAGGATCGGGATCCAAATATCATTGTGTGATAATCCTGAAGGAATCCTACCAATATTATAACACTCCAAATAGTATGAGGCACTAGCAAGTTTCAGTTTTCGTAGAAACTCCCGATGTGGATTTTTGCCCCATGCTCTTATGACCTTGACGAAGGCCAACATATCATAAGTCACATGTCAAGTTCTGCCCGTTATTTTCCACGATAATTTGAACCCACCCGTACATACACTTGACGAAGGCCAAAATAGTAGTACGACTGTCCTAAACCAACGCATCTATCTATGCTACAGATGAATTTCCAGCAGCTACCAATCACTATGCCTTAGCGAAGGTCAAAATACATGACTTGAATACTACCGAATATTCGACTGAAATGATAGAGGGCTATGGCTGGTTTTGGAGAAACCGTGAACGTAATGAACTTGATTTAATCGAATGAACCTGATAGCTTTATAGGAGTGGTTTAAGCTCCGCATTTTAAAAGCTGTTGTTTTGAAAAAACCGAGTGGTTTTGAAATTGTTGCAACGATTCAGCTTTGGTTTGTTTGCTTTGCATTAATCTAATGCAGTCCCATCATTTACACCTATCATTACAGATAGAAACGAAAATAACACGTCCGCTTATGCCATCCGCATTCGCCACTGGGCCCCGTCTAACACCGTTAGGTTACTTAACTAACGCCAGAGCGGGGGCTGGACTAGCGCGGATGCAAAACATAAGCAACGTCTACTATATAGCATATATATAATAATCATTCGTCTCACACAATAATACGTATTCCAGATCACAGATGAATATATTGGATATACTAGGAATACCGCGTTTCGTTTAAGCCTGTAACGAAAAACGGATTCAATGTTTGTGATGAATAGCCAAACCCCACCCCAGACCCTTACGGGTGAAGCAAACTACCCCCCAAATTTCGTATGTGAAGCAACCTCCCTCATTAAAATGAGTAGGCCATTCGGCACTTCAAAGAACCAGGTAGTTTGTGTACCCTACCTTGGGTATATCCTAGGAGCAAAAAACAGTAAAAGAAATAATACAACGGTGGCTACAAGCTCAACCCGGATGTGCCCCGCAAAATAATATTACACCATCTTACAATTTATATCGAATGAAAGAAACTATCTTCTCACATCCCCGGCTATTCATCATCGACGATCTAATAAAATTCATATACACAAACCAATAGATATGTGCAACCTCAAACTAACCGACATATAGCAATTAGCTGAAGTTTAAAAACACATATAACAACACAGAAGATCTGGTTAGCCAAGAACATTTAGAATTTCGATCGAAACATATTTTCCGTGTCTACCCCAAGTGTAAACCAGCACACAAAAACATACTGGGTAGAAACCAAATATCCTAGAAAACATAACACCAAAAATTATGAAACAACACAGAAAAATGAGTTGAATCGGCCTCGACTCGGCCGCGGATCCGCGACGAAACCCACCGTTTCTCCATGCTTCTGCGGCCGTCATGGTGATTCAGTGGCTCATATTTATACAGTATTCTTAGAATACCCTGCACACATTTTTCATACCTCTGAAATTGTTGGCTATAGTGCCCTCAAGTCGGTTATTGGGTCCCAGGCACGTGTTGCAATGATTGAGGGAGGACTTATACCGGTAGGACAATCTTACTCGAGACGATAGTATGCTATATGGTTTGTCTTTATCATCGTGTACATACTTCAGGTGACATTACAGATCACTATTACATGTTAATAAAGCCCATAGAATTCTTGCTTGACTATCAGCAGTATGATGGCGATCATATACGTGAGAGTTGGGTAGTCTATAAGCACATCCTTAAAGTGTCCCTAGTCGTGGGAGTTTCGAGACTGGGCATCGATACTTCATGAGTAGACTAGTGCATACGGATCGAGACCCCGACGAGGGGTGGTGGCTGGTCTCACAAGCCATTGGTGTCAGTTGGTTTACCTAAGATGTATACAGATGCTCATTGGGTTATGAGTACACCGGACGGACTAACCGAGAACATGCTAGTTGGTATTATACCTATTGTCAGATAGCAGTTCCCTGGAGACATGTGTACAGGTTAGTCTATCGACTTCATATCGTCATTTGTCTCGTGTGAGTTCCCACTGTGCTTTGATTACTACCCTACCACGGCTCAAAGGAGTCATGCAAACAGGTTTTAGTTGGGTACTGTCCCGAGTCACATGGAGGCAGTGAGCGGATTGCCACGGGATTCGTCTCTCTCGGTATTGGGGGTTGATGTCGCGGTGTGTACGAGTGGCCATCACCAGAAATCCTTGGCCAAGTAGTCGAGAATTACTGATTCGGATCAGTAGTTTTTTAGGTGGTGATGGGCTTCATACCGACACTAAGTATCGCGTTATTAGGGGTCTGACATTATCCACCCCCTAGACCCGATATGCGATACTCATAGACCAACGGACCGGACTGTACGGATATTGTCACTGTCAGGCTCAGTGGGGTTTCAGGATGTGTTTGCTTGTCGGCCTCCCTTTCGCTCAATACCTGGGCAACCGTTACGTACAGCTAGTACCACTAACGTGCTTGTGGTTAAACCCATTTCCATCGTATTGACGAGTCTTTAGAGTCCCACACAGAGGGTTTCCCTAGTTCGGGCGAAATGTTGTAGAGGCCGCATGGTTTTATGGCAGGGTTCGATCATATACGTGCACTTGTGCACGGATCATGATCGGACGGATAATACTAGTGGGCTATGGTTTAAGCCGGATCCTAATAATATATTGTTGGATTATTTTCGTCTTGTTGTATTCGTATTCAGTCAGAATACAGATGCACGTATGTATGTACAGATGAAGGGTATTCTTGTAATTCGTTACGAGTTTACTTTTGAAGTTGCCATTTCTTTTCTTGATTTAAACATTTGGTTTAATGTTTAATTGGTGGAAATTGTGAGTGTGAGTTTTCCCCTTGGGCATTCATGGTGCTTGTGCTCACTTGGTGACTCATAGTGTTGGGTCTTGTGTTGGTTTGGTGAGATGTGATTGTGAGATGGCATATCTTTACTTGTGCTAGATATTTTTCTTTAGTTTCTCACCCAATTCACACAACACTAAACAGAAAAGAAAAACAATAGATAGTTTTTAGGACTTTGGTTTTTTTTTCATTGGCCAAAACTTGAGCTCACAATTCTTCACATGGCTTCTTCTTCACCACCATCCATACCCTCTCATGAGTTGAGAATCCATGGTTGTTTTGAGACAAAGTATTCACACACTCTCTCTACTTCACATTGGGCATCTAGGCTACCAAAAATGATGTCCGAGTTGAATCGGTTTTGAAGCGGGAGCCCGTATTACTAATCCTCGTCATGGATCGTCTTCGAAGAGGGAGACCGGAGAACGAACTTAATCGAGGAAGCCGCGACGATTTTAGGAAAGAGATTGAAGACCGAAGGACACGGATCGATCGGTATAACCTCTCTAAACTCCTTACAGTTAACTAGTATAGGGTTAATGGTACTATCCGTCGATTAGGGTTCTATTAGCGCCGGTTTTCTAAATTTTTTGTTCCGCATTTGGCCATAGATTGATTGTCGGGGCGCTGGCATAGAGTTACATGGTATCAGAGCCAACCTATTAACCGCATACTAGTTGGTTTAGACAATGTTAAAGTATCGAAACCGAAACAACCCCTAACAATACCCGATGCAATCCAGTTTCTGTATATTTTTAAAGTGTCTTCTAAAAATATTTTAGCAACTGCAGAAGACTACTCAGGTGACCACTAGAACATACCCCAAATACGAACCCAATCCAAAAATTTTTAGCCAAGCACATTCCCTTGAAACCGAGCTGGCAGGCCATTTCTAGGCTTCTGGGTTTGGTATTTTGGGTGTCGTCTTGTCTATGGAATGTTGGTTCAGTGTTATTGCTAGTTTAGCCCAGTTTGGATATGGAATTATCTACTTGTTTGGGGGCTATTCGGGTTTATTTTGAACTCGATATTTCTAACACTGTTTAAAGTTTACAGTACATACATTTCTATCTGCGACCGTGAATGTCATTAGAGTGGTACAACTTGTATAATTTCTATAGTTCTTTTAGACGGGTTTGCGAACGTGACATTCACATTGATGTTCTGTGTTGTGCTGTGTTGTTGCGGATTCGTCGTGGTGGATAGCTTGGGTGCAATGTTAGTACAGTTTGGATTTATTTGTACATTTGATATCGCGGGACGAGCGTCTGACATGTGGACTGCCGTAACTGCCTATTTGTATGTTATTTGTTTGGGGCACGACCAGGTTGAGGTCGATGTCACCATTGTATATATTTTCTTTTCTGTACTAGGATTACCCCGTGATGGAGTGCACGGATAGCCGGGTTCTGGAGGGCAACGGGTCCGCATCTCATGGCGTTGAGAAGGAGGGGGCCTCATTCTAGGATTGGCGGGCTTTTCGCCGCACTCGTAGGGGATATAGGTTAACCCAAGAAGGGGTGCTCAAGTTACCGGATTTCGTGAGGTGCCGGGTGGCCCATTCACTTTGATGAAGGGGGCCGCCTCACTTCAAGTTTTGGCAGGTAACTTGCCATGCTCGTAGGGGTCTAGGTTTTCATTGCACAAGCTATCCACGTGACCCGGGGAACGTCGGGTTTCACTTGCGGCACAAAGGAAACCCGGGGCTCCCAGATTATCTGTATTGTTCTGTGATGCTTATTGGTTATCAGTGATGTTGCATTTATCACGTCTGGAGCGATTATTATATATTGTTATATATATACTAGTAGATGTTGTATATGTTTTTCACCCGTGCTGGTCCAGTCCCCGCTCTGTCGTTACTTAAGTAACCTAAAGGGTGATGACGGGACTCAGTGGCGAATGAGGATGGCATATACGTACATCAAATTTTCGTTCTTTTATGGTGTGATTAGTTGATGGGACTGCGTTGATTCAGATCAATGCAAGGAAAATAGACCTATTCGATGTTGTTTGAACAAATTTTCAAAAGCTGTTATTACAAAAAGTTTTTCTTTTTTTTTTTGCACGGTGGTATTCGGTTATGAATATCCAGCACCTCATTCGACGAGGCAAGGGCCGAGATCCCTTCATCGGGAGTGACCCCATGGGCAGAAGTTTGCGTCAGGATAATAACTTCGCTATAGTCGATTACTTTTTGCTTTGCATAGTGGTATTCAGTGAGAATATCCTGCACCTCATTCTACGAGGAAAGAGCCGAGATCCCTTCACCGGGAGTGACCTCTTTAGTAAAAGTTTTCGCCACTATATATTTGTAAAAAGCTATCCGGATCCTTCAACGATATCAATTCATTACGTTAAAGGTTTTTCGCTAAAAACCATTCGTAGACCTCCGTCATTTCAGATGGGTAGCACTTAGTATTCATGCTATGTTTGTTGGCCTTCGTCAAGGCATAGTGTATGGTAGTTGTTTGTTACCTTTCTGTTACATAGATAGATGCGTTGGTTTGGGACAGTCGTACAGACTTCTTGGACCAAGTCTAGGGAGAGTATAGGTGGGTTCAAATTAACCTGGACAATGACGGGTATAACTTGACAAATGAATTATGATTTCTTGGCTTTATTCAAGGTCATAAGAGCATGGGATAAAAATCACATCGGGAGTTTCAAACATACAGGAAACTTTCGAGATAAGAGCATACCTTCTGGAGTTGATAACGTGAGTGGGTTCCACAGGTTATCATGCGATGATAGTTGGATCCCGATACTCACTGATGAGTTGGTTTACTCCTCGGGTGATTTTAGATGATCCCGACTAATTCTTCTTTCAGGTTTGGAGGAGAATTTGAGGATACAGTGGGAGATATTCTGATTAGATAAAGTGATTAACCATTCCGATCTAGGTTAGAGTGCACGCAGAGTGTTTGTTTTCTCTCTCTCTTTGGCAGCGACCATGTCCCGGCCCTAGACCATAACTCAGTAACCAAGTTAACCGGACTTTCTTAAAACACAGGCCTTTTGATTGTCAGGGTTGCATACATCATTACCACTCCTACTTTTACCCTTTGATTTTCTCCGGAACATTCCATATCACTACGAAGATCCACAGTTATTGGATATGACCATCGTATAGTTACATACGAACTCGAAGAAACTTGTTTCAGATTCGAGGATGGTTTCCGGTTCTGGAGAAAATGAATAGGATTATTCAGTTGTCTTTTCCTTTTACCTTCTCTCAGGTTGTGAGGGCTCCTAGGATTAGAAGAGGGTATATCAATTGCGCTTATTGGATAGTCTTCTTCCAAATCATAGGCAGGTGCCAAAAGGCGGGGAAGGAAGAAAACAAATTAGCGTAAGTCTGGTGTAAAGAAGGTAATCGGTAAAGACAAATAAAGGGATTAGAAAGAGGGAAAAGTAAAGTGCAACTGCTATCATTCACGACCAAACTGCGTATATCATCGCCACTCCTATTTCTCTTTCGAATTTCTCCAGAACACCCTGTATCACTACGAAGATCCAGGGTTATTGGATAATCCGTCGTATAGTTACATACGAACTCGAAGGAACTTGTTCCAGTTCGAGGATGGATTCTTGTTCAGGAGAAATAGAATAATGTTTATTCAGTTGTCTTTTATCTTTACCTTCTCTTGGGCTGCGAGTGCTCCTAGGACTAGGAGAGTACACCTATTATGCTCTTTGGATAGTCTTCTTCCAAACCATAGGCTGGTGCCAAACGGTACGGAAGGAAGAAAATCCTTTAGCCTAATGGTGGTGTACAGAAGGTATTGAGTAAAGACAAATAAAGGGATTCGGAGAGATGGCAAGGAAATATACGGTTATATTCATGAATCTTGATAATGGAAGAGACATTACTAGGAATACCTAGCTACCCCTTCGAAACATTTTCATGTTTCAGTTTCACTATGCGTTATTAATTGAAAACTAATTTCCCAATTAGATCCTTATACCAGGGTATGTATTTACCAAGTTTGATTCTCACATTTGTATGGTTTTACAAATGATGAGTCGGAGTAAGTTATTGGGAATTAGGTGATCATCCTCATTATATCGGGATTCCTTGTAATTGGTGATATTTGAGGAAATCGCCTGGGTTTTTGCCGGACGGCAAATATTTGGTTTTGAATATCGGTTGTTATGCACCAATCTCAAACTGATATATCTGTACATTTATTTTATAAAGTGAGATATAACTTTTTGAAATTATGTCCATGACATTTACCTATTTCAGTTGATGGTTAGGTAAAGAGCATTAAACAGCGATGTAATTCTTCTTAACTATAGTACAGTTTTTAACCTACGACGCACAGGGTTTGATTTATTCAACTCAGGGGACTTATACAAACTATTGTATGTTGTCCAGTGTCTATTAGGACATAGGGGTTGGTGCTCGTACTATATTCTGTTTACTTATGACTTCTCCAGTTTTAGACAAGTATTTCATAGAAACACAAGGTCCAAGTTTTGAGAAGTTATAGGTACAAGAATAATGTAGAGAACCATGTGTTGCAAGTTTCAGGATTCTTCAAGGTGATTGAAGATGTAGATACTTGTGTTTTGTATTCAGTTGATAGTAATGATTGTGAGAACTTGATTCCCTTTCAGGTTACTCATATCTGGATGCACTCCTAAATTGAGAAATGATGATTGGCCTCTTTCCATTTAGATGACATGAACTGGAGACATCTGCATGATTTGAATCTGGTTCCAATTAAATTAGTGCCTCTGTTTCTATATATAGAATGGTTTATATCTTAACGATGTTAAGGTATATGGAGTTGTCCGGCTTATGCTTAAAAGCAGACTCTGGATAACTCAAGGCACGTTTCTGTAATGGCAGTTTGTGGGTTAACCCGGGCTATGACGAGGGTTAACTTTCTTCCATCTGGAAGATCAATTGTGTTAGTTATATGTATTCCCTAAAGGCCATTACTGTACATACGATGTATATTGTAGTGGATGCTTGGACATATATAGGGAAGACTTTCTTGCTCGACATGATAGTATGCTATCTGGTTGCTTTTTATCTTAACATGTATACTTATTGTCTCTCTATTACAGGTTGATAAAGCCCTTAGGATTAGTACATGACTACCAGGATTATGATGCAGATCATACTAATGGGGACAGAGTATTCGGTAAGTACATCCTTCAAATGTTCCTAGTCGTGGGAGTATCAAGACAGGGCATCGATACTCCAGAGTAGACTAGCGTATACGCTTCTCGACCCATATGATGGGCGATGGATGATCCCACATCCATTGGTGTTTGACATCAGAGAAGGTATACGGTTGCTCAGTGGAGACTGGGTACACTGAACAGACTCGCCGAGAACTCCTAGATGGTATTATACCTATCGTCAGATAGCAGTTCTCTGGTGACACTGGTACAGGTTAGTCTGTCGACCCGAGATTGTCCTAGAGTCTTGTGTGATTCCCACTGTGCTTTGATTTCCACCATACCACGGTCAAGAGATCGTGCAAAAAGGTGGTTTTTGGGTACAGTCCCGAGTCACAAGGAGGCAATGAGAGATAGGTGGGGATTCGTCTCTCCCGGTATTGGGAGTTGATGTTACGCTATGCTCGATTAGCCATAACAGGAAATCCCTGGCCAGGGTTGCTGAGATCTACTGGTAACTGTTATCAGTAGTTTCTCGAAATGTTATGAGCCTCACATCGGCATGACTTATCAGGCTATTGGGGTCTGACGTTATACCACCCCCAGGCTGTGATATGCGACATATCAGACGAAGAGACCGGACTGTACGGTAGTGTTACTGATTGGATCGCAAGAGTATGAGGAGGCTTGCTTGTTGATCTTCTGATCGCTCAATTCCCAGGTGGCCGCTACGTTTAGCAGACCTCTTACGGCTTGTGGATGTTTGATATGATCATCACCTACTGCCGGCGTATTGACCAGTCTTTAGAGTCCTACACTGAGGTTTCCTGGTTAATACGAAAAGAAGTAGGAGCACATATGTGATATGTGCGGGACCGTGATTAATGCGCGTATGTGATACCACATTCTATTCTCCCGATATGTGATATCGGTCGGTTATATGTGATATAGCCGGGTTATCGGATCAAGTGTTGATTCGATAGATTGTTACATTTGATATTAGTCGGTTGTATGTGATATAGCCGGATTATTAAATCAAGTGTTGATTTGATAATTTCATGTAAAATTATATATTTGATATATTAACTTACATTAACTAATATTTGCTCACTAAACATTTCTTTTTCTCACTTGTGTGCATGTAGTATATAGGTGATATATATTAATGTACATTTTATTGTGTCATGCTTGATGCCACTTGCTTCATAGGTGTATGAGACTTACACCATGCTTGATATAATGTAGGGTTTATATTTATCTATGTAATTCAAAAATTGGATGGAAATTGTCATGGCTACAAACTTGTAGAAGCTTGTGGAAACATTGACCAAGTCCAACATTTTTGTTTCACTTGTAGATATTTGTTAACCTAACCATTATATCATTGCCATAGTTAAGTCTTTACATGAGTTAGTGTATGACACTAACTCACCCCTAGTTGCTATTCTCACCTCATGAGTTTGATTCTCATCTGCATCTTCTTCTTCATTTGACAAAAAGCTTGCTAACTTTTTCTAAGTGAGAAAATATTGTGAGAAAATTTAATCGAAAGTTAGCCCATTTCCTTCTTCATCATCCTCTACTATATTATCCATTTAGTTTAGGGTTTATTCTTCACTAATCTACAATTAGTGAAGACGGTAGCATGAGCTTGAGTCTCCTGACGTAGATTATCTTCGGCCTCGAAGACATCGAGCAAGCTTGTTCATTTCTTCATGTGAACCCTTACTAGAGTTCGGGTGTTCGCTACTTGGAACGAAGGGACTACTACACGGAGCTTTTGAAGTGAAGGAACGGTCTACAAAGGTTGTATTCCTCATTCACTTTGTATGCAAAGTTGTTTGCATGTTGTATTGTTTGATTCTCTAATTAAGATTCTAGGGTTAGGGTTCTTTAGAACGGCAAAAATTTGAAAATGGCATGGACGATGGCTCCCGAAACTATGCTGCCGATCTAGGGAACCCTACAGTGTAACGTTTTAGAAATCGTTTTGCAAATTTTTCCGTTTTAGGCTAAAATTGTCGGTGTTTTCCCTTTTAACCCGATTGTGATCAAACTTCCGTAGAAACTTGCCGGCACCTATTTTAACTAAAATAAAACTAGTGCACGAGCTTTGGGGGTCAATGGGAAGTTTTTGTTCACATAAAATTTTTCGCTAATTAAATATTATTTTAATGTTTTATTTGTGCACTTTATTAGTGGTAATTGCTTTTTGGCTTGGGTTAATTACTACTAATGTGGTTTTATGCTAATCTAATCACTAGATATTTTGTTAAACCATACATCCATAATATCTAGATATTTTGAGTTTAAAATGAAATTTTAAAAGAAAAGAAAAGAAAGGAAATGGTGGCATTAGAATTTAATGAAGCATTAATTGAAATGTGCTAGAAATTTCTTCACAATTTACACAAAAAAAAAACCCCACTTGATATGGTCGGCCACTTCCTTGCCTGCCCTAATTTTTTTTCCTCCATTTTCATCTCTTTTTGCTTCACAAAAATCATCTAAAATCCAAAATAAATCCCGCAAATTCATAATTTAATCAAAACCCATTTTCTTGAACTTTAATCTTGCTCGGATATTCAAGAAAGACATCATTTTGGAGGATTAAATTTTGGAGTTTGATGCTAATTTGGAGGTATAAAACCCTAAACCTAATCTTTATTTGTTGTTAAATCCTTATTTAGCTTTTTAGATGTTTAATTTAAGCTATTTAATTGCATGTTTTGAAATTCAAGAAATGGATTTTGGATAATCAATTAGGGTTTTAATTAGTAAAAGGGTTAATTGTGTAAGTCGATATACAACACCCCACGACTTGCGGGGAGGCGGAAATTTGAAAAACGATCTTGTTTTTTGCTTAAACATCGACTAACCGCATGAATCGAAGCTAAACGATAATTAACATGAAACATAGAAGTTCTATACTACTATGTTTAGGGATTATACCTAACGAATCGTGTCCTTCGTCTTTACGAACTCCACCTCCTCCTCGGCCTTCTCGAAGTAGTAGACGATCCACCCGAGAGCTTTACTCCAAGCTTAGCCTCTAAACTTGAGGCAACTAACCTTCTTTAAGCGCTAATCAAAGAAGCTAGGTGATATAGAGTGAGGGTTATGGTTTGGTTAGTCTAACTAATCCTTGTACTCAACACATGAGAGGGGAGGATTAGGGTTTGAAGAGGGAGAGCTTGAGGAGAGAGAAGATGAACATAATAATGAAGTGAGAATAATGAGTTATGATAATATATATCAAGCATTTCTTTTTATCAAGAAAAGAATATAAATCAATTTAACAACCATGCTTGATAATATCTAGTGATGATTCAACTCCATGAGTCATTAAGCATTTATGATGCTTTAATGACATGGATGAATCATCCATATGACTCACTAATCACATTCATTGTATATGCCACCTAAACCTCCTTAGTCACCACCTTCTAGAAGCTTCTCACGCAATTACGAGAACGCCCCTCCTTTTCGCAAAAATACGGAAAAACTTTAGACTGTATAAATCCAATAACCGGATACCAGTAACTGGCTTAAACCAAAGCCGACTGGTAAAAACTGTCCGAAAGTCGTACGTGCGTAAACACACGTATGCGTCCGAACCCTTGTCGTAAAACCATACGACCTCTATATCGTTTCGCCCGGAGTAGGGAAACTCTTTGTGTGGGACTCTAGAGACTCGACTACTATGCTGGCAGTGGGTTTAACCACAGACCGTAAGCGGCACTAGCTGTACGTAACGGTCCCCAGGTAGATGTCGATAAGAAGGCCGATGAGGGAACCCATCCGAACTCCTACTGAGTCTGATGTGACAATCTCCATACAGTCCGGTCCGTTCGTCCAAGACTATCGCATATCGGGCCTAGGGGGGCGGCATGCGTCAGTCCCCTAATAGCGATATAAGTCGTGTCGGAGGGAAGCCCATTACACCCTGAGAAACTACTGGAACCTACCAGCAAATCTCGCTTGCCCTGGCCATGGACTTTGCGTAATGGCTCTCTGACACAGCGCGATATCAACCCCCAATACCGGGAGAGACGAATCCTGTCTAACCGCCACTGCCTCCAAGTGCTCGGGACTGCACCCAACTGCTACCTGTTTGCACGACTCCTTTGAGCCGTGGTAGGGTAGCAATCTAAAAACAGTGGGACACACTCAAGGCGAAGTAGCAGTGTCAAGTCTGCGGACTATGCTGTACTCATGTCACCTGGGAACAGTTCACTGACGACTGGTATAAAACCAACCAACAGTTCCCTGTGAGTCCAGTCCGGTGTACCCGTAGCCTAACGAGCACCTGCATACTATCTCCAGTACGACGTACTGACGGCTGTGGGACAGACCATTTCCCCAACTGGGATGAGAAGCGTACACACTAGTCTACTCCGGAGTATCGATGCTCTGTCTCGATAATCCAATGACTAGGGACCTGAATAAGGATGTGCTTGTAGACTACCCAGCCCCCACTAGTGTGACTGCCATCACAACGCTGGTAGTCAAGCAAGATCCTAAGAGCTCTATCAATACGTATACTCACATATTAAGATAGAAAAAACCAAGCAGCATACTACCATATTTAGCAAGACTGTTATATACATGTGAATATCCCAAGCTTCCATTAAGTAATATACAAACTAGTATGATACAATAATGGCCCCTAGGGCATATACACTAACAATCTCCCACTTGCACTAGGGCCATGTACTGGCATATCGAAGATCGATGATCTCGAGTTGCCTCTCGAACTGAATCTGAGGTAGGGCCTTCGTGAATGGATCAGCAATGTTTTGTTCAGAAGCAACTCCCCGAACCTCGATCTCCTGACGATCAATGATCTCCCTGATCAGGTGATACCGCCTTAAGATGTGTCTGGATTTCTGATGGGACCTTGGTTCCTTCGCTAAAGCTATAGCTCCGTTGTTGTCGCAATACAAAGGTATTGGATCAACTATGGTAGGAACCACCTGAAGTTCTGTTAGGAACTTCTTCATCCAGACTGCTTCTTTTGCGGCATCGCAAGCAGCTATATACTCCGCTTCCATCGTCGAGTCAGCAACGGTGTCCTGCTTGGAGCTCTTCCAGCACACCGCCCCTCCATTGAGGGTAAAGACATAACCCGACATGGACTTGGAATCGTCCTTATCACTCTGGAAGCCGGAATGAGCAAAGGCCTCCAACCTGAGGTCTTTTCCGCCGTAAACCAAGAACATCTCCTTCGTTCTTCTCAGGTACTTGAGAATGTTCTTTACTGCTATCCAGTGTTTCTCTCCTGGGTCTGACTGATACCGGCTTACCACGCTCAGTGCGTAAGCTACATCTGGCCTGGTGCACAACATCGCATACATTATAGAGCCTACCGCAGAAGCGTAGGGTATAATAGACATGCGTTCCCTTTCCAAATCAGTCTTGGGAGACATCTCTTTGGAGAGGGTGATTCCGTGACAAGCCGGTAGATTACCGCGCTTAGAATCTTCTATACTGAATCTTTTCAGTACAGTGTCGATATACCTGGACTGCGAAAGTCCCAACATCCTCTTGGATCTATCACGATAGATCCGGATCCCCAGAATGTAAGAGGCATCACCCAGGTCATTCATGGAGAACCTGTGTGACAAGAATCCTTTGACAGATTATAGCATAGGAATGTCATTTCCTATCAATAGAATGTCATCCACGTACAAGACGAGGAATACGACACTTCTGGCTACAACTTAACTATATATGCACGGTTCATCTGGATTTTTGATAAAGTCATATTCTTTGACTGTCTCATCAAAACAGATGTTCCAACTCCGCGATGCCTGCTTTAGTCCATAAATGGACTTAAGCAGCTTGCATACTTTCCCGCTGCTCCCACTCTGATTGAAACCCTCTGGCTGATCCATATAGACGCACTCTTCTAAATTTCCATTCAGAAAATCCGTCTTTACGTCCATCTGCCGGATTTCATAATCATGGAAGGCAGCAATAGCAAGAAGGACCCGAATGGATTTGAGCATAGCCACTGGAGAAAAAGTTTCGTCATAGTCCAAACCAGGTCTTTGACGAAAACCCTTTGCAACAAGTCTAGCCTTATAGGTTTCCACTTGTCCATCTACACCAATCTTTTTCTTGAAGATCCATTTGCATCCTATGGGTTTTACCCCATCTGGAGCAAAGTCCAAAGTCCATACTTTGTTGGTGTACATGGACTCCATTTCGGTCCGCATTGCATCTAGCCATCGTACCGAGTCTCCGCTCTGGATGGCCTGCTGGAAGTCAGTAGGTTCATCATCATCTATGATGCAATCCTCTCTATCCCCATCTATGAGAAAACCGTAGTATCTCTCAGGCGGATGAGACGGCCTACTACTCCTGCGGAGGGGTGCGGGAATGTCCTGTACTTCTTGAACTTCCGGTTGTACCAAACTTTCAGTAGCAGTTTGTGGTTCTGGAATTTCTTCCAGTTCTACTACGCTCCCACTCTTCTGATTTTCTAAAAATTCAGTTTCTAAGAAGCGGGCATGACGAGAAACAAAACCTTTTGTTCCTCTGCGTAATTGAAACAATATCCCATAGAGTTCTTTGGATATCCCACAAACTTACACTCAACTGAGCGTGCCTCGAGCTTGTCCGGATGCTGCTTTTTTACAAAAGCTAGACATCCCCATGTCTTCAGGTACTGAAGATAGGGTTTCTTCCCACTCCACATCTGATATGGTGTGGTAGGCACAGTTTTGGTTGGAACTCTGTTCAAAAGATATGCCGCTGATTCTAGCGCATAACCCCAGAAAGATCGTGGTAACTCAGCATTACTCATCATGGATCGTACCATATCCAATAGGGTTCGATTCCGTCTCTCCGATACACCGTTATGCTGTGGAGTGTATGGAGGAGTAAGCTGAGAGAGAATTCCTTTCTCTTTTAGGTAACCTAGGAACTCGGCACTTAAGTATTCTCCACCTCGATCAGATCTCAGTGTCTTAATACTTTTGCCTGTTTGGTTTTCCACTTCACTCTTGTATTCCTGGAATTTCTCAAAGGCCTCGGATTTATGCTTCATTAAGAAGATATGTCCATGCCTATAGAAATCATCTGTAAAAGTAATGAAGTAGGAATAACCACCTCTCGCATATGTAGATATTGGACCACATACATCGCTGTGTATGAGTCCTAAGAGCTCGCTCGCTCTTACTCCTTGTCCAGTGAATGGAGTCTTTGTCATCTTTCCTTTGAGACAAGATTGACAAGTGTCATAAGTTTGATATTCGAACGAGTCCAAATATCCTTCTCTATGCAACTTAGTCAACCTTCTCTCATTGATGTGACCCAGTCTACAATGCCATAAGAAAGCTTTATTTAAATCTGGAGACTTTCTTTTTAGTGTGTTCTGGACATTGAAAATTTGGAGTTGGTTTAAAACATATATACCGTTATTTAGTGTACCGGAGCCAATCAAACCATGATTAAGGTGGATGTTAACAACATCTCTTACAAACGTGAAATCATAACCTTTATTTGATAACAAGGAAACTGATATGATATTACACGTTAAGCTTGGTACAAAAAAACAGTTATGTAAAACCAAAATGTGTCCACTCGTCAATCCTAGGTGATAATCCCCGACGGACGCAGCTCCCACGCTAGCTCCGTTAGCAACCTTTAGGGTCATATCACCTTCCTTCAGCACTCTACGGTTTCTCAGTGCCTGCAATGAATTGCAAATATGAGATCCTGATCCGGTATCCAATACCCAGGAAGTAGAGTTGATTGACAGACAATTCTCAATTACAAACACACCTGAAGTCAAAGCCACAGCTTGCTTCGGTTCCTGGTTCTTGGCGTTCCACGCCCTGCAATCTTTCTTCCAGTGCCCTTTCCTGTGACAATGGAAGCACTCATCCTGGCCTACTACCGGTACCGCAAACTTTTTCTTTCCCTTTCCTCCCACCTTACTAACACCTCCTCTAGGTCTGGGGACGGCCTTCTTCTTCCTTCCTTTGGCCCTAGCCTTGGACCCGGAAGAAGATGCACCGCCAACAAACATAGCGGGTGTTTCCCTTGCCTTCTGCAAGGTGCCCTCTGCACTCCTTAACATGTTCAGGAGTTCCGGAAGTTCAACTTCTTTTCTTTGAATGTTGATGTTCAGGATAAACTGGGCGTAGGTGGAAGGAAGGGACTGGAGAATAAGGTCTGTATAGAGCTCATTATCCAAAGTCGTCCCAAGGTCTGCGAGCTCTTCTATATAGCCGATCATCTTTAGGACATGTTCTCCTACCGATGACCCAACAGCCAACCTCGCTCGAAACAAGTTCTTTGAGGTCTCGTATCTTGCTATACGAGATTGCTCTCCATAAAGTTCATTTGTATGGAGAAATATGGCGTCTAGTTCCATATCCTCGTGCCTCCTCTGATGTTCATTGTTCATCGAGGCAAGCACGATGCACTTGGCTTTCGCGCAATCTAAATCCCAGGTTTTGCGGATTTCCTTATCCGCATTACTGGATTTGGGACCAGGGACAGCAGGTGCCGTAGCGGTGAGGACGTACCCCAATTTGTCATAGGTCAAAGCCATTTTGACATTCCGCAGCCAATCTTTATAGTTTGGTCCTGTCAGTATATTTTTCTCTAAAAGTAACTTAAGTCCAGTCATTTTCAGGGTCGCTGCAATTAGGAGAGAGAGAAGAAAACTCTTTAGCATGATGCTCTTGCAAGTTTAGAGTGGTTTTTAGTTTATCTAAACTGGATGGCTCCCACAGTTTCTCGAATCCTTCCTCAAACCATAAAAGAAGAATTAGTCAGGACTATTCTCACTGTACAATACTTGCTTAACCATTCAGCCAGGCTGGTGTCGGTACTTCGAGGGAGGTTTTCCAACGCTTTCGCGAAGTTCCTTAATTAAATAACCTCTTTTCTCTGGGGGCGTAACCCCGCTGACACCTTTCTTGACACCTACTTGGTTTATAGCATTGATCGTTAAGTGACGAATATCCTGATGAGTAGCATATACTCACAGTAGGATCGGGATCCAAATATTATCGTATGATAATGTTGAAGGAATCCTACCAACATTCATCAAACTCCAACTGGTATGCAACTCTTTGCAAATTTCAGTTTCTTTAGAAATTCCCGATATAAGTTTTTGCCCCATGCTCTTATGACCTTGACGTAAGCCAACAAATCATAAGTCACATGTCAATTTCTGCCCATCATTATCTTGTTAATTTGAACCCACCCGTATATACCCTTGACGAAAGCCAACAAGGTAATGCGACTGTCCCAAACCAACACATCTATCTACGCAACAAATGAATACCCAGTAGCTACCAAACACTATGCCTGGACGAAAGCCAACAAACATAGCTTGAATACTACTGATTATCCATAAGAAATGACGGAGGGCTACGAATGGTTTTGGCGAAACCGTGAACGTAGTGAACTTGATATAACCGAAGGAGCCTGATAGCTTTTAAAAGGAGTGGTTAAAGCTCCGCATTTAAAAAAATATCTGTTTTTAAAATTAACCGAGTGGTTTCTTTTAAATTGTTCCAACGATTAAAACTTTGGTTTATTTTCTTTGCATTATAGATAATGCGTCCCATCATTAACCTATCATTGCAGAGAACAACGAAAATATGACGTCCTCTTATGCCATCCGCATTCGCCACTGGGTCCCGTCATTACCCGTTAGGTTACTTAACTAACGACAGAGCGGGGACTGGGCTAGCGTGGGTGTAAAACATAAGTGACGTCTAAAATAGCTATCATATATATAGATATTTTACATTCGTCTGACGCAATGATATTCATTCCAGATCACAGATGAACTTAATTGGATTTGCAAGCAATCCGTGTTTG